>OX421449.1:23832126-23852126 GCA_949126865.1 Montipora capitata | reverse complement strand
CCCCGCTTTAACTAATTGTCTGAAAATGACTTTTCAGGGGACGTAAAATGGTTATAAAGCCCAAGTTTACAAGAGGTGACCAATTTTAAAGCGTGAATTGGTAAATTCGGGATCACCGCTGAAAAATCCACACTTCTGTCGGGGTGGGATTTGTCATGCGTTTTATACATGAGCCTCTGGCTCGGATACTGAGGGCAACCTCAATCCCACGCTATGACTTTAATAAATTGATTGATTGATTGATTGATTGATTGATTGATTGATTGATTGATTGATTGATGCGCAGACACGTGAAAATTCAACGCCCCAAACACTGCATCACGCCACCTCTTCCGATAACTAATCACCATTTACTGAATTGAGCTATAACTGGCAACGAGACTGGGGATAACCTCGTCTTCATTTATAGGCAACTGCAACTAAAAGTAACTTGGTACACAACCATTATAATAAATGATCCATGGCTAAGCGCGTTCCGGAACCCTAATAGAACCATGTCGTCACTGTTTCGAGCATTGCTTTCAAAAATTCTCTCCACAAACCTCCGGTTGTCATTTGACAGTAAACTGGAAAACCATCTAGATGTCCTGTGGAAAAAACTGTAGTTGTTAACATTACTGTTAACATCTCAGAAATGAGGCCTGGCGCCCGTTTCTCGAAAGTCCCGAAAAGCCATTTGTGAAACTCCCAACCGCTTGTTTTGGAAAGCCGATCTTTTAACATGTTTTCAAGAAAACAAAAATAAAAATGACTGTGAAGTTTAACGACTTAAGTCCTCTCCGTTCTTGAGATACAAAGCGAATTATTACACCAAAAAATGGCCCGTAAAGTTTCGGGACTTTCGAGAAACGGGCCCTCATTTTGAGAAAACATCACTAAAATAACCCTTTTTACAGATAACGAGGTATTTTATTGCCCTAACGGACACTATTCTTAGTTGGTACTTGCTATGTAGCATTTTCAAATTATTTCACTTCATCAATTTTTTTTCCTCGCTTTCCCACAAACAAAAATTTTCTCGAAACAATTACCGACAAATTTATTGAAAGATTAAATAAGTACAGATAGAAAACGAAATGACGCTTCACGGTAGAAAAAAACACAGTTCTGATATCACGGATAATTTTTATCCAAAATTACGGTTAAAATGCATTTACCGAAATCGCGTTTTACGAAAAAAATTTTATTCTTACACATTTCACGAAATGCAAAAATAGGCAATTCACGACTCATCAAAGTGCCGTTTACCATCCTCAGGTTTAATTACGCTAAGAGAAGGAGTAGACTGGGATTTTACTATACAGGAACCATTTTTCGGAAAGGGCCTAAGCCAAAGAACATGGTGAAATTCCGATAACGTTTTGTTCTGGAATGGGCTTGAGAGAATACGCCAATAGAATACGTTACTTCAAAACGTTTCACCGACAGAATTGATTGACTACATGAAATTGCCAAGAACACTCTAAACACCCTTACCTCGTAGACGAATCCAATACACTCCATCGTTTAACTGTTGCCCAGCATTGTTGTCCAGAATATCTTGACAGGAATATCCTGGGTTCCTCTCTGTACCATAAGCAGAGGTATACTGAACTGTTTTCCACTCAGTGCCCAAGCAAACCTGTACCTCCCCATTGGCGTACCTTATCGAGCCAGCGTGCGCTGCGTCATTGCAGTGGCATGATGCGCCGCCGAGTTTAAAAATGCTCGGCACGGGTAGCTTGCAGTCAATGGTTTCTTCTACACAAATTTGAGCGCGCACTTTTGCGGCCAGGAGAGCAAGGCATAAAATTCCTAAGAAATACTTCATTTTGATGTGTCTCTTTTCAGTGCAAACCCCTAAGTGATTAGATTCAAGGTCTAAAAATATTTATTTTCAAAAAATAATCATGTGTTCAGCTGCTTTGGACAATTAATGTTTGCAGTTAATTTTTTTTTCCCAAAAAACGAACCCCAAGAGCAAGTGAGTTTTCTGGGCTTGAAGAGTTTCTTAAACTCATTATCTTTATTAGTTACTTCAAGTTAAGTACATGAGTTCAACCCCGCCTGCGGTTTTTGTATCCTCAGTCTAAGGAAACCAATATTTACTCTAAGATATCTCTTTTTTTTTTCAATAATATGCTTTAATTGCCTTATCTTACTAGAGCTAGCCAGATTTAAATGAGACATCGGCAAATATTTACCAAAAAGTCGAATTTAAATTAAAACATTAACTTCAGCTTTTCAATTTAATAAGTCTTACCGTTTTTAGATAACTATTCTTCGATTACTGTAGCTTTATTTTGCTAAAACTACTTTATTATAGGAAATTATCACTTCATGAAATTAACGCGAATTTCAAAAATTTGCGTTAATTTAATGTTCACGTTAATTTCCGCGTTGTTAATTAACTAGTGCGTTAATTTCCGCGACTTAATAACCATTATATTTTCCCCCAAATCTGTGACTCACTCCTGACACTCTTGGCACCTGGTAAAACAATAGATTTTAGTCGCGCACTTTATTTCACATCAATAAACCGTTTACTGTACTTCAAATGCATTTACTCTGTGTTCTCTGTCAAAAGAATGGTTCTCAATGTCTGCTTCTTGAATCTTGAATCATGGACACTGCGAGAGTAAATTTGCTATAATAGGGAAATGAATCGGGATGATTCAATCAATGAAAAAGTAAATAATCGACAAACATTTACCAAGAAAGGGTTACGTTTTTTTTTTTCCAAACGCTGGCCGTGTAGCACTTATATTTCAACGGACTTAACTGATTAGAGTGTAATGTGAAGTGCCAGTTTTCTACCCCATATGAACCATGTGAGCGTTAAGCCCGACTAACGGAAATGGGCCCACACAAGGACAGAGAAAAACTCTGACCAGGGTTGGAATTGAACCCACGATCTTCGGGTTAGATCACCGCTACTCTACTGACTGAGCTACAAGGTCAGACGGGAGCAGGCCGTAGGAATTGACCCACGTGTACTTTTACATGTTCATTGCCGTCACTTTAACATCTTCAGTTCCCCACGGCCTACTCCTGTCTGACCTTGTAGCTCAGTCGGTAGAGCAGCGGAGATCTAACCCGAAGGTCGTGGGTTCATTCGGCCACCCTGGTCAGAGTTTTTCTCTGTCCTTTTAGGGGCCCATTTTCGTTAGTAGGGCTAACGCTCACATGGTTCATATCGGGTAGAAAACTAGCACTTCACATTACACTCTAATCAGTTAAGTCGAATTTAAATTAAAATGTTAACGTAGTAGTTTTGCATTGGTATCTCGATCAATGTTTGCAAAAATTTTGCAAACGCGAGCGTTTTACAGCTGATAAAAACAAAATTCAAGCTGAGATCTATGTCAATGAATTTTTTTGTGATTTAAACCACGAAAAACCACGAAAATAAACGGGTCTCTTCGAAGCGTGCTTGAATTTCAAAAAATGAGCAGCAAAATCAGCGTGAATTTGTGACACTGATGAATAATGAAGCAGCTTTTAATTTCCAAAACGATAGAATTACCTGGTGATAAATAACCTCGACTAGGAAAGTGAATTTTTGACTTAGCAGAACAGTGGTCAACCTCAAAAGTTAGACGATTATGATCTTTGTGTTGAATTCGAACATTTCTTGTCATTTCTTATAACACTTATATAACACTTATGACTAACAGAAACAAAAACCCAGTGTCTTGCGGTCATTTTGTCATGTATCGTTTGTTTCTTAGTTCTTGGTAACACGCAAGGTAACTTGATCACAGGTGGCCGCTGAAATCGACGTCACTTTCGACTTTGCGATTCACTTGTTCAGCCAAAAGTACAACGGAGAAAAATTGAACCTAGTAAAAATGTCCCAAAATATTTTTCGCTGGTGTTAACTTTTTGTATTCGCGGCACAAAATTTATTTTGTTTTCTTGTCGCAAAGTTTCTTGCTAATGGCAAGTTTTTCTATTCTCGATCTACTCTTCCTAAAAACTTCCTTCTGCTCTTCCCAAAAACTGTGTATCAATATTTATTTACTTTTGCATCAATAGCTGTTTTGCATAAGGCAGGCTAACCTTGCTTAGTTCACATTTTTGAGCGGTAAAACAGAATTTTTGGTCCTTTGTTTCTGACAGCGAGGCGTAAATTTTGAGGTTTCCCATCCAGATACTAACCCCGCCGGATAATACCTAACTTTAGTGAACTTTTCTCGTGAAAAGCTGTCCGAAGCCCACATTACATGTTTAAACTTTCTGTGAAAAAGAAGTTGAAGCAAACATGTCAACGTGCAAGCCAGTTTTACTAGATTCCCTTTTATTTTCTTCAGTCTTTCTGAGTTTAGTATTTTACTAGTAACAAGAGGGGGCTATAAACCTAAGACATGTACAATAGCATTATAATGATTTACGATACCAAACCAATATCGTGCACTATTATAGCTACATATTACGCAAAGACAACTTGAATCTCTTGGAAAACAAATGCAGCTCAGTTGACAGTTATGGCATAAAGCACTGTGTTAAGTTACTGTACTACCACACGTACGCAATGCGTGCCTATTTTTCATTGATTCCACCTAATCGCTATCATTTTCTCAACTTGGTAGATAGCTTTCACCTCAGTGCCCTTATAAACTCGTGAGGAAGTGGGATGCACAATATTCAATGTACACTTTGTTACAATCACACAAGAGAGTCGAGCACATGTTGAACAAGGACTGGACTTTTAATAAAGTCCCGGATATGTATCAAGTGAGCATTACATTACATAACATTCTCTTTCCAAAGAACACTAAGTCTGTGAAAAGATAAGAAAACAATATAATGTTCCTTCGTTTAAATAAAACCTCTTTTAACAACTTTATAAAACTTAATATTCCAACAAATCGCAATCTTGATTAAACATCTTTCAAACAAAGTCTTATTATAAGTCCTTTAGTAGTGTGTTTCGTCTGACAACTTGTCCTGATCTGGTGCGTGTCACTTGGTTGCTGAGGGACGCCATTACAGACGCTATGGCCTTCATCTTTGGTGGGGCGGTGGCTTGTGGGACGATCTTTTGCTTGAGCCATCGCAGTTTGTAGCAGAAGTGGTCGAGAGGAGCTTGCATGTGGAGTGGTCTGTTGGTCAACGTCTGTAGATGGCACGGATGAATGGGTTTGTCTTGACTCAACGGTATCTCGCAAGTGGATTCGGTGCCTGCGGTACTTGCCGCCATTCACCTCTACCAGGTAACTCTTTAGGACAATGTTAGCTTTCCAAGCACTACCGGGTAACTGAGGGTGTGTCTTAACTCGCACTGGCTGTCCAACAACAAGACTGGGTAACGGTTTAGCACTGACGTCATGATAACTCTTTACGTTTTTGTATCACTTGAGCTGGTACTTTGAACTAGACTTCGGGTTTGCAGCGCAGGGAAGACTGCGTTCTTCGCACCATGAGGCATTGAACTGGGGAGCTGCTGTACGAAGAGTAGGAGAGTTCCTCAGTCCTCAAGATTGCATTCCAAATATCCTCTCCTTGTTTGTTAGCTTTTGTGATATTGGACTTTACGATCTTGAATGCTATTTCAGTTTTCCTATTTGATTTGGGTTGTGAGGAATGGAAGTGAGATGCTGAAAGTCGCAGAGTTTTGCGAACATGCTAAATTCCTCGGAGACATAGTTAGGACCATTATCTGACATCAAAATGACTGGAATCCATGAACAGCTAATACTTCCTTCAGTTGATCCACTAGCTTTACGGCGGTTAACGTTTTCACCTTTTTAATCTCGATGTAGTCAGAATATAGATTAAAAACTGTTACATAATTTTGATAATCGCATTTGAAGAAATCACCTTTGACAGTCTACCATGGAAGACGTTTAATTGGATACGTTATACGTTATAAGGGGCGCTTTTCGAAGAGCAGGTTGGCTCTGCTGGCATGTTTTACCCCTCTGTACTGCTTCTGTCAATACGGCAGTCATTCTTGGCCAATACATGATGTCTGAGTCACTGCTGATTGTGTACTGTATCCCCAGGTGCGTTTGTCGGGATGGTGCTGTACGATTTCGTTTCTCGTAGAGTAGGGAATGACGATTCTTGTTCACGGATAATGGATCCACCTCAATGTCGCAGGTACCAGGACGTTTACCAAGGCCAGAGAAAACATTGCGGTATTCTTGTATTATTAGCTGAGTGGCTGATCATTGCAAGGGTTTCAAGGGTTAACATACCGGGGACATTCTTCATTGAATTGAAGGAGTTTCTAGGACTCAGGGGCTCTTCCTGATAGCAGAGATATGGGTGCATGTTCAATAACTTCAAAATGGACTTTAATGCGTGCAGTAAACTGTGGTACTGCCAATGGGGTATGTCACTGACTCGTCATACAGCCTTAGTTTGGTGTTGGTGGGCTGAGGTGTTTTATCCGTAACCTTCTTGTAGTCTTCTTCTTGTGTAATTGTATAGTACTGCAAGATGCTTCCGTGTCTACTAGAAATTTTACAGTAGTAGTTCCTTCTAATTTACTGGCTGATACATGAGTTTCCGCAGCATATGCCCTCTTGTCTCTGTGTGCCTGAAAAGTATAGATGCTGATTATCTCCTTCCATGTGATGTACACGCTGACGAGGTTGTTTGGACTTTCTTTCCACAGGTTTGGGTTTCTTTTCAGTTTGTTTGGGCGTATACTAACAAACTTTGACTAGATGATTATTCTTCTAACGCTTGGTGCGGGTTTAACCATTAGCTGGGCAGTTTCCAGCTACATGCATGTCATCGCAGTATTTACATTTGTTACCTGAGCGGGGTTTCATGCCACTGTCTTCGCGTGTGTCGCGTTTCTTCAGTCCGCGGGCGTAGTGGACATCATCCGACTGCTCCATTTTGTTCCTCTGATTTGCTGCCATTCGATGGTACGACAAATGTCGATAGCCTTTTCAAGTGTTAGCATAGTGTCTCGTAGACTCCTTTTGCGATGCCATGGTCTCGTAAACCAGTGACAATTCGGTCGCGTAGTATTTTATTTTCAAAGGTGCCAAACCGCCAAGTGCGGGCAAGTTTTCGAAGTGCGGTCAAAAACTGATCAAAACGTTCATCTTTGAACTAGAGTTGAAGACATACCTTTAGTACATTGTATTTCTTTTCGTCGCGAAATAGTCGTTGGGCTTTGTTAGGATTACATTGGCATCTTGTCTATCAGCTTCAGTCATCGGCAAATTTCTGTATACGTCAAGACATCCCTTTTCCATAGGGAAGATATGGTTGACGTCACCTATTGACATTAATGTGCCAACCAGAGCCATGTCTGTGTTTTCTTCTCGGGAAACAAATAATAAGCTTCGATGGTGGCGTGTGCCTGAAAAGGCTTTAAATATGGTCTTTACAGCCTGCCTGTGTGATACCTTTAGCAAATACCTTGAATTTCAGCGCTTTATTTTTACCGATTCGAGCGTTAGAGGGCCAGAAATCCCGCTTCAAAACATCATGTTTTTGTCAGACAAGAGAGTTGAGCACATGTTGAACAACAACTGAACTTTTAAGTCCCGGATGTATTACGTGAACATTACGTTACTTCTAAAATCCTTAATAATTCATGAAACTAACAGCCTAAAAAAACATCGATTAAAAGCCACGTGAATTACGTTTGAACCTGATAAAAAAATTCCTAATTATAATTCTTTATATAAAGAACGCCCGGCTTGTGTTTCTGGTATGCTAATATCTTCCCCTCACATTTTGGTCCCAAGGAAACGCTTTTTGTGGAATGCCTCGTGTTTTTAAACCCGATAAAACACTGCTGCTCGTTTCTTAAACACTACATAACACACTTATTGATGGTTTGCATCTGACGTCACGATAAACCAGATAAACCCGATAAAACACTGCTGCTCGTTTCTTAAACACTACATAACACAATTATTGATGGTTTGCATCTGACGTCACGATAAACCAGATAAACCCGCTAAAACAATGCTGCTCGTTTCTTAAACACTACATAACACAATTCTTGATGGTCTGCATCTGACGTCACGATAAACCCGATAAACCCGCTAAAACAATGCTGCTCGTTTCTTAAACACTACATAACAGACTTATTGATGGTTTGCATCTGACGTAATGATCAACCCGATAAACCCGCTAAAACAATGCTGCTCGTTTCTTAAACACTACATAACACACTTATTGAGGGTGTGCATCTGACGTCACGATAAACCCGATAAACTCGCTAAAACAATGCTGCTCGTTTCTTCAACACTACATAACACAATTATTGATGGTTTGCATCTGACGTCACGATAAACCCGATAAACCCGCTAAAACAATGCTGCTCGTTTCTTAAACACTACATAACACAATTATTGATGGTTTGCATCTGACGTCACGATAAACCAGATAAACCCGATAAAACACTGCTGCTCGTTTCTTAAACACTACATAACACAATTATTGATGGTTTGCATCTGACGTCACGATAAACCAGATAAACCCGCTAAAACAATGCTGCTCGTTTCTTAAACACTACATAACACAATTCTTGATGGTCTGCATCTGACGTCACGATAAACCCGATAAACCCGCAAAAACAATGCTGCTCGTTTCTTAAACACTACATAACACACTTATTGATGGTTTGCATCTGACGTCATGATCAACCCGATAAACCCTCTAAAACAATGCTTCTAGTTTCTTAAACACTACATAACACACTTATTGAGGGTGTGCATCTGACGTCACGATAAACCCGATAAACCCGCTAAAACAATGCTGCTCGTTTCTTAAACACTACATAACACAATTATTGATGGTTTGCATCTGTCGTCACGATAAACCCGATAAACCCGCTAAAACAATGCTGTTCATTTTTTAAACACTACATAACACAATTATTGATGGTTTGCATCTGACGTCACGGCGGCCATGTGGACAGAACAATGCAGTAAAATGTGTTTTGGGAATTTGACTCCATTATTATTCAAAATTTGTGGGGCCATTTTCTATTGTTTTGTACACCAAAATGGCCTCTCTCTCATCACGTGGATCCAACCAAGAATACAAGTTAGCTGCTAGAGTATCAATTTAATTTTATATTTGCTGAGCCAAGCGCAGAGGGCTTCCTGGAGAGTCATCGTTACATTCCAATTTCAAAAATTGTATATTATTGCTTTGACACTGACTAGTTTTGATGTTTCGTTCAGGACGTTTCGTGTGGTGCTTGAGCCTTCATCACTTGAAATATTAACGTTAGCACGCGTGATTCAAAGAGCAGCACGTCGAACACTCGCTGAGGAAAAACTCCCCGCGAAGTTTCAAGAAAAAACGTAGAGCAAGTCTTGTGCGCGTGCTAAAGACTTCCGGGATGACAATGTGGTCAATTCCAGATTACGGACCCTTTATTGACATCTAGGCTTCCAAAAAGAGTCACTCATGAAAGTTGGCCTCATGTCCAACGACTCCGGTCTGACTCTTTCAAAATCCATTTCTTGGTTTCTTTCGTGGACTTGGCGGGAGATCTTGGAGTCATTTTCGAACATAGAAACAGCCGTTTTGTGTTCTGCAATCCTTTTTTTCAGTGATCGTTCAGTTTGACCGTAGTATAAAAAATTGCAGTTGGTGCAAATCATTTTGTATACTGTGCCAGATTGTGGCAGGTCAACCTTTTCCTGGGCTTCTGGTCACGGGAACAGACTGTTCAGAGTTTTCACTGGTTTGAAGACGACCTTGATTTATTGTTGCCTTAAAAATCGACTATCCTTTCCGAAAAACCCTGCACATAGGGTAGCACCACGAACCATTGGTTGGTATATTGGTGGGTGGTTTCTACAACGGTCTTTCGCTCTGTTGGAGAGA
The DNA here is from genome assembly GCA_949126865.1 of Montipora capitata. Taxonomy (NCBI): domain Eukaryota; kingdom Metazoa; phylum Cnidaria; class Anthozoa; order Scleractinia; family Acroporidae; genus Montipora; species Montipora capitata. Next base: position 23,842,328 of record OX421449.1, on the reverse strand, counting down.
GATTTGCAGGTAGCACCCCTTAGGAAGACTCCCGTATCAGAAAGGAAGTCACCGACTGTGACTTTTTAAAGAGCGAGAGCTAGCTATTGAACAGCTAAGTTTTTATTGTCCCAAATAACTTGATTAACAAAGTCTCCGTAAGATAAAACTGAAGATTCCTTTTTCGCCGACAAACCATCAAGAAACTTTTCATATAAAAAATTGGAAGATAGAAGATCAAGAATGCTGAAAGTGACCTCAAAAGCTTCATTGTCGGATACATACTTTGGAACACTAACATCTTTTCCGTTCAGGTTTGAAATTGCATCGAGATTATGACACATGCATGTAAATACATCTGCATCTTGCACGTTGGAGGGTCGGTGCAGAGTGTGCGAGAGAGAACTGAAAATGCCGAATAATTGTGTATTTTTTAAAAATTCTCTCCTGTTGTCTTTTAAGTCGTTATTTTACACAGATCAACAAAATTACATCTACAATCCCACCCCATTATTAATACTAGATGTGTGGAAGATAAAAATGGAGTCCGTCACTCTCCTTAAACTTCATGGTATTTCGGCCCCGGTAGTCATAAAATTGAAAATATAAAAACCCTATGAATATCACACGCTATATATATGTTTACAAAGTAAATGCTCATTCCTTAATCAATACTACAGCATCAAAAATTACACTAAATTCATCTCATATAATCATCGCCATTTTTTATTCGAATTTCAATGTATTGTTTGCCATAGTTCCGACTATTATTCAGGATGCGTAGGGACGTCCTGTCCACCAATTCTTGGTTGCCATAGACACACAAACGTCTGTCGTTGCGGCAAGTCCGCTCAATCACAAGAAATTCAAACTAAGGTTCCGCTTGTGGAGCCATTCCATAATAGCGACGCGCTCTGTCTCAGATGATATCGCATGACGTCGTGTAGAACATAAATCCGGACACCATCTCTGATTTATCTCTCTGTCGGAATGTTTTTGAAGTTTTGTATTACAGATTGCTTTCGGGTGCACCAGCATATACATTGGGAAGCCTACTGTGCCTTCTTGGAACACTTAGGTTGTCATTGGTTCGTGATCCGTCCTTAGTCTCTATGTTTCTGCGGTTGTCCATGTTGTTCATAGGTTTATTTTCCAACGAGAGGGGTCTGGAAAACACTTGGGTGGCGCTCATCGCTGGCATGTCCATCTGATCTCGGACACTGGTCAGTGACTAAAAAGAAGAAGAAATCCCTTTAACAGCAGTAAAAAATATCTTTCGGTACTCCATGGTACGCCTGCAAACCCTTGATTTTCCAGGTAAAGCAGGGGTGTAATGAAACGTCTCTCGTTTCCTCACAACAGGGCGAAAGAGTTATGTTTAAGGTCATGTTCGAGAGAATAATGATAATAATGACTGATAAGAATATGTTAAATAATGACTTCATTAAAATATTAAGCTTATTTACCTGAGGAGAACGTAAATCAAATCACATGGAATTAAGCCAAATTGAATCAAGTGTTGATTTTTGGGTGAAATTGGAAAACCGGAGTACTCCGAGTAAAGTAAAGAACCCACTTATTTGTTCCGGAACCAAACACGGGCCACATTCCTGGAAGCCTTGTGTACGTCTATTTCTATGAAAAGACACTTTTTTGGCTTCAGTAAACCAGTATGGCTGCGTTCACAGTGCTAAACAACGCTCGCATACCCTGCTAACTACTTTTCCTGAACAAGTCGGTCTTGAACTTACCCCAGACCGTTCGACCTCTTTCCTTAAATTGCTACACCTTCTCTCAATCAGCAGAAACACAATGGATACCACAATCCCTCCAGCCAATACAATAAACACTCCAGCCATGTGATCCAACGAGATTCGATTGGTGGTAGGGCCGGCGGGATTCTTGGGATCAGGACAGTGACTACGGTGTGTCCACCATTTTTCACGGAGTTTTTTCACCTCGCCTTTCTCCCGGAGCTATTAAACAAAACGACAGAGCGATAGTCTGAGTATCAAGTACAAGCAATTTGTTTGCATAGGTACAAGAGCGCACACGAGATTGAACATTTATTTCACATTTAATTTGAGAGTTCTTTTTCGTCCTTTGACCGCAGAGTAAATCCGTCGTAAGACTGCACACACAGAATAGATTTCATAGCCAAAACAATAACTCGACAAACTTTACTTGAGTCACATATTCATATACTTTAAGGTGTGCTCTGTTTAAACAAAGATGAAATATGACCATATTCAAAGTTGTGTTGACTCAAGACGTGAACGCCGACGATATTAAATTTCACACTCTCATCTTTGACAATTCACGCATCATTTGCTTCCTACACAACTAATACACATTCTACATTCGACACCAGCCGGTGAAAATCCAAAGTGCTGACAACATGCTTTATAATACTTGAGTTTCCTTACAGCAAATTTAAATAAAAAGAGACCGGCCAAGGCAGCCGATGATGAACGTCGGGAGTCGGGAGTAATATACCATGTGAGGGTTCTGCCACCGGCGGATCATGCAGATTGACTGGGTTGATCCACATCCCTAGCCCTAGCCCTAGCCCTAGCCCTGTCCCTAGCCCTAGCCCTAAAACAATAACCCTCAACCCTAGTCCAATCCTTCTTCACAATTGCTTCCGTGCACGCATAAAAAAAGACCGGGACCGTGATTGGATAATTTGTAAAGGACCGTAACGATTGATTGCACGTATACAAAGAGCCGCAAAACGAGATTGGAAACCATTGCCGTGACCACACAAAAGGTTTCAATGAATCAAAACAGCAATCATACGAAGATAAATTTGACACCGAAGAAACTTTCGTTCATTTCGATGCGAGTGCTAGAGGTGATAAAATAACCGGTGGCAAGACATACAAGTACGTTAAACCGAGGTCCGCGATAGTGGATCTACATGACATTTACCTTCAGAATTGCCACAGAAAAAGGGTTCGTTAGTTCGGAACGTCTCTGTAGTCCGATACCGTAACTTTTTGCCTCCAGCAAGTTTTTTAACATCATCGTGTTGCAGGGGCTTTTTTGATTGTAGTATTCAAGGTAAGGCTCGTCAGTTAAGTAGGCAAAGCCACCCTCCCTCACTTTAGCCACACCATCCTTTGTCGAATTTACAAACGTGTTCTCTCTCTTCATGGTGTTATACATCTTTTGATATAACTCAACGTCTGAACTCTTGAAGAACGTCGAAAGGGTTCCGCCATTAAGGACACCATAGTTTATCTTGTTCTGGTTGGCTAGATCTTCTAATGAATTTATACTGCTTTTGGTGTTTTTGGCTGGAAATTAAATTATTGGATAAATATCAGTTAATTTGTCTATAATTCTCTCCCGTTTAAATTGTAGGGCTTTCTGTTGATTCTGTCGCGTCCATCCCAATCGTCCTGGTCATTGTGGCATTCCAACTGGGCTCGCCACTCCAATCTAAAGCCTATTGTACCTGGTACCTCTCTATTGTACCTGGATGGAATTTGATTTTCCGGATTAATGTACACGTAGTCCTGGGAAGGACTAGTTAATGCCTGCCTTTCGTCAACTTGGGTGCAAGTCGTCTTCAGAATCAAAAGACGACTTCCGCATAGATTGTTGAACGTCATTCACACCCGAAAAAGGTCCTTCTCAGGAGCACAACCACCCGGACGATCAAACATCACCGAGATCTGCCTTCCCGGGGTTAAAACAATTTTTTGAATTCACTATAGAGTGTTTTTTACGAAACATCACGGCAGCCATGTTGGTGTTCCTAAACAATAGCACGGGGGCCATGTTGGTGTACCAACTAATCCTCTGGGAATTGAGCTCTATTATCATACAAAAGTTTCCTTTTGTTTCGGTGGAAAACAAGGTTCCTGATTGCGTGAGAGAAATCACTCTATAGTCATTGCCATAGTAAGTGTTATTCGGCCAGGATTATTGAACTCACAACTACTATTTCTAAATCCCAACCAAAATGGAAAAGCCGAAAACCTTATTCCCATATCGTTAACATCAAGATCATTATAACTAATAGTTCTGTTTACCCGTAAAATATGCAGCCAAATTTGCAGTGTAGGTTGAAATCAAGATCATTGTGAAAAACCAGAAAGCTCCAGCGAGAATTCTGCCAGATGCACACTTCGGCGTGTTATCAGCGCCTTGCTGGAGAATGGAGCCAGCTGCGAACCAGAGGCTGTTGAATAAGTTGAGTTCATCGCCATCACCTTCACCGGAAGTGGCTGCTGTCGCTCGGTAGCCATTGGGACTAAAATAGTCCAAGCAGTAAACAACACCAAACACCTGTCGACAAAGGAGCAAAAATAGATATCGGAAAAACAAAGCTAAGGTATGACAGTTCAAAAATTTGACGATAGAGGGAACGCTGTCCAAATTTTGAAGATCTCGTCATAAATTCTTTAACCCTTGTTTAATAGCTTTCGCACTAATTATGCGATGTCCTGCGTAGACTTAAGATGATGGAGTCTACTTGGATTAACTAACAGGTTCCTGTTTATGAAATGCCCTCCTTCTCTTGCAGCCGTATTAAATGTAGATCATTTGACCCTTCTTAGCGTTTTCTAACAAAGTCTGCAGAATTGTGACGCTCTGGGACCCTTGTATAAAAACTCAAAAAATGACCTACTGAGATTCTGTTTTCCCAAGATAAAACTAGAGCTGTTTTGAAGCCGGGCAAACTTACCACAGCTATGGTAGAAAGCCAAACCATAATTTCAAATGGCAACAAGAATGCAAACAGGTTTAATTCTTCTTCAGTAGGCTTTTGCATCAACAAACTAATCTTGAAATCCATGAAGGGTTTACTAAAATCCACCTTCAGTTCTCTGGTCGCAGTGATGGTGATTGCCCCTATGGCCACATGAGCTTTCTAAAGAAGATAAGGCACTCTGTTATTGATATTTTTTTATCAAGAAAGTGATGTTCAAAAGCCATAGCGACTGAATCAGTGCTAATTGATTACATTGGGAACATTAGTGGGAACATATATAGCGCTGAAAACACTGTATGTAAACCATTCTGTTTTCCGTTTTCTTAGGTTAAGCAGTTTTGGTTCTTTGTGTAACATACACTATATTAGATTAATAAAGTTTATTTCCGTGGAACACTACCTTAATTGAATACTTTTAAATCAGAATCCACTATACTAAGAGTTAAACTAGATAGCTATACCACAGAGGACAGACCGCAACACCGGGAACTCCATGCCCTACTCTTTACAAATAGTGTGTGGTTTTTTTCATGTTCCACAGGGTTATGAACACTGTGAGACGGAACCTACGGTTTATCGTCGTCGAAAAGAATAGAGAGTTTATAGCCATTTGCATATGTCATTACAAATGCAACACTTTCTCTTCAGTTATTTAATGGCCTTGAGTGTTGGTCTGACCGGAGTTTTGATCCTGCGACCTCCCGCACAATAGTGTGAATCTCCGCTAATTGAGCCAACCACATCACGTTTCTCGAAGTGAAAATTTCGGTTTAAAATACCAATGGGCTGGGAAACACTCGTTTTAGGAAAGTTACTTCCAAATCGAGGTAGCTACAAACTATGACTGATTGTTCACCTAGTTGCCGTGAACTTTGTTCCCAAAAATATGTTTCAGCATTTTACCAGAAGAAAGAAAGAATTGGATGATTATCACTTTGACCTATGAATGGCCTTGGTATTAAGGTGATACCGGACTCACAAGAAAACAGAAAAAGTTCCAGGGCGTATATGTAAGATGATTTCAAAATAATGTAGAAAATTCATGTTCAAACCTTGTTGACGAGATCAGTTATCAAACGATTCATTTTGGCCCTTCTTTGGAAATCTTAAGCTCGTACTCGAAGCCAGTAAGTTCCTGTATTTTCTCCAGCAGATCGATACTAAATCCTTCATATCCATGACCAGGTACATTTTCCTTTGTTTGGTTTTCTTTTTTCTGACAAAATGGTGAGTCCTGAAATGATCCCATCGCAAGAGAAATTCAGGAGCAAATAAAGTATAGTAACTAAGTCATCAGTGAGAGCATAAGTGGATGGATTAAGAACAACAAATTAGACTTGTTCTTTAGCATGGCTACATGTGACTCTTGAGTCCCAAAGGCTGTATTTAAAAATGCCTGTGCTGTGCGTCTTGCACATATTTAAACTATAAGTTTTGTGGCTCCAACCGATCGGCTCCTCAGTATCGCTCCGTCATACGTAGATGTGTTTAGACAACGAAACTGAAATGCCATGATTCTATTCGAATTGGCGGAGATGGCGGTGGGGTTGACATTCCTACAAATCGTGGCGTGTAAGGAGCCCCTGAAATAAAAGTCTTGTTCTGAAATCAAAACTACCACGGCCGTTTCGTAGTTGTAGTTCGTACATGCAAGGAAAAAAAGAGGTTGTCTTGGTTGTTGCTTCGTTGTTTAAAGCACTGGGAAATTTTACAGAATACTGAAGAGGTTTGAAAGACACTGGCCAACGACGCCTGCTTTCGTTCGCTAAAATGCGTATTAGATGTCTTTGCATGACCTCACAGCACCCATGTTGGAGAGGGAGACCGGAACTCGGAATTCTTGTGGGGATTGCACTCTATGTTTACGTCCTTTTTGTGTGTAAACCAACAATGCTTGTGGTTCCTTGAGTTTAACACGTTTATTAATAATAACTAAGTGCTTGGGTTTTAACTCAAGAACTCAGTTAAGACTTATAGATCATCGTAGTTATTAAAATTATTTGAGCAGTGACGAATGGAAAGCCTGCAAAATTCAGGCTTGATCAGGGTTAAACACATGACCTGTGTAACACCGGCACAGTGGTTTACCAGTTGAGGGATCAAGCTATCTGGGCGATAATGATAATTGAGTTACTTTGAAATAAAACGTAGATGATGTGGAGTGACGAGAATGACATGATATACAACGCACTTAGATTTGATTTGGATCCTCCCTCGTGTTATTCTACTTACCTCTATAGTAACGACCGTTATCTTTCGTCCTTCCAATTGTCGCGTTTTGTCTTTTCTCGTCTTTATTAGGCATTGTAACTCTTGCCAAAATTCTCCAGTCCAGTCAATAGGCCTGAGACTGTTCAACTGAACCGCTTTGTTTACATTGTTTCCTGACGTTGCATCCCAATGACCAACCTTGAAAAGGTCGAAAATTCATTTTGGCACAAAATATAGCGGATCATTGCCTCTTTAGCATAAGGCTAAAGTGCATTCCGTACTGAGCTATCTCTGAAAATTTATGAACCCTGTATTCCAAAAATGCCTTGAAAATTTGAGATTTTACAAAGAATGTAATGGGATCATTGGCGCCTTTGCCACCCTAGAATTTATTAGTTGTTGATGGCTAATAACTCTCTCATTATCAGAGACTTAAAATTGGAGATTGACAAGTTCTTTTGAAGTCAATATCATGAGGATGCCGTCTGTGAGCAAACTCGTATGTTTCAATGAAACGAAATGTAAACAATTGCGTCTCATCAAATATTCCCTTTTATAAAATAATTAGGATAGTAAGCGCACTCGCATTGGTCAATAGCTGTGTTTAGTAAGTAAGTAAGTAAGTAAGTAAGTAAGTAAGTAAGTAAGTAAACTTTACTTAAACACAGAAAATCATCAGTTAAGCTAAAAAAAGTAAAAAAAACGCTTTACAACTGTTTTACATGATTGCCGTGTGGGAATCCGATAGGTCAGATAGTTGCTTGATTGTGCGTTTGAACTGCCCAATAGAGTCAGCATTTCGTAAGTATTGGGGCAAATTTTTCCACAAACAGGCCCCGCTATAACAGAAACTTCGTTTCACATAATTAGTATTTGGCATGGGTAGAGTATTTACCTTCTAAGTTTCTCAAGTTATATTCAGCATCTCGTTGACTGAAAAGGCGTTGAAGGTGTTCCGGGGCAAGATCGTGAATTGTTTTATACATAATTAGTGCTTTCTGTTTTTTACGTCAAAGAGACAGTTTCTCCCACTTAAGAGTATCGAGAAGGAGGTTGGAGCTCGTATCAAAGGGTAATTTAGTAATTACCCTAGCTGCGCGTTTTGTAATTTTTGCAGCTTATCACTTGACTGGCCACTTAAGAAGTCCCAGACAGGACTGCAATAATCAAAATGAGGTAATATTAAAGCGTTATAAATTTGAAGCGCAGTATTAACTGAGATAAAGTGCCGTATTCGTTTTAAGGCTCCTATAGCTGAGGAAACTTTCCTGCATATTTCGTCTACATGATTTGACCAAGAAAGCCGATCATCAATGGTAAGACCGAGGGATTTAGTGCGATCTACTCTCTTGATCATTTCGTCATCAATTCGTATATCAACCTCGTCACATTGAGTGTTTAATCTCTGCCTAGATCCAATTATCATTAACTCGGTCTTAGCCACATTGAAACTCAACCTGTTGGCTCTCAGCCAACAGTTAAGGTTACTGAGTTCAGGAGTTAATGCTAGTTTAAGCTCTGTTAAAGTTTTTGCAGTTAGGGTTATATTGGTATCGTCAGCGAACATTCTCGGGGAAGCCTCTCAGAGGCAGTTAGGAAGATCGTTAATATACATTAAAAATAATAATAATAATAATAATAATAATAATAATAATAATAATAATAATAAGTAGGCATTTATATAGCGCCTTTATCCAATGTCCAAAGGCGCTTTACAACAATAAAAATCAATATTAAAAAACAATAAAAGCTAAGAAATACTATCAATAATAACTATACTTGAACAAATAAGTCTTAAGCTTAGATTTAAACACATTCACATTAGGGCTTAACTTTATATCTAGTGGCAAATTATTCCATAATTTAGGAGCTACAACGGAAAAAGCTCTACCACCATAACTCTTGAGATTGTACCGAGGAACGCTTAAAAGATAATTATCAGATGATCGAAGCCTGCGCACAGGAATGTAACGCTCAAGCATATCACATAAATATAGGGGGGCTAAACCGTTGAGAGCCTTATAAGTTAGGAGCAATATCTTGTAAAGTATACGCTGCTCAACTGGTAGCCAATGAAGCTGACATAACACTGACGTAACTGGGTCGTATTTACGACCACCAACAACCAACCGAGCAGCACAATTTTGAACCATCTGCAACCTCTTAATTAGGTAGCAGGGAAGACCAATCAGTAGCGAATTACAGTGATCCAACTTACAAGTAACAAACGCGTGAATTAGAGTCTTAATATTCGCTTGCGACAAATATCGCTTAATTCTAGCAATATTCCTAATGCGAAAAAAAGCGGATTTACAAATAGCAGTGACGTGAGACTCAAGTGTCATGTTTTCATCAAAGACGGTTCCCAAATTTCTCGCGGATGAAGTAGGTACTACATGCTCATCGCCAACAAGTAAAAGATCAAGCTGTGGGTGAGGGCGGTGTCGCGCTCCAATGACTAGCACCTCCGTTTTACTATTATTAAGCTTAAGCTTATTACACAGCATCCACTTATTTATATCACTAATGCAGGCCTCAATGCAGGAAACAGTAGAAAGTTTGTCAACCGTCGAAGATGACTCAAATGAAAGATAAATTTGCATGTCGTCTGCATAGAAGTGAAAACACATCCCGTGAAATCTAACTATGTCCCCCAACGGTGACGTATACAGTAAATACAAAATAGGTCCTAAGACTGAGCCTTGAGGTACACCACAAAAAAGATCTCGACTAGTGGACTTTCCCTCTCGAACCATCACAAACTGCTTTCTATTAGTGAGGTAAGATTTAAACCAGGAAAGCGCTATGCCCTTAATACCGAAACGACGTGACAATCGCCGCAAAAGAATAGAATGGTCAACGGTATCAAACGCAGCAGATAGATCTAACAAAACAAGGATAACAGAGCGGCGATTATCAATAGCTCGCAGGATATCATTTTGAACTCTAAGCAAAGCCGTTTCAGTACTATGCAATCTCTTGTATGCAGACTGGAAAACTTCACCTAGATCATTATTCAAAACATAGCTAGTTAACTGATGAGCAACAGCCTTTTCAATTAATTTGGAAGTAAACGTTAAATTCGAAACCGGTCGAAAATTACTAAAAACCTCAAAGTCAGAATCCACCTTCTTCAATAAAGGGATCAACAGCGCTTCCTTGTGAACGTCCGCAACAATTCCTGTCTCCAACGAAAGATTGATCATTTTAGTTATTACGGGTAGAAGGTCAGGAAGGCAGAATTTGAGCACACACACAGGAACTGGATCCAAAGCACACGATTTTATAG
>OX421449.1:23799626-23809626 GCA_949126865.1 Montipora capitata | reverse complement strand
TTCAAAGCGTGAATTGGTAAATTCGGGATCACCGCTGAAAAATCCACACTTCTGTCGGGGTGGGATTTGTCATGCGTTTTATACATGAGCCTCTGGCTCGGATACTGAGGGCAACCTCAATCCCACGCTATGACTTTAATAAATTGATTGATTGATTGATTGATTGATTGATTGATTGATTGATTGATTGATTGATGCGCAGACACGTGAAAATCCAACGCCCCAAACACTGCATCACGCCACCTCTTCCGATAACTAATCACCATTTACTGAATTGAGCTATAACTGGCAACGAGACTGGAGATAACCTCGTCTTCATTTATAGGCAACTGCAACTAAAAGTAACTTGGTACACAACCATTATAATAAATGATCCATGGCTAAGCGCGTTCCGGAACCCTAATAGAACCATGTCGTCACTGTTTCGAGCATTGGTTTCAAAAATTCTCTCCACAAACCTCCGGTTGTCATTTGACAGTAAACTGGAAAACCATCTAGATGTCCTGTGGAAAAAACTGTAGTTGTTAACATTACTGTTAACATCTCAGAAATGAGGCCTGGCGCCCGTTTCTCGAAAGTCCCGAAAAGCCATTTGTGAAACTCCCAACCGCTTGTTTTGGAAAGCCGATCTTTTAACATGTTTTCAAGAAAACAAAAATAAAAATGACTGTGAAGTTTAACGACTTAAGTCCTCTCCGTTCTTGAGATACAAAGCGAATTATTACACCAAAAAATGGCCCGTAAAGTTTCGGGACTTTCGAGAAACGGGCCCTCATTTTGAGAAAACATCACTAAAATAACCCTTTTTACAGATAACGAGGTATTTTATTGCCCTAACGGACACTATTCTTAGTTGGTACTTGCTATGTAGCATTTTCAAATTATTTCACTTCATCAATTTTTTTTCCTCGCTTTCCCACAAACAAAAATTTTCTCGAAACAATTACCGACAAATTTATTGAAAGATTAAATAAGTACAGATAGAAAACGAAATGACGCTTCACGGTAGAAAAAAACACAGTTCTGATATCACGGATAATTTTTATCCAAAATTACGGTTAAAATGCATTTACCGAAATCGCGTTTTACGAAAAAAATTTTATTCTTACACATTTCACGAAATGCAAAAATAGGCAATTCACGACTCATCAAAGTGCCGTTTACCATCCTCAGGTTTAATTACGCTAAGAGAAGGAGTAGACTGGGATTTTACTATATAGGAACCATTTTTCGGAAAGGGCCTAAGCCAAAGAACATGGTGAAATTCCGATAACGTTTTGTTCTGGAATGGGCTTGAGAGAATACGCCAATAGAATACGTTACTTCAAAACGTTTCACCGACAGAATTGATTGACTACATGAAATTGCCAAGAACACTCTAAACACCCTTACCTCGTAGACGAATCCAATACACTCCATCGTTTAACTGTTGCCCAGCATTGTTGTCCAGAATATCTTGACAGGAATATCCTGGGTTCCTCTCTGTACCATAAGCAGAGGTATACTGAACTGTTTTCCACTCAGTGCCCAAGCAAACCTGTACCTCCCCATTGGCGTACCTTATCGAGCCAGCGTGCCCCGCGTCATTGCAGTGGCATGATGCGCCGCCGAGTTTAAAAATGCTCGGCACGGGTAGCTTGCAGTCAATGGTTTCTTCTACACAAATTTGAGCGCGCACTTTTGCGGCCAGGAGAGCAAGGCATAAAATTCCTAAGAAATACTTCATTTTGATGTGTCTCTTTTCAGTGCAAGCCCCTAAGTGATTAGATTCAAGGTCTAAAAATATTTATTTTCAAAAAATAATCATGTGTTCAGCTGCTTTGGACACTTAATGTTTGCAGTTAATTTTTTTTTCCCAAAAAACGAACCCCAAGAGCAAGTGAGTTTTTTGGGCTTGAAGAGTTTCTTAAACTCATTATCTTTATTAGTTACTTCAAGTTAAGTACATGAGTTCAACCCCGCCTGCGGTTTTTGTATCCTCAGTCTAAGGAAACCAATATTTACTCTAAGATATCTCTTTTTTTTTTCCAATAATATGCTTTAATTGCCTTATCTTACTAGAGCTAGCCAAATTTAAATGAGACATCGGCAAATATTTACCAAAAAGTCGAATTTAAATTAAAACATTAACTTCAGCTTTTCAATTTAATAAGTCTTACCGTTTTTAGATAACTATTCTTCGATTACTGTAGCTTTATTTTGCTAAAACTACTTTATTATAGGAAATTATCACTTCATGAAATTAACGCGAATTTCAAAAATTTGCGTTAATTTAATGTTCACGTTAATTTCCGCGTTGTTAATTAACTAGTGCGTTAATTTCCGCGACTTAATAACCATTATATTTTCCCCCAAATCTGTGACTCACTCCTGACACTCTTGGCACCTGGTAAAACAATAGATTTTAGTCGCGCACTTTATTTCACATCAATAAACCGTTTACTGTACTTCAAATGCATTTACTCTGTGTTCTCTGTTAAAAGAATGGTTCTCAATGTCTGCTTCTTGAATCTTGAATCATGGACACTGCGAGAGTAAATTTGCTATAATAGGGAAATGAATCGGGATGATTCAATCAATGAATAAGTAAATAATCGACAAACATTTACCAAGAAAGGGTTACGTTTTTTTTTTTCCAAACGCTGGCCGTGTAGCACTTATATTTCAACGGACTTAACTGATTAGAGTGTAATGTGAAGTGCCAGTTTTCTACCCCATATGAACCATGTGAGCATTAGCCCTACTAACGGAAATGGGCCCACACAAGGACAGAGAAAAACTCTGACCAGGGTTGGAATTGAACCCACGATCTTCGGGTTAGATCACCGCTACTCTACTGACTGAGCTACAAGGTCAGACAGGAGCAGGCCGTAGGAATTGACCCACATGTACTTTTACATGTTCATTGCCGTCACTTTAACATCTTCAGTTCCCCACGGCGGGCTCCTGTCTGACCTTGTAGCTCAGTCGGTAGAGCAGCGGAGATCTAACCCGAAGGTCGTGGGTTCATTCGGCCACCCTGGTCAGAGTTTTTCTCTGTCCTTTTAGGGGCCCATTTTCGTTAGTAGGGCTAACGCTCACATGGTTCATATCGGGTAGAAAACTAGCACTTCACATTACACTCTAATCAGTTAAGTCGAATTTAAATTAAAATGTTAACGTAGTAGTTTTGCATTGGTATCTCGATCAATGTTTGCAAAAATTTTGCAAACGCGAGCGTTTTACAGCTGATAAAAACAAAATTCAAGCTGAGATCTATGTCAATGAATTTTTTTGTGATTTAAACCACGAAAAACCACGAAAATAAACGGGTCTCTTCGAAGCGTGCTTGAATTTCAAAAAATGAGCAGCAAAATCAGCGTGAATTTGTGACACTGATGAATAATGAAGCAGCTTTTAATTTCCAAACCGATAGAATTACCTGGTGATAAATAACCTCGACTAGGAAAGTGAATTTTTGACTTAGCAGAACAGTGGTCAACCTCAAAAGTTAGACGATTATGATCTTTGTGTTGAATTCGAACATTTCTTGTCATTTCTTATAACACTTATATAACACTTATGACTAACAGAAACAAAAACCCAGTGTCTTGCGGTCATTTTGTCATGTATCGTTTGTTTCTTAGTTCTTGGTAACACGCAAGGTAACTTGATCACAGGTGGCCGCTGAAATCGACGTCACTTTCGACTTTGCGATTCACTTGTTCAGCCAAAAGTACAACGGAGAAAAATTGAACGTAGTAAAAATGTCCCAAAATATTTTTCGCTGGTGTTAACTTTTTGTATTCGCGGCACAAAATTTATTTTGTTTTCTTGTCGCAAAGTTTCTTGCTAATGGCAAGTTTTTCTATTCTCGATCTACTCTTCCTAAAAACTTCCTTCTGCTCTTCCCAAAAACTGTGTATCAATATTTATTTACTTTTGCATCAATAGCTGTTTTGCATAAGGCAGGCTAACCTTGCTTAGTTCACATTTTTGAGCGGTAAAACAGAATTTTTGGTCCTTTGTTTCTGACAGCGAGGCGTAAATTTTGAGGTTTCCCATCCATATACTAACCCCGCCGGATAATACCTAACTTTAGTGAACTTTTCTCGTGAAAAGCTGTCCGAAGCCCACATTACATGTTTAAACTTTCTGTGAAAAAGAAGTTGAAGCAAACATGTCAACGTGCAAGCCAGTTTTACTAGATTCCCTTTTATTTTCTTCAGTCTTTATGAGTTTAGTATTTTACTAGTAACTAGAGGGGGCTATAAACCTAAGACATGTACAATAGCATTATAATGATTTACGATACCAAACCAATATCGTGCACTATTATAGCCACATATTACGCAAAGACAACTTGAATCTCTTGGAAAACAAATGCAGCTCAGTTGACAGTTATGGCATAAAGCACTGTGTTAAGTTACTGTACTACCACACGTACGCAATGCGTGCCTATTTTTCATTGATTCCACCTAATCGCTATCATTTTCTCAACTTGGTAGATAGCTTTCACCTCAGTGCCCTTATAAACTCGTGAGGAAGTGGGATGCACAATATTCAATGTACACTTTGTTACAATCACACAAGAGAGTCGAGCACATGGTGAACAAGGACTGGACTTTTAATAAAGTCCCGGATATGTATCAAGTGAGCATTACATTACATAACATTCTCTTTCCAAAGAACACTAAGTCTGTGAAAAGATAAGAAAACAATATAATGTTCCTTCGTTTAAATAAAACCTCTTTTAACAACTTTATAAAACTTAATATTCCAACAAATCGCAATCTTGATTAAACATCTTTCAAACAAAGTCTTATTATAAGTCCTTTAGTAGTGTGTTTCGTCTGACAACTTGTCCTGATCTGGTGCGTGTCACTTGGTTGCTGAGGGACGCCATTACAGACGCTATGGCCTTCATCTTTGGTGGGGCGGTGGCTTGTGGGACGATCTTTTGCTTGAGCCATCGCAGTTTGTAGCAGAAGTGGTCGAGAGGAGCTTGCATGTGGAGTGGTCTGTTGGTCAACGTCTGTAGATGGCACGGATGAATGGGTTTGTCTTGACTCAACGGTATCTCGCAAGTGGATTCGGTGCCTGCGGTACTTGCCGCCATTCACCTCTACCAGGTAACTCTTTAGGACAATGTTAGCTTTCCAAGCACTGCCGGGTAACTGAGGGTGTGTCTTAACTCGCACTGGCTGTCCAACAACAAGACTGGGTAACGGTTTAGCACTGACGTCATGATAACTCTTTACGTTTTTGTATCACTTGAGCTGGTACTTTGAACTAGACTTCGGGTTTGCAGCGCAGGGAAGACTGCGTTCTTCGCACCATGAGGCATTGAACTGGGGAGCTGCTGTACGAAGAGTAGGAGAGTTCCTCAGTCCTCAAGATTGCATTCCAAATATCCTCTCCTTGTTTGTTAGCTTTTGTGATATTGGACTTTACGATCTTGAATGCTGATTCAGCTTTCCTATTTGATTTGGGTTGTGAGGAATGGAAGTGAGATGCTGAAAGTCGCAGAGTTTTACGAACATGCTAAATTCCTCGGAGACATAGTTAGGACCATTATCTGACATCAAAATGACTGTAATCCATGAACAGCTAATACTTCCTTCAGTTGATCAACTGATCACCTTTTTAATCTCGATGTAGTCAGAATATAGATTAAAAACTGTTACATAATTTTGATAATCGCATTTGAAGAAATCACCTTTGACAGTCTACCATGGAAGACGTTTAATTGGATACGTTATACGTTATAAGGGGCCCTTTTCGAAGAGCAGGTTGGCTCTGCTGGCATGTTTTATCCCTCTGTACTGCTTCTGTCAATACGGCAGTCATTCTTGGCCAATACATGATGTCTGAGTCACTGCTGATTGTGTACTGTATCCCCAGGTGCGTTTGTCGGGATGGTGCTGTATGATTTCGTTTCTCGTAGAGTAGGGAATGACGATTCTTGTTCACGGATAATGGATCCACCTCAATGTCGCAGGTACCAGGACGTTTTCCAAGGCCAGAGAAAACATTGCGATATTCTTGTATTATTAGCTGAGTGGCTGATCATTGCAAGGGTTTCAAGGGTTAACATACCGGGGACATTCTTCATTGAATTGAAGGAGTTTCTAGGACTCAGGGGCTCTTCCTGATAGCAGAGATATGGGTGCATGTTCAATAACTTTCAAAATGGACTTTAATGGGTGCAGTAAACTGTGGTACTGCCAATGGGGTATGTCACTGACTCGTCATACAGCCTTAGTTTGGTGTTGGTGGGCTGAGGTGTTTTATCCGTAACCTTCTTGTAGTCTTCTTCTTGTGTAATTGTATAGTACTGCAAGATGCTTCCGTGTCTACTAGAAATTTTATAGTAGTAGTTCCTTCTAATTTACTGGCTGATACATGAGTTTCCGCAGCATATGCCCTCTTGTCTCTGTGTGCCTGAAAAGTATAGATGCTGATTATTTCCTTCCATGTGATGTACACGCTGACGAGGTAGCTTGGACTTTCTTTCCACAGGTTTGGGTTTCTTTTCAGTTTGTTTGGGCGTATACTAACAAACTTTGACTAGATTATTATTCTTCTAACGCTTGGTGCGGGTTTAACCATTAGCTGGGCAGTTTCCAGCTACATGCATGTCACCGCAGTATTTACATTTGTTACCTGAGCGGGGTTTCATGCCACTGTCTTCGCGTGTGTCGCGTTTCTTCAGTCCGCGGGCGTAGTGGACATCATCCGACTGCTCCATTTTGTTCCTCTGATTTGCTGCCATTCGATGGTACGACAAATGTCGATAGCCTTTTCAAGTGTTAGCATAGTGTCTCGTAGCCTCCTTTTGCGATGCCATGGTCTCGTAAACCAGTAACAATTCGGTCGCGTAGTATTTTATTTTCAAAGGTGCCAAACCGCCAAGTGCGGGCAAGTTTTCGAAGTGCGGTCAAAACCTGATCAAAACGTTCATCTTTGAACTAGAGTTGAAGACATACCTTTAGTAAATTGTATTTCTTTTCGTCGCGAAATAGTCATTGGGCTTTGTTAGGATTACATTGGCATCTTGTCTATCAGCTTCAGTCATCGGCAAATTTCTGTATACGTCCAGACATCCCTATTCCATAGGGAAGATATGGTTGACGTCACCTATTGTCATTAATGTGCCAACCAGAGCCATGTCTGTGTTTTCTTCTCGGGAAACAAATAATAAGCTTCGATGGTGGCGTGTGCCTGAAAAGGCTTTAAATATGGTCTTTACAGCCTGCCTGTGTGATACCTTTAGCAAATACCTTGAATTTCAGCGCTTTATTTTTACCGATTCGAGCGTTAGAGGGCCAGAAATCCCGCTTCAAAACACCTTGTTTTTGTCAGACAAGAGAGTTGAGCACATGTTGAACAACAACTGAACTTTTAAGTCCCGGATGTATTACGTGAACATTACGTTACTTCTAAAATCCTTAATAATTCATGAAACTAACAGCCTAAAAAAAACATCGATTAAAAGCCACGTGAATTACGTTTGAACCTGATAAAAAAATTCCTTATTATAATTCTTTATATAAAGAACGCCCGGCTTGTGTTTCTGGTATGCTAATATCTTCCCCTCACATTTTGGTCCCAGGGAAACGCTTTTTGTGGAATGCCTCGTGTTTTTAAACCCGATAAAACACTGCTGCTCGTTTCTTAAACACTACATAACACAATTATTGATGGTTTGCATCTGACGTCACGATAAACCAGATAAACCCGATAAAACACTGCTGCTCGTTTCTTAAACACGACATAACACAATTATTGATGGTTTGCATCTGACGTCACGATAAACTAGATAAACCCGCTAAAACACTGCTGCTCGTTTCTTAAACACTACATAACACAATTATTGATGGTTTGCACCTGACGTCACGATAAACTAGATAAACCCGCTAAAACAATGCTGCTCGTTTCTTAAACACTACATAATACACTTATTGATGGTTTGCATCTGACGTCACGATCAACACGATAAACCCGCTAAAACAATGCTGTTCGTTTCTTAAACACTACATAACACACTTATTGAGGGTGTGCATCTGACGTCACGATAAACCCGATAAACCCGCTAAAACAATGCTGCTCGTTTCTTAAACACTACATAACACAATTATTGATGGTTTGCATCTGACGTCACGATAAACCCGATAAACCCGCTAAAACAATGCTGTTCATTTCTTAAACACTACATAACACAATTATTGATGGTTTGCATCTGACGTCACGGCGGCCATGTGGACAGAACAATGCAGTAAAATGTGTTTTGGGAATTTGACCCCATTATTATTCAAAATTTGTGGGGCCATTTTCTATTGTTTTGTACACCAAAATGGCCTCTCTCTCATCACGTGGATCCAACCAAGAATACAAGTTAGCTGCTAGAATATCAATTTAATTTTATATTTGCTGAGCCAAGCGCAGAGGGCTTCCTGGAGAGTCATCGTTACATTCCAATTTCAAAAATTGTATATTATTGGTTTGACACTGACTAGTTTTGATGTTTCGTTCAGGACGTTTCGTGTGGTGCTTGAGCCTTCATCACTTGAAATATTAACGTTAGCACGCGTGATTCAAAGAGCAGCACGTCGAACACTCGCTGAGGAAAAACTCCCCGCGAAGTTTCAAGAAAAAACGTAGAGCAAGTCTTGTGCGCGTGCTAAAGACTTCCGGGATGACAATGTGGTCAATTCCAGATTACGGACCCTTTATTGACATCTAGGCTTCCAAAAAGAGTCGCTCATGAAAGTTGGCCTCATGTCCAACGACTCCGGTCTGACTCTTCCAAAATCCATTTCTTGGTTTCTTTCGTGGACTTGGCAGGAGACCTTGGAGTCATTTTCGAACATAGAAACAGCCGTTTTGTGTTCTGCAATCCTTTTTTTCAGTGATCGTTCAGTTTGACCGTAGTATAAAAAATTGCAGTTGGTGCAAATCATTTTGTATACTGTGCCAGATTGTGGCAGGTCAACCTTTTCCTGGGCTTCTGGTCACGGGAACAGACTGTTCAGAGTTTTCACTGGTTTGAAGACGACCTTGATTTATTGTTGCCTTAAAAATCGACTATCCTTTCCGAAAAACCCTGCACATAGGGTAGCACCACGAACCATTGGTTGGTATATTGGTGGGGGTTTCTACAACGGTCTTTCACTCTGTTGGAGAGAGATTTGCAGGTAGCACCCCTTAGGAAGACTCCCGTATCAGAAAGGAAGTCACCGACTGTGACTTTTTAAAGAGCGAGAGCTAGCTATTGAACAGCTAAGTTTTTATATTGTCCCAAATAACTTGATTAACAAAGTCTCCGTAAGATAAAACTGAAGATTCCTTTTTCGCCGAAAAACCATCAAGGAACTTTTCATATAAAAAATTGGAAGATAGAAGATCAAGAATGCTGAAAGTGACCTCAAAGGCTTCATTGTTGGATACATACTTTGGAACACTAACATCTTTTCCGTTCAGGTTTGAAATTGCATCGAGATTGTGACACATGCATGTAAATACATCTGCATCTTGCACGTTGGAGAGTCGGTGCAGAGTGTGCGAGAGAGAACTGAAAATGCCGAATAATTGTGTATTTTTTAAAAATTCTCTCCTGTTGTCTTTTAAGTCGTTATTTTACACAGATCAACAAAATTACATCTACAATCCCACTCCATTATTAATACTAGATGTGTGGAAGATAAAAATGGAGTCCGTCACTCTCCTTAAACTTCATGGTATTTCGGCCCCGGTAGTCATAAATTTGAAAATATAAAAACCCTATGAATATCACACGCTATATTTATGTTTACAAAGTAAATGCTCATTCCTTAAACAATAATACAGCATCAAAAATTACACTAAATTCATCTTATATAATCATCGCCATTTTTTATTCGAATTTCAATGTATTGTTTGCCATAGTTCCGACTATTATTCAGGATGCGTAGGGACGTCCTGTCCACCAATTCTTGGTTGCCATAGACACACAAACGTCTGTCGTTGCGGCAAGTCCGCT
>OX421449.1:23787126-23794626 GCA_949126865.1 Montipora capitata | reverse complement strand
AATATCGGAAACAATAATTTAAATTTGCCTGACTGTGACAATAGAAGCAACTCAATTTCTTAGTAAATGATGCCATCATGCAAATCGCCTATTACATAGTTGATTATTTGAATAATACACATTTTCTTTAAAACAATTAATTTATTCGTCTGTCACCTCAACAAAACAGCTTGTGGCTATTTTGAAAAACCGCTTAGGTGATTATCACGTAATAATAATCATCTCAATGACAACCAATCAGCGCAGAGAACTTTCAGTAATTATACTAATAAGCATATAATTTCTATAGCACAAGACAATAATGAACAATAATATTATTATAATTCCATGAGTGCATGTTGATATGAGATCAACCACTCAATCATATCCATTGATTATTGTTTTATTAAATTTTCATTTGATTCTTAAAACTTGGACAAATTTAAAGCCAATCAGTTTCCAGCGTGGTAACAGTTGACGCAATCAGTTTCCATATTATGTCATACTGTATAAGAGCTGTTAACTGAGAGTGAGTGAACCAATCAGAAAGCTAACACAGTATCCGTGGTTCAAAATTTCATAATGTAAGGTATTATCTTTCCCCTTGTGCTTACACTGTCATTATTCACTTTCTGTGTAATGGTTTTATCATTGTTTTTGTTTGTAGGAAATGGTAGCCATACCTGATTTATGAAGAAACTGAAGTTGTGCAGTAGTACAGCAACCTACTTTTACTCTCTGCAGATTAGCTTTCTTGGTTCACGGAAAACCCTTTTCATTATTGTAAATACATTGTGGCATGGAAGATATTTTCAAACAGGTCTGGAGAATGTTCACCACCAAAATTTCCCATTTTGTCTGGATCATATAAGTTCTTTCCTCCTTTTGTTTAGTGGTTGACTAGTGACTTGTGAAATTGTATGGTGCACAAGAGAGCTAAATGCAGTGTCTCCTTTAGTTGTAAAACATATATTAAAGGAACACAAATAATATTGTCATTGTTGTTGAGTAATGTTAGGATTTAGTACTGCCAGTGGTATTACAAGTGTCTCTTTTGAGTGGATTCCCCAATTTTCTGCTAACTTGACCCAAACAGATATTTATAGGTGGAGAACAAATTCGGGAAAATGAAAGGAAAAAATACTAAACATACATCAGTTGATTATTACAATACACTATTTGTTTTGTTCAATATTATTTGCACTAGAAAGAAAATTAACGACCATAAGAATTTAGTCTGTGATGAGGAAAAGTTTGTTCTGACTAAAACCTATATTGGAAATTTAGGCATTTGGGGTGCTTTTTCACAGGGTTACAGCCTGTGGCGCTCAATATAATGCTCTCGTTGGTTACTTCAAGGTCACATGACATCTAACAATAACAATTTTGCCGTTCAAAAGTCTCTGAGCGGGCAACAGTGCAAAATCTATGACGTCAGAGGGCAACAGTGCACTGTTGCCCACAAATGTTGACCGACGACCACCGTTGCTGTTCCCATTGCACGTTTTCCTATTTGTGCTATATAACAAATTACTTAATGACTGGTCTCTCAGGAAACAGTTCATTTTGTTTCCCTCATCTGCGCCTCAGGGGAACATTGGGAATTTTTAGGGAAACAAAATGAACTGTTTCCCTCGGGACCAGTCATTAAGTGTTTACTGTTGGGATAATAGCACAATTATTGACCTTGGGTGTTCGGTGACACAGCTACATTGTAAAGCATAACCATTATGAAAATGATATCTGTTTTGCCTTATTATAGTGAGCTAACTTTTTGGTGTGGTTTTACTCACAGGTCTTGTAATAGGCCAAAAGCAATTTGAGAAATTCATGGGTTTGTGCATCGTGTTCAATGCAGTTTGTTCTGTGCATGTAAATAATAATATGAAATGAAACATGTTTAGTGTGTTACTGATTACAGCCAACAGCCTGTGGCGCTCAATATAATGTTAAGCAGTGTACTGCTGTCAGTGGTGTGTGTGTCTTGGTGAAGGGAGGGTTAGTACTGCAAAGGCATTGGCATGTCATTGCCGTAATGAGCTAAACCGAAATACTTACCTTCATGTTTTTTTGTGAAAGTTTTTGTTTTCGTTCTCGATTTTTCTCTGCTTAATATCGAGCTCCTGCCTTTGATCCTTGAGGGTTTTCTACCTGTCTGACTAATTCTGTGTAACTTAGTGCTTCAGTTCTCTTGGCAGATTTTTGGCACTGACAAAGAAGGGGGCGTAGAATCTATATTGAGGGGTAGGGGAAATTCAATTCAGGGCAGATTATTATTGCAACTATTGTAATGTTATTCCGTCACTCACCTTCATTGGTGAAATGTATTCATCCATGTGGCAAATTCTGTAGTCTTTGTGAGCCAGTAGCAAGTGGCCCTTGAATAAAAATTTTCTAGTGTGGTGAACTGTTTTGCTGGCATCAAAAGCCAAAAAAAGCGCTTTGCACATTGAACTAGAGCACCTTTGCTGACATTTTCAGTCTCTAAACGGAAAAAGCAGCTTACTTTGTTGAATTAACTTAACTCGCCCTTTGCAAACAGTCCCATAAACTTGAAAAAGCACACAATCCCCCAGCAGGCAGATGTGACAGTTGACATATTTTATTTTTAGTTACACAAAACAGCAATGAACGTTGTTAAAGGGAAAAAAATAACAGGGTTTGTTGTCAATATTTGCCGCTGTTTTAAAATATAACAGGCAGCCGCTCTGTCGCCTTGGCTTATAAAGCGAGAAAACTTACATTGTATTACATGAACAATGTCGACAAGATATTAACTCGAAGTTAAAAACATACATGTACGTTATATGCATTTCAGGACAACTTACGACCCCAAAACCTCACAAACTATATCGAGTGGCGTGAAAGTATAAGGCACTGGACTTCGCTTTTCAGTGTAAAACCAGTTACAACTGTGAAGACGAACACTAGCGGTAAAAAAACCTGTTTCTCTTCAAACTTCGATTTGAAAAAGTCTCTCTTGGTGTATGAAATCGGAATTCCACCTTTAAACACCTCTCAAAAATTTTCATATCAACGAAAAAAAAGTCATATTTGATATGTTTCGCGAAAACAATTTACCTCCAACATATCTCTGTTCTGAGCTTAAAGAGTAAGCGACCACCTTAAGAAACGCAAAACTCTAAACAACGAACGTCAAATGAAGCTTCGAAGCTGGTCAAAAACTCCATTGCTTTAGGCGAACTGGTTTTGGTCCGATCTCTTCCCTGACGGCTCTGAAGCATCGTCGAAAGATGTCAGATTCAGATCATCTTTTATTCAAATTTCTCAGAGGAAGGACAGCGGTGCGACAGCATCCACAATGACGTCTTGGATTTTGATTTGTCGTCCGCCATTTTGAAAATGGAATGGCGGCAACACAAGTGTGATTCTAGTGCGCATGTCTAGCGGTTTTAGCGCTCTGTCTGTTAATTGACCATAACATTGATGTGCAATATCAAAGATGTATGCTGTAATCTAGTTAGTGTCAAATGGAGTATTGCCTCCTGGATGAGCTCTAAACTTGAGCCCGTGATATGGTTACGTGTACTGGTCACATTGGCAAACATGAAGGGGCGGACGGACGTAGGGACGTACGTACGTATGTACGTACGTACGTTGTACGTACGTACGGACGTTCATGACGTCATGGCTATAAAACCAAATTTTCTCACATCGATGGGTTACCATATTTTCTTAAGTATGGTGCTCCGCCCGCGCGCGCCTTCGGCGCGCGCGGAGCTCCGCTATAACTCAACGTCTGAACTCTTGAAGAACGTCGAAAGGGTTCCGTCATTAAGGACACCATAGTTAATCTTGTTCTGGTTGGCTAGATCTTCTAATGAATTTATACTGCTTTTGGTGTTTTTGGCTGGAAATTAAATTATTGGATAAATATCAGTTAATTGGTCTATAATTCTCTCCCGTTTAAATTGTAGGGCTTTCTGTTGATTCTGTCGCGTCCATCCCAATCGTCCTGGTCATTGTGGCATTCCAACTGTCCAATCTAAAGCCTATTGTACCTGGTACCTCTCTATTGTACCTGGATGGAATTTGATTTTCCGGATTAATGTACACGTAGTCCTGGGAAGGACTAGTTAATGCCTGCCTTTCGTCAACTTGGGTGCAAGTCGTCTTCAGAATCAAAAGACGACTTCCGCATAGATTGTTGAACGTCATTCACACCCGAAAAAGGTCCTTCTCAGGAGCACAACCACCCGGACGATCAAACATCACCGAGATCTGCCTTCCCGGGGTTAAAAAAATTTGTTTGAATTCACTATAGAGTGTTTTTTACGAAACATCACGGCAGCCATGTTGGTGTTCCTAAACAATAGCACGGGGGCCATGTTGGTGCACCAACTAATCCTCTGGGAATTGAGCTCTATTATCATACAAACGTTTCGTTTTGTTTCGGTGGAAAACAAGGTTCCTGATTGCGTGAGAGAAATCACTCTATATAGTCATTACCATAGTAAGTGTTATTCGGCCAGGATTATTGAACTCACAACTACTATTTCTAAATCCCAACCAAAATGGAAAAGCCGAAAACCTTATTCCCATATCGTTAACATCAAGATCATTATAACTAATAGTTCTGTTTACCCGTAAAATATGCAGCCAAATTTGCAGTGTAGGTTGAAATCAAGATCATTGTGAAAAACCAGAAAGCTCCAGCGAGAATTCTGCCAGATGCACACTTCGGCGTGTTATCAGCGCCTTGCTGGAGAATGGAGCCAGCTGCGAACCAGAGGCTGTTGAATAAGTTGAGTTCATCGCCATCACCTTCACCGGAAGTGGCTGCTGTCGCTCGGTAGCCATTGGGACTAAAATAGTCCAAGCAGTAAACAACTAGAGTGACACCAAACACCTGTCGACAAAGGAGCAAAAATAGATGTCGGAAAAACAAAGCTAAGGTATGACAGTTCAAAAATTTGACGATAGAGGGAACGCTGTCCAAATTTTGAAGATCTCGTCATAAATTCTTTAACCCTTGTTTAATAGCTTTCGCACTAATTATGCGATGTCCTGCGTAGACTTAAGATGATGGAGTCTACTTGGATTAACTAACAGGTTCCTGTTTATGAAATGCCCTCCTTCTCTTGCAGCCGTATTAAATGTAGATCATTTGACCCTTCTTAGCGTTTTCTAACAAAGTCTGCAGAATTGTGACGCTCTGGGACCCTTGTATAAAAACTCAAAAAATGACCTACTGAGATTCTGTTTTCCCAAGATAAAACTAGAGCTGTTTTGAAGCCGGGCAAACTTACCACAGCTATGGTAGAAAGCCAAACCATTATTTCAAATGGCAACAAGAATGCAAACAGGTTTAATTCTTCTTCAGTAGGCTTTTGCATTAACAAACTAATCTTGAAATCCATGAAGGGCTTACTAAAATCCACCTTCAGTTCTCTGGTCGCAGTGATGGTGATTGCCCCTATGGCCACATGAGCTTTCTAAAGAAGATAAGGCACTCTGTTATTGATATTTTTTTATCAAGAAAGTGATGTTGAAAAGCCATAGCGACTGAATCAGTGCTAATTGATTACATTGGGAACATTAGTGGGAACATATATAGCGCTGAAAACACTGTATGTAAACCATTCTGTTTTCCGTTTTCTTAGGTTAAGCAGTTTTGGTTCTTTGTGTAACATACACTATATTAGATTAATAAAGTTTATTTCCGTGGAACACTACCTTAATTGAATACTTTTAAATCAGAATCCACTATACTAAGAGTTAAACTAGATAGCTATACCACAGAGGACAGACCGCAACACCGGGAACTCCATGCCCTACTCTTTACAAATAGTGTGTGGTTTTTTTCATGTTCCACAGGGTTATGAACACTGCGAGACGGAACCTACGGTTTATCGTCGTCGAAAAGAATAGAGACTTTATAGCCATTTGCATATGTCATTACAAATGAAACACTTTCTCTTCAGTTATTTAATGGCCTTGAGTGTTGGTCTGACCGGAGTTTTGATCCTGCGACCTCCCGCACAATAGTGTGAATCTCCGCTAATTGAGCCAACCACATCACGTTTCTCGAAGTGAAAATTTCGGTTTAAAATATCAATGGGCTGGGAAACACTCGTTTTAGGAAAGTTACTTCCAAATCGAGGTAGCTACAAACTATGACTGATTGTTCACCTAGTTGCCGTGAACTTTGTTCCCAAAAATATGTTTCAGCATTTTACCAGAAGAAAGAAAGAATTGGATGATTATCACTTTGACCTATGAATGGCCTTGGTATTAAGGTGATACCGGACTCACAAGAAAACAGAAAAAGTTCCAGGACGTATATGTAAGATGATTTCAAAATAATGTAGAAAATTCATGTTCAAACCTTGTTGACGAGATCAGTTATCAAACGATTCATTTTGGCCCTTCTTTGGAAATCGTAAGCTCGTATTCGAAGCCAGTAAGTTCCTGTATTTTCTTCAGCAGATCGATACTAAATCCTTCATATCCATGACCACGTACATTTTCCTTTGTTTGGTTTTCTTTTTTCTGACAAAATGGTGAGTCCTGAAATGATCCCATCGCAAGAGAAATTCAGGAGCAAATAAAGTGTAGTAACTAAGTCATCAGTGAGAGCATAAGTGGATGGATTAAGAGCAACAAATTAGACTTGTTCTTTAGCATGGCTACATGTGACTCTTGAGTCCCAAAGGCTGTATTTAAAAATGCCTGTGCTGTGCGTCTTGCGCATATTTAAACTATACGTTTTCTGGCTCCAACCGATCGGCTCCTCAGTATCGCTCCGTCATACGTAGATGTGTTTAGACAACGAAACTGAAATGCCATGATTCTATTCGAATTGGCGGAGATGGCGGTGGGGTTGACATTCCTACAAATCGTGGCGTGTACGGAGCCCCTGAAATAAAAGTCTTGTTCTGAAATCAAAACTACCACGGCCGTTTCGTAGTTGTAGTTCGTACATGCAAGGAAAACAAGAGGTTGTCTTGGTTGTTGCTTCGTTGTTTAAAGCACTGGGAAATTTTACAGAATACTGAAGAGGTTTGAAAGACACTGGCCAACGACGCCTGCTTTCGTTCGCTAAAATGCGTATTAGATGTCTTTGCATGACCTCAGAGCACCCATGTTGGAGAGGGAGACCGGAACTCGGAATTCTTGTGGGGATTGCACTCTATGTTTACGTCCTTTTTGTGTGTAAACCAACAATGCTTGTGGTTCCTTGAGTTTAACACGTTTATTAATAATAACTCAGTGCTTGGGTTTTAACTCAAGAACTCAGTTAAGACTTATAGATCATCGTAGTTATTAACATTATTTGAGCAGTGACGAATGGAAAGCCTGCAAAATTCAGGCTTGATCAGGGTTAAACACATGACCTGTGTAACACCGGCACAGTGGTTTACCAGTTGAGGGATCAAGCTATCTGGGCGCTAATGATAATTGAGTTACTTTGAAATAAAACGTAGATGATGTGGAGTGACGAGAATGACATGATATACAACGCACTTAGATTTGATTTGGATCCTCCCTCGTGTTATT
>OX421449.1:23779626-23782126 GCA_949126865.1 Montipora capitata | reverse complement strand
TATACCGGTACTGAGCTCTAATTGACTGATAAGATTACAAGATTAATGAATATTTTATAAATATGAAAATATATTTACTATATGCCATCAATGGCCTCTTAAGGAATGTAGTATGATTTTGCAACTGACTAGCTCCCATTTGGCTTGATAGGTCAGAGAGTAATCACATTGTCATGGATTGATTTCTTATTCAAGCTAAGTTGCATATGTGGCTGTGATTTAAGTTTAGAAAGCCAAAGATTAATTTGAGAGGAAAGTAATTTACAAATACTAACTGCCAAGAACAAGATTGTTTGGCCTGGATGCTGATATTTTTTGTCACTTTTCCGAAAACCTTCACACCTTCGATGAGTTATTAACACTTTTGTTATTGCACAGGAAGCCCATGTTGCTGAACTTGAAAAAGTGGTGAAGGAAAAACAAGCCAGAGTGAAAGAGTTACAGCAAATCCTTGAGGAAAAGAAATGAGCCAAAATGCAATGAGGAAATATCATTGGACATCTTGAACAAGAGAGAAATAACTCAATTATTGAACACTTTCAGTTGGGTAAAATGTTCAAAAACAAGGTTTCAAGAGTTTTGTGTATAAAATGTAATGTGATAACAACTGTAAAATGGTTAGGTGAAATTTTTTGTCCTCTGCCACAGTCAGTCATAATATGCATGCCCCCTCTTTTGGTTGTGATGTGCAGGTTTCTATGAAGCTTTGTAAGAATAATTGGGTAATGGCATTTCCTGCATTAATAAAGAGTCATTCTGCATTTTATGCAACTCAGTCCTACACATAAATTATTTTTATGACATCAAGGAGAGCTATTGTTATTAAGGAAAACTTTACTGGCCGTTTGCAGAGCATTTTCAAACTATGTTCGTGGAAAATTGAAAGGAATTTAATTGAAATGTAGTGAAATTGGTTTGAGTTTGTTGTTGTTCCTTAACTGATTTGAATTAAATGAATTCAACCAGAGGCAATCTGCAGTATTTTAGTTGGTGTGTACAGCTTTTGCTAAGGTACAGTGGTATGCCTTTGGCAAGCACTATCTGGAGTTGTTGACTGAGCAGCTATAATTCAGGTTTGTTTGCGGCAGGTACAAAACGCAGGTCACAGGTCATTGTTTTACCTATACAGAAAGTATCCTAAACATTCATAACAGCTAACCTTAGGCCTAAAAACGTTTCTTTAGGCCTAATTAGGCCTAAGGTTAGGGTTAGGTTTAGGATTTAGGATACTTTCTGTATTGGTAAAACAATGACCTGTGACCTGTGTTTTGTACCTGCCGGGTTTGTTTGTCAACTAAAACAAATGCCAACCTTCATTCCCTCCCTCTGGAATCACTTGCCCCCCCTGCCATGTTTTTCCTTGCTTTTAGTAATTTAGATGTAATAGCAAACCATGTGAGATCGTTGGAGTTTAAGGTGAACATTTATTTGTCAGCTCAGAGTTATTCTCTATAGTCACGTCCAAAAAGAAACCATGTGTTGTGTTACTTAACTCTCCTCAAAACAGACACATCTAAACATGGGCAGATTGTGTCTAAGAGAGATTGTTGCAAACACCCTTTCCTTACCCTTACAATTACACTGTTTTATTTTAATTGTTATTAAACTCTGTTACTCTTCTCCTGTGTGAGGTTTCATGCTGAAATGTGATCAAACAAGAAAGTTATGAGAGCGCATAATCTTTTTTAATGTCAATACAATAAAGGGCAACTACATATGAAAATGGTGTTTGAACCTGCAAACACTACTGAACGTTCACTATTTCTCCCTTATGTTGGATATGCGGGTGTTAACTGTATCAGAAACGTCTTCTCCCCTTTCCTACCCTTCCCTGGCAACAATGTGTTTTTGCCATCTATTCTCCCTGACTTTAATCCTCTCCCCCTCAAAGAGTCCATCACATGCTATTTCATAAGGCCCTTTCTCACATTCTCCCCTCCTTGCCATGCTGTTTTTCACGTTTATTCAAGTTTGTTGTGTCATCTTTCATTGTGCATGTTGACCACCCTGCGAGCAGAGCCTCCTTTTGTCTTTTTCTTTTCTTTTCTTTACTTTACTTTACTTTACTTTACTTTACTTTACTTTACTTTACTTTACTTTACTTTACTTTACTTTACTTTACTTTACTTTACTTTACTTTACTTTACTTTACTTTACTTTACTTTACTTTACTTTACTTTACTTTACTTTACTTTACTTTACTTTACTTTACTTTACTTTACTTTACTTTACTTTACTTTACTTTACTTTACTTTACTTTACTTTACTTTACTTTACTTTACTTTACTTTACTTTACTTTACTTTACTTTACTTTACTTTACTTTACTTTACTTTACTTTACTTTACTTTACTTTACTTTACTTTACTTTACTTTACTTTACTTTACTTTACTTTACTTTACTTTACTTTACTTTACTTTACTTTACTTTACTTTACTTTACTCTTTGAAGCCGCAAAAGCCCGAACTTCTGGATTAGTCAATCTTGTTTTCTCTCGTCA
>OX421449.1:23762126-23774626 GCA_949126865.1 Montipora capitata | reverse complement strand
TAACGGAGGCTGACAAGGTCGTTGTTTTGTGCCACTAAGCTTTGTGCGCCCAGTAGTTCTCAAACCATGAAGTTGCCACACTAATAGGAACTTTAGCGTCTACTTTCCCTGGGGTGGAGTTTGGTCCTTTGTAGTATAGACACTTGGAATGGGTCAAAGAATTGGCACACCTCTCATAAGGTTTTTCGTTGTAAACATGCCTCCATCTGCTGACAGCATTGGTGCTGTTAGAGTGGTGAGTCATCTCTGTCTCCACAGGTTTCCGGGTTATTGACCGTTGTTCCCCAAATATCGCTTTTACAGTGGATGCATCACGCATGGGTCGGAGTGCCATAATGCACTAAACGCAAACTGAGTATTCTTGAACCGCCTTCCGTGGGGCAGGGGACTATGCCCCTATTCGGGTCAGTGTCCATTCTGCGCATCAGGAACATGCCTTACAACATGACTGCTATTTCCTACATCAGTGGCATCGGGGATGCAGGAACAAGGGATGCAATACAATTGCTAAGGTTATTGATTATAGGCCCTTTGAGAAGCATAGTCGGCGTTTCTGCCGCGCGTCAACCGGTGCGGTTTAATGTAACTGCAGATTCTCTATCGCGCCGTTTTGGAGATGGGATCATAATGGGAACTGAATCGCGGTATTTACATATATATATATATGGGATTTTGTTGTTCCCCAGATTGACCTGTTTGCAAGTAGAATCAACCATCCAACTAGTGCCTATGCTTCCTGGAAGCAAGACATGAAAGCATCATAGGTGGATGCTTTCCTTGTGAATTGGTCACAATTCACTAACAATTACATTTTCTCAAGGGGATGCTCACCCTCTGAGCCCAGAACGGCAACCCCTGACATGCAAGGTGTCAGGCGACAGTTCATTAGGGCAACATTCCGGGCTAGGTTGCCAACTTACTAATGTACTCTTGAATAATTAGCGGCAGCAAAGCAGTAAGATGTTAACATCCGCAAATGCATGGCGTGCATCTGGTCTACAAGAGAAAACTGATCCACTACATCCGAGTGTGAACAACGTGTTAACGTTTCTCCACGCCTTTCATATTAACCGACTATCATACTCAACGATTAGTACGGCTTGCTCAGCACTCGCAAGCTGTTTAAAGGGATTGAATTTCCTGGTTGTCACTACGCTGTGACTGACCATCCTTTTATAGTGCGCTACCTGTAGGGTGTGTTCAACTCTTGCAAGCTTACTCCTCGATATCAGGTAACATGGGATCTTATGCCTGTCCTAAAGTATATAGGACTATTGTATCCTCTAAGCAAGCTGTGTCTCGGAGGAACTGACCCTTAAACCGCGAGCTTTAACATATGGGCAGCGGTGTCAAACACTGTCATTTTCTGAGGATCGATGCTATAGAGAAGACTCCTGATTATTATTTATGTTCTACATACAGGATCATGTAAAGCAGGACAGACCTGGGAAAAATCCTCATGTCATATTTTGGTTGGGAAGAACCCTAAAGTACCCTAAAGAACCACTTACTCTACTCTAGAACGCTATCTTGGTAAAAACCCAGCTTGTTTCGTCACCATGGCAATGGCCGTCTTCTCCTTTCATATGTCATACCTTATCGGCACATTGGTACGAATGCAAATGAGCGATCAATTAAAGCTGTTATGGAAGCAAGTGTAGTAGATACAGCAAGGTTTAATGCTCACAGCGCCAAATGAGCAGCTATATCGAGAGGTGATTCCAACAGATAAAATCCTGAAACACATCGAATGATCTAGAAAATCTGCTTTTCAGGAGTTCTATAACCAACCCGTTATTGCTGGAAACAGCTTTGCTGGAGCTGTGCCAGGTCGATAAGTTTGCTTTCTGGATTGGAATAGTTGTGTCCACGTTTATTGCTGTAAAATCTCATGTTAACCGGAAGTGACGTCACCGGGATTTGGTAGAATTAGAAAATTAAACGAGCCTTACCTGTAAGGTGAAGTTTGATTGTGATTCTGCCAAATCCCTGGTGACTCGGTGAGGGTTAACATGCCCTCCCTCACACTTCCCGACCCTTGTTCTTCCATTTTTCTCTGTATTCATTTGTATCTTGATAACCGTGTCCACAACCTTTGAAAGTCTGATTATCCACGGCGGCACGTGTGCATCTCATGTTAACCCTCACCGAGTCACCAGGGATTTGGCAGAATCACAATCAAACTTCACCTTACAGGTAAGGCTCGTTTAATTTTCTAATTCCTTTTTCACTTGAAGTCACGTGTTCCTTAATCTACGTCACAGCAGTATTGTGACCGGGAAGAATCGATAGAAGACTAAGGCGAATGGTGAGCCAAAATGGCGGCAAATTTGAACGTTTTCTAATTTCATTTTCAAATCGCGTTTTGCGAAAAGCGCAATTTTTTTTTTCGCGAAACGTCTATGAGATATGTGTAGATTCAGATGACTAAGTGAGAAAAATTAGGTTAGGCACTTTAAGAAAAGTAATTATAACTTAAGGCGTAGGGGCGCCGACTTTTTTCACCTAGATTTAATACAATTAGATTCGGAAAACACTCTTTGCGTTATTATGGTCCATTTTTATGGAGTAAATTATCGTCCATTATAAAGAGTTGCACTACACTTGCGTCGTTTAAGGACAAAATAAGGAAACAAAACTTGACGGAATTGGTAGATAGTGTCTGTCCTGTAGGTTGTTTTCTATGTTCTTCATGAAGTCTTCTTCCTCAACTTAATTTCATTGTATTTTATCGAACTATAGATTTTACTAAATACCCTTCCATAATTTTTAATTTTTACTTGTAGAAGGACAAGAGTCAGTTAACTAGATCCCTTGAGCCAACAACGTATCACCCCCAGGAGGATCGCAAATGGATTCACAGTCCAAGTTGAGGAGAAATTGAGAGAAAGTTACAGGAAACTCAACACTGGACAACTTCTGGGGCAAACTGTAATTGCCCTGAGCGGGATTTGAACCCACGTCCCCCTGATCACTAGTCGGGTGTGATGATTATCAGGACAACCATGCTGGTAACATGGCTGATTGATCACTTAATGTGTAGCATTTACGTGGGACTCCCTAAGGGCCAGTTTTTCTATGTGGGTTCAAATCCCGCTCAGGGCAATTACAGTTTTCCCCAGAAGCTGTCCAGTGTTGAGTTTCCTGTAACTTTCTCTCAATTTCTCCTCAACTTGTACTGTGAATCCATTTGCGATCCTCCTGGGGGTGATACGTTGCTGGCTCAAGGGATCTACTTAACTGACTCTTTACATTAATTACCCTTGTCCGCCTGTGAATCACATGTTGATCCAGCGTTATCACATAGAAAAACTGGCCCTTAGGGAGTCCCACGTAAATGCCACACATTAAGTGATCAATCAGCCATGTTACCAGCATGGTTGTCCTGTTAGTGTAGTGGTCATCACACCCGACTAGTGATCAGGGGGACGTGGGTTCAAATCCCGCTCAGTTTTCCCCAGAAGTTGTCCAGTGTTGAGTTTCCTGTAAAAGAATGACGTTTCGACGGCTCCACGCCATCATTCTCAAATTCGTGTTTACAAACAAAAAAATTGCTGATGAGATCAAAGTGACAGAACCCAAACTACCTCTTATTAACGAACAATGCGTTGTTTATGAATTCAAATGTGATCTGCGTGATGCAGATTATGTGGGCTATACATTCCGACACCTATTTCAGCCCATTAATGAACATAAAGCATTCTGTCATTGGTAAACACCTGCGGGAAGTACACAATCTGAGGAACAAAGATCTCCGAGACCAGTTTACAATCCTCAAGAAATGTGGAAGCTGGATTGTTTAATTTATGAAATGCTCTTCATCAAAAACCAATGCTTAACACTCAATCTGACTCCCTTAAAGCAAAACTTTTTATTTGACAGTTCAAGCGCACCACTCTTGGGATTTTATTTTATTTTCTCTTATTAATCATATACAGTGGGACCTTCACACGTAGATTTCACTATATTATGAACTCACCTAAATTTTTTTATAATGACGGCATGGAGCCGCCGAAACGTCATTCTTTTATATCGCTGCTTTTTATTCTTAAATTATTATTATTGTTGTTGTTATTGTTATCATCATCATCATCAAGTACAATTTATAAACGTTCTGACAGCTGCAGATAAATAGGCAATTTCCGAGTTCATGTCTGCCTCTTCTTCAAAGCGAGTCTAACTGCCAACCATTTTGTTGTGAAAATTAGTTTTCATTCATATGTAAAGTAGCACTTATTACCATCACAAAAACTTCGCACTTAGACTCGCTTTGAAGAGGAGGCAGACATGAAAATTGCCTCATTGTCATCAAAATTGATTGAAAGGACACCGTGAGACAAAATTTCTACATTTTTGGCAAGGTTTGCTTGCAACCAGATGGTTGGCAACAAGGCATTCGACAGAGGAGATGGTGCCAAAGGTTTCAGACTTGCTTTGAAAAGGAAGTATGTTTTAGTCTTTAAAGATCAAAGCTACTACCAACTCACCAGCGGTGTTCCAGTTTGTGTATGAAGTCGTCTTGCTATACAATACATTATACTGGTTAGTAGCACTGGTTTCCCAACTGCACCACTCGTTAGACGTTGCGCCCACTATCCAGCCATAGTCAGAATCACAACCAGCGTAAGACTTATTGATGATAAAGCTTCGACAAGCGCCATCATGGCAATCCCCCTGTATACCGAAGAAATTTCTTGATTCGGTATTTATATTTGGCCACGAAGAGGAAATTAGCTTGCCAGCCGAAAACCAGTTCAGGTTATCTGTTCCTTGAGCGTTGAAGAGCAGTTCTTTCTGGACGACACCACCTTTGTACACCGACACTCTTGCCTAGTTAACAAAATAATAAGAACTTAATGGACCAGGTTGAGAGATCGGAGAGGTTGTTATGTTGGAAGGCCAAATCCTTAACCCATTTTCAGAACTCGAAAAAAGACAACGAATTTTATTCTTTAGAAATTTGTAAAGCGCCATACACCTTATTCCAAAATGGCCGCCATTTAAATATTCTTTTGTTTTTATTCAAATTAACCCTTGATGCCTCGTTCTTAAGCTTAAAATTCAAAAGAATATTTTATCTTGCACGAGGCAACAAGGGCCAATTTCTATCCGCATAAATCAGCGGCCATTTTGGAATAAGGTGTATAAACCTGGGATATGTGCGCTATATAATTTATTAGTATAATTGCATATGTGATTTGTAAAAATTTTCTGCGCTGATTGTTTGCACTTAAGGTGATTATTATGCGATAATCACCTAAATGTTTTTTTCAAAATGGCCGCAAGCAGTTTTATCGTGGCAGATGAAGAAATTAATTGTTTTAAAGAAAATGCATATTTTTCAAATAATCACCTATGTAATTATACTAGAACAATTATTCACTTCCTTTCCGCCTTCGGCGAATAATTGTCAGTATTAAATTTCCAACCTCGGATAATGCATTTCTCGCTCTCTGATTGGTTCACTCAATCTCGGTTATCAGCTCATATACCTTAGTTTGACCTTATGTGGTAAATGATTGCGCTAAGCGTTGCTAACCTAAAAGTTTTTTCGCCCGAAAGCGAAATTTCTCTCTTAATAAAGCACGCGCCTCGTTGGCTATTTTTCCGAGTCCACATTTCTCCTTACATTCAATATCATTGTTGTTGTTTCATCGTTAACACACTCATTTATATTATTATACTTCAATAGACCTTTTTTCAGGTAGGGCGGCCATTTTGATTTCCATTGTTTCAAATAGCTATTATGGAATGCCCAGGGGGCAAATAAATATTAATTTGCCCCTTGAGCATCCCATAATGTCTTTTGAAACAATAGAAGTCAAAATGGCCGCCGTATCTGCCACAGGGTCTATTTGTCTACGTTTGCCTACTAAGGCCAGAACCTAACCATCATGATGGTTAGAAGAGTATTTGTTCGATTTACTAGATTGAGAGGAACTTTCTCAGAATGTTTGCTGTTCCCAAGAGTGCTGTTTTCTAAATTTCATGCAGGTTGTTATTGCCTGGAATTTCCCGTAGCTCAGTGTTTTTTAGTGCCTTTCTTAATAACTCCAAACGGGAATTACCACTGTTATCATCTGCCACATACGGGCTATTTCTGTCTCCAAACCTTGTATTTCAACAGTCTCTCTGAAACGTTAAGGGAAGCGTTTTTATCCGATGGTACGGCCAGGTCATATGGGTACACTTGTTTTCCCGCCTATTCTTGATCACAATGTCTAGGCGGTTTGCTGTTATTGTTCTATCTGTCTGAATGGGCATACTAGTATCGTCTTTTTCTACTACTGTTTTTTTATCATACCACTTGTTTACAGGGTCCACCTTGTATTCCCTGCAGATATTCCAATGTAGGTGGGTTGCAACCTTATTGTGCTGATAGATATATTCTGTCTTTGTCAGTACTGGGCAGCCTGACATAATATGATCTATGGTTTCTTGGGGTTTATTACAAAGGCGGCAATGAGGGTCAGTGCCATCTTTTATAATATGATACTGCTATGCTTGGGTAAGGAGGGCTTGGCCTCTGTTCCTGATTTAAACCCGCTCGATTTGAGCCGTTGTTATTATTATTATTATTATTATTATTATTATTATTATTATTATTATTATTATTATTATTATTATTATTATTATTATTATTATTGAAACTCGTAGGGGTGGGATTGACCTTTCTCAAATTACATCTCAGCATTAGAGAAACCTCTTGAATGTCCAATTACCTTCAAATGTTCCTCAACAGAATAAAAGCGTCCCACAAAAGACAACAGCATATCCCCAGACTCCGTTCGCCCATAACGCGTTCGTTCAATGTGTAGGATTTCGATCCACCTTCTCAAGAA
Organism: Montipora capitata; assembly: GCA_949126865.1. Classification (NCBI taxonomy): domain Eukaryota; kingdom Metazoa; phylum Cnidaria; class Anthozoa; order Scleractinia; family Acroporidae; genus Montipora; species Montipora capitata. The sequence goes on along the minus strand of OX421449.1, from coordinate 23,767,784 downwards.
AAACTGAAGGTGTTTAGAAAAGAGAATTTTAAATTTACGGATTTCTTTGAGTAGTTTTTTTTTTTCAGAAATTACTTTGAACGTCTATGGTGTGTTTTTGCATTTTCCCTCATCCATCGCTTTATTTTCTTTCCAATCATAGTTGAAGGGGATCTTGAGAAGCGCTTTCAATTCATTGCTTCGCGCTCCCGAAGCGTCATGGGATTTCACGTCTTGAAGGACGGCTCTTTGAGGATTCGCCAGTTTTAGCAAGCCCATTTACTACCTCTTCTCACCTGAGTTGCATTGAAATTATCCCAGTTTAACACCACTCGGTTCTTATAATGATCCTGGTGCTGATTGGTGACGTCAAGCGCTGCCGTGACAAACTCAGCTGATGTTGTGGTCGATCTGTAAACATCCCACACCATTTTATTGACACCACTAGCTATTTTGAACACCATGGTCCACCCTGTGGCAACAGAAAAGTAAATAAAATAAAAGGAATGAACCTTGATGTAAAAGGATTTGCGCGTTGTAAGGTTGCTATTTTCTAATTTCTCTATCACCAGGCGCTTTCCATTCGACTAAAATTACAGCGACTTTGGGTAAGAAAGCAAACGTTGAAGGGTTTTATCGTAATTAATTGTAGGATTTTTGGTGTTGCTCTTCATAATAACGGGAAAGTTTACTCATACTCCTACCCAACTTATAACTCTGGTCATTTTTATATTTTTTCATATACATATTTTGTTGAGATCTTTTGGGTAGGACTCCAACTTCAGGCAAAGAAGGCAACTGTCATGTCTGTTCACTAAGAAAAGATGGCTTCCAAGGGTAAATTGAATTAATTGACCGGAAAAAAGTACTAGCCGAGTGTCTTCGGTGCACGTAATAGGGTCTAGATGATGGCAGTGGAAATAAAAGTTTTATGGAAACACTACTGTTAAGTAACAGACCTTTTTGCCAGCTTCAGTGTGAATGAAGGATTGTGCATTGTGCTATCGAGAGTGAAGGATTTTCAGCGATATAAGAATTAACTAATTTTGTAATAATAATATTAATTCCTATTACAAATTTTCTTATTTCCTTTCATTGAACTTGTACGGTGAGAATATTTCTTTGTTTACGTGACTCTAAAAACGGACAAAGCGTAGGGTACCTACTGTCTTTCGTTAATTTGTAATCTTTTGAGAATTGGGTTGAAGCAGCCAAAATGAGAAACTCTGTTTCAGAATTTTAAACCTATATTTTTTACTCGAAATGAAAATGCTTACTATCTGCTCAGTTTCCGATCCAGTGAAAGTTCCAGTCCCTGGCCAAGAATTTCCAATAGAGTCAATGTTCTTCATTCCTCGATGTCCCATCAACTTTGGGAACGCTTTACCATGGGGATTTTTGCATTATATATATTATTATAATTGTTTAACGTCATTTTAAGCGACTGATAGAAATAAAACGCAAATACCGTGTTTATCGTGTAGTCACGGTCAGTTATCGTGTAGTCACGGTCAAGATACCCCGCTTTAACTAATTGTCTGAAAATGACTTTTCAGGGGACGTAAAATGGTTATAAAGCCCAAGTTTACAAGAGGCGACCAATTTCAAAGCGTGAATTGGTAAATTCGGGATCACCGCTGAAAAATCCACACTTCTGTCGGGGTGGGATTTGTCATGCGTTTTATACATGAGCCTCTGGCTCGGATACTGAGGGCAACCTCAATCCCACGTTATGACTTTAATAAATTGATTGATTGATTGATTGATTGATTGATTGATTGATTGATTGATTGATTGATTGATTGATTGATGCGCAGACACGTGAAAATCCAACGCCCCAAACACTGCATCACGCCACCTCTTCCAATAACTAATCACCATTTACTGAATTGAGCTATAACTGGCAACGAGATTGGAGATAACCTCGTCTTCATTTATAGGCAACTGCAACTAAAAGTAACTTGGTACACAACCATTATAATAAATGATCCATGGCTAAGCGCGTTCCGGAACCCTAATAGAACCATGTCGTCACTGTTTCGAGCATTGCTTTCAAAAATTCTCTCCACAAACCTCCGGTTGTCATTTGACAGTAAACTGGAAAACCATCTAGATGTCCTGTGGAAAAAATTGTAGTTGTTAACATTACTGTTAACATCTCAGAAATGAGGCCTGGGGCCCGTTTCTCGAAAGTCCCGAAAAGCCATTTGTGAAACTCCCAACCGCTTGTTTTGGAAAGCCAATCTTTTAACATGTTTTCAAGGTAACAAAAATAAAAATGACTGTGAAGTTTAACGACTTAAGTCCTCTCCGTTCTTGAGATACAAAGCGAATTATTACACCAAAAAATGGTCCGTAAAGTTTTGGGACTTTCGAGAAACGGGCCCCTCATTTTGAGAAAACATCACTAAAATAACCCTTTTTACAGATAACGCGGTATTTTATTGCCCTAACGGACACTATTCTTAGTTGGTACTCGCTATGTAGCATTTTCAAATTATTTCACTTCAATTTTTGTTCCTCGCTTTCCCACAAACAAAAATTTTCTCGAAACAATTACCGACAAATTTATTGAAAGATTAAACAAGTACAGATGGAAAACGAAATGACGCTTCACGGTAGAAAAAAAACACAGTTCTGATATCACGGATAATTTTTATCCAAAATTACGGTTAAGATGCGTTTACCGAAATCGCGTTTTACGAAAAAAAATTTATTCTTTCACATTTCACGAAATGCAAAAATAGGCAATTCACGACTCATGAAAGTACCGTTTACCATCCTCAGGTGTAATTAAACTAAGAGAAGGAGTAGACTGGGATTTTACTATATAGGAACCATTTTTCGGAAAGGGCCTAAGCCAAAGAACATGGTGAAATTCCGATAACGTTTTGTTCTGGAATGGGCTTGCAAGAATACGCCAATAGAATACGTTACTTCAAAACGTTTCACCGACAGAATTGATTGACTACATGAAATTGCCAAGAACACTCTAAACACCCTTACCTCGTACACGAATCCAGTACACTCCATCGTTTAACTGTTGCCCAGCATTGTTGTCCAGAATATCTTGACAGGAATATCCTGGGTTCCTCTCTGTACCATAAGCAGAGGTATACTGAACTGTTTTCCACTCAGTGCCCAAGCAAACCTGTACCTCCCCATTGGCGTACCTTATCGAGCCAGCGTGCGCTGCGTCATTGCAGTGGCATGATGCGTCGCCGAGTTTAAAAATGGTCGGCACGGGTAGGTTGCAGTCGAGGGTTTCTTCTACACAAATTTGAGCGCGCACTTTTGCGGCCAGGAAAGCAAGGCATAAAATTCCTAAGAAATACTTCATTTTGATGTGTCTCTTTTCAGTGCAAACCCCTAAGTGATTAGATTCAAGGTCTAAAAATATTTATTTTCAAAAAATAATCATGTGTTCAGCTGCTTTGGACAATTAATGTTTGCAGTTAATTTTTTTTTCCCAAGAAACGAACCCCAAGAGCAAGTGAGTTTTCTGGGCTTGAAGAGTTTCTTAAACTCATTATCTTTATTAGTTACTTCAAGTTAAGTACATGAGTTCAACCCCGCCTGCGGTTTTTGTATCCTCAGTCTAAGGAAACCAATTTTCACTCTAAGATATTTAATTTTTTTTCCAATAATATGCTTTAATTGCCTTATCTTACTAGAGCTAGCCAAATTTAAATGAGACATCGGCAAATATTTACCAAAAAGTCGAATTTAAATTAAAACATTAACTTCAGCTTTTCAATTTAATAAGTCTTACCGTTTTTAGATTACTATTCTTCGATTACTGTAGCTTTAGTTTGCTAAAACTACTTTATTATAGGAAATTATCACTTCATGAAATTAACGCGAATTTCAAAAATTTCCGTTAATTTAATGTTCACGTTAATTTCCGCGTTGTAAAATAATTAGTGCGTTAATTTCCGCGACTTAATAACCATTATATTTTCCCCCAAATCTATGACTCACTCCTCACACTCTTGGCACCTGGTAAAACAATAGATTTTATTCGCGCACTTTATTTCACATCAATAAACCGTTTACTGTACTTCAAATGCATTTACTCCGTGTTCTCTGTCAAAAGAATGGTTCTCGAAGTCTGCTTCTTGAATCTTGAATCATGGACACTGCGAGAGTAAATTTCCTATAATAAGGAAATGAATCGGGATGACTCAATGAATGAATAAGTAAATAATCGACAAATATTTACCAAGAAAGGGTTACGTTTTTTTTTTTCCAAACGCTGGCCGTGTAGCACTTATATTTCAACTGACTTAACTGATTAGAGTGTAATGTGAAGTGCCAGTTTTCTACCCCATATGAACCATGTGAGCGTTAGCCCTACTAACGGAAATGGGCCCACACAAGGACAGAGAAAAACTCTGACCAGGGTTGGAATTGAACCCACGACCTTCGGGTTAGATCACCGCTGCTCTACAGACTGAGCTACAAGGTCAGACGGGAGAAGGCCGTGGGAATTGACCCACATGTACTTTTACATGTTCATTGCCGTGACTTTAAGATCTTCAGTTCCCACGGCCTCCTCCCGTCTGACCTTGTAGCTCAGTCGGTAGAGCAGCGGCGATCGAACCTGAAGGTCGTGGGTTCAATCAGCCACCCTGGTCAGAGTTTTTCTCTGTCCTTTTGTGGGCCCATTTTCGTTAGTAGGGCTAACGCTCACATGGTTCATATCGGGTAGAAAACTAGCACTTCACATTACACTCTAGTCAGTTAAGTCGAATTTAAATTAAAATGTTAACGTAGTAGTTTTGCATTGGTATCTCGATCAATGTTTGCAAAAATTTTGCAAACGCCAGCGTTTTACAGCTGATAAAAATAAAATTCAAGCTGAGATTTATGTCAATGATTTTTTTTGTGATTTAAACCACGAAAAACCACGAAAATAAACGGTTCTCTTCAAAGCGTGCTTAAATTTCAAAAAATCAGCAGCAAAATCACCATGAATCTGTGACACTGATGAATAATGAAGCAGCTTTTAATTTCCAAAACGATAGAATTACCTGGTGATAAATAACCTCGTCTAGGAGAGTGAATTTTTGACTTAGCAGAAACAGTGGTCAACCTCAAAAGTTAGACGATTATGATCTTTGTATTGAATTCGAACATTTCTTGTCATTTCTTATAACACTTATATAACACTTATAACTAACAGAAACAAAAACCCAGTGTCTTGCGGTTATTTTGTCACAGATGTATCGTTTGTTTCTTAGTTGTCGGTAACACGCAAGGTAACTTGATCACAGGTGGCCGCTGAAATCGACGTCACTTTCGACTTTGCGATTCACTTGTTCAGCCAAAAGTACAAGAGAAAAATTGAACGTAGTAAAAATCTCCCAAAATATTTTTCGCTGGTGTTAATTTTTTGTATTCGCGGCACAAAATTTATTTTGTTTTCTTGTCGCAAAGTTTCTTGCTAATGGCAAGTTTTTCTATTCTCGATCTACTCTTCCTAAAAACTTCTTTCTGCTCTTCCCAAAAACTGTGTATCAATATTTATTTACTTTTGCATCAACAGCTGTTTTGCATAAAGCAGGCTAACCTTGCTTAGTTCACATTTTTGAGCGGTAAAACAGAATTTTTGGTCCTTTGTTTCTGACAGCGAGGCGTATATTTTGACGTTTCCCATCCAGAAACTAACCCCGCCGC
>OX421449.1:23749626-23752126 GCA_949126865.1 Montipora capitata | reverse complement strand
CGGGATGACAATGTGGTCAATTCCAGATTACGGACCCTTTATTGACACCTAGGCTTCCAAAAAGAGTCGCTCATGAAAGTTGGCCTCATGTCCAACGACTCCGGTCTGACTTCTTTCGTGGACTTGGCAGGAGATCTTGGAGTCATTTTCGAACATAGAAACAGCCGTTTTGTGTTCTGCAATCCTTTTTTTCAGTGATCGTTCAGTTTGACCGTAGTATAAAAAATTGCAGTTGGTGCAAATCATTTTGTATACTGTGCCAGATTGTGGCAGGTCAACCTTTTCCTGGGCTTCTGGTCACGGGAACAGACTGTTCAGATTTATTGTTGCCTTAAAAATCGACTATCCTTTTCCAAAAACCTCGCACATAGGGTAGCACCACGAACCATTGGGTGGTATATTGGTGGGGGGTTTCTACAACGGTCTTTCGCTCTGTTGGAGAGAGATTTGCAGGTAGCACCCCTTAGGAAGACTCCCGTATCAGAAAGGAAGTCACCGACTGTGACTTTTTAAAGAGCGAGAACTTAGCTATTGAACAGCTAAGTTTTTATTGTCCCAAATAACTTGATTTACAAAGTCTCCGTATGATAAAACTGAAGATTCCTTTTGTGCCGACAACCCATCAAGAAACTTTTCATATAAAAACTTGGAAGATAGAAGATCAAGAATGCTGAAAGGCTTCATTGTTGGATACATACTTTGGAACACTAACATCTTTTCCGTTCAGGTTTGAAATTGCATCGAGATTATGACACATGCATGTAAATACATCTGCATCTTGCGCGTTGGAGGGTCGGTGCAGAGTGTGCGAGAGAGAACTGAAAATGCCGAATAATTGTGTATTTTTTAAAAATTGTCTCCTGTTGTCTTTTAAGTCGTTATTTTACACAGATCAACAAAATTGCATCTACAATCCCACTCCATTATTAATACTAGATGTGTGGAAGATAAAAATGGAGTCCGTCACTCTCCTTAAACTTCATGGTATTTCGGCCCCGGTAGTCATAAAATTGAAAATATAAAAACCCTATGAAGATCACACGCTATATATATGTTTACAAAGTAAATGCTCATTCCTTAATCAATACTACAGCATAAAAAATTACACTAAATTCATCTCATATAAACATCGCCATTTTTTATTCGAATTTTAATGTATTGCTTGCCATAGTTCCGACTATTATTCAGGATGCGTAGGGACGTCCTGTCCATCAATTCTTGGTTGCCATAGACACACAAACGTCTGTCGTTGCGGCAAGTCCGCTCAATCACAAGAAACTCAAACTAAGGTTCCGCTTGTGGAGCCATTCCACAATAGCGACGCGCTTCGTCTCAGATGATTTCGCATGACGTCGTGTAGAACATAAATCCGGACACCATCTCTGATTTATCTCTCTGTCGGAGTGTTTTTGAAGTTTTGTATTACAGATTGCTTTCGGGTGCACCAGCATATACATTGGGAAGCCTACTGTGCCTTCTGGGAACACTTAGGTTGTCATTGGTTCGTGATCCGTCCTTAGTCTCTATGTTTCTGCGGTTGTCCATGTTGTTCATAGGTTTATTTTCCAACGAGAGGGGTCTGGAAAACACTTGGGTGGCGCCCATCGCTGGCATGTCCATCTGATCTCGGACACTGGTCAGTGACTAAAAAGAAGAAGAAATCCCTTTAACAGCAGTAAAAAATATCTTTCGGTACTTCATGGTACGCCTGCAAACCCTTTATTTTCCACGTAAAGCCGTCTCTGCGCAAGGGACGTTTTTCAGGGGTGTAATGAAACGTCTCTCGTTTCCTCACAACAGGGCGAAAGAGTTACGTTTAAGGTCATGTTCGAGAGAATAATGATAATAATGATTGATAAGAATAGGTTAAATAATGACTTCATTAAAATATTAAGCTTATTTACCTGAGGAGACCGTAAATCAAATCACATGGAATTAAGCCAAATTGAATCAAGTGTTGATTTTTGGGTGAAATTGGAAAACCGGAGTACTCCGAGTAAAGCAAAGAACCCACTTATTTGTTCCGGAACCAAACACGGGCCACATTCCTGGAAGCCTTGTGTACGTCTATTTCTATGAAAAGACACTTTTTTGGCTTCAGTAAACCAGTATGGCTGCGTTCACAGTGCTAAACAACGCTCGCATACCCTGCTAACTACTTTTCCTGAACAAGTCGGTCTTGAACTTACCCCAGACCGTTCGACCTCTTTCCTTAAATTGCTGCACCTTCTCTCAATCAGCAGAAACACAATGGATACCACAATCCCTCCAGCCAATACAATAAACACTCCAACCATGTGATCCAACGAGATTCGATTGGTGGTAGGGCCGGCGGGATTCTTGGGATCAGGACAGTCACTACGGTGTGTCCACCATTTCTCACGGAGTTTTTGCACCTCGCCTCTCTCCCGGAGCTATTAAACAGAAGGACAGAGCGATAATCTGAGTGTCAAGTACAAGCAATTCGTTTGCATAGGCACAAGAGCGCACACGAGAACGA
>OX421449.1:23742126-23744626 GCA_949126865.1 Montipora capitata | reverse complement strand
TATATTTAGGTGATACCGGACTCACAAGAAAACAGAAAAAGATGATTTCAAAATAATGTAGAAATTCATGTTCAAACCTTGTTGACGAGATCAGTTATCAAACTATTCATTTTCCCTTCTTTGGAAATGTTAAGCTCGTATTCGAAGCCAGTAAGTTCCTGTATTTTCTCCAGCAGATCGATACTAAATCCTTCATATCCATGACCATGTACATTTTCCTTCGTTTGGTTTTTTTCTGACAAAATGGTGAGTCCTGAAATGATCCCATCGCAAGAGAAATTCAGGAGCAAATAAAGTATAGTAACTAAGTCATCAGTGAGAGCATAAGTGGATGGATTAAGAGCAAAAAATTAGACTTGTTCTTTAGCATGGATACATGTGACTCTTGAGTCCCAAAGGCTGTATTTAAAAATGCCTGTGCTGTGCGTCTTGCACATATTTAAACTATAAGTTTTGTGGCACCAACCGATCGGCTCCTCAGTATCGCTCCGTCATACGTAGGTGTGTTTAGACAACGAAACTGAAATGCCATGATTCTATTTGAATTGGCCGAGATGGCGGTGGGGTTGACATTTCTACAAATCGTGGCGTGTACGGAGCCCCTGAAATAGAAGTCTTGTTCTGAAATCAAAACTACCACGGCCGTTTCGTAGTTGTAGTTCGTACATGCAAGGAAAACAAGAGGTTGTCTTGGTTGTTGCTTCGTTGTTTAAAGCACTGGGAAATTTTACAGAATACTGAAGAGGTTTGAAAGACACTGGCCAACGACGCCTGCTTTCGTTCGCTAAAATGCGTATTAGATGTCTTTGCATGACCTCACAGCACCCATGTTGGAGAGGGAGACCGGAACTCGGAATTCTTGTGGGGATTGCACTATATGTTTACGTCCTTTTTGTGTGTAAACCAACAATGCTTGTGGTTCCTTGAGTTTAAAACGTTTATTAATAATAACTCAGTGCTTGGGTTTTAACTCAAGAACTCAGTTAAGACTTATAGATCATCGTAGTTATTAAAATTATTTGAGCAGTGACGAATGGAAAGCCTGCAAGATTCAGGCTTGATCAGGGTTAAACACATGACCTGTGTAACACCGGCACAGTGGTTTACCAGTTGAGGGATCAAGCTATCTGGGCGATAATGATAATTGAGTTACTTTGAAATAAAACGTAGATGATGTGGAGTGACGAGAATGACATGATATACAACGCACTTAGATTTGATTTGGATCCTCCCTCGTGTTATTCTACTTACCTCTATAGTAACGACCGTTATCTTTCGTCCTTCCAATTGTCGCGTTTTGTCTTTTCTCGTCTTTATTAGGCATTGTAACTCTTGCCAAAATTCTCCAGTCCAGTCAATAGGCCTGAGACTGTTCAACTGAACCGCTTTGTTTACATTGTTTCCTGACGTTGCATCCCAATGACCAACCTTGAAAAGGTCGAAAATTCATTTTGGCACAAAATATAGCGGATCATTGCCTCTTTAGCATAAGGCTAAAGTGCATTCCGTACTCAGCTATCTCTGAAAATTTATGAACCCTGTATTCCAAAAATGCCTTGAAAATTTGAGATTTTACAAAAAATGTAATGGGATCATTGGCGCCTTTGCCACCCTAGAATTTATTAGTTGTTAATGGCTAATAACTCTCTCATTATCAGAGACTTTAAATTGGAGATTGACAAGTTCTTTTGAAGTCAATATCATGAGGATGCCGTCTGTGAACAAACTCGTATGTTTCAATGAAACGAAATGTAAACAATTGCGTCTCATCAAATATTCCCTTTTATAAAATAATTAGGATACTAAGCGCACTCGCATTGGTCAATAGCTGTGTTTAGTAAGTAAGTAAGTAAGTAAGTAAGTAAGTAAGTAAGTAAACTTTACTTAAACACAGAAAATCATCAGTTAAGCTAAAAAAAGTAAAAAAAACGCTTTACAACTGTTTTACATGATTGCCGTGTGGGAATCCGATAGGTCAGATACTTGCTTGATTGTGCGTTTGAACTGCCCAATAGAGTCAGCATTTCGTAAGTATTGGGGCAATTTTTTCCACAAACAGGCCCCGCTATAACAGAAACTTCGTTTCACATGATTAGTATTTGGCTTGGGTAGAGTAAGTTTACCTTCTAAGTTTCTCAAGTTATATTCAGCATCTCGTTGACTGAAAAGGCGTTGAAGGTGTTCCGGGGCAAGATCGTGAATTGTTTTATACATAATTAGTGCTTTCTGTTTTTTACGTCAAAGAGACAGTTTCTCCCACTTAAGAGTATCGAGAAGGAGGTTGGAGCTCGTATCAAAGGGTAATTTAGTAATTACCCTAGCTGCGCGTTTTGTAATTTTTGCAGCTTATCACTTGACTGGCCACTTAAGCAGTCCCAGACAGGACTGCAATAATCAAAATGAGGTAATATTAAAGCGTTATAAATTTGAAGCGCAGTATTAACTGAGCAAAGTGCCGTATTCGTTTTAAGGCTCCTATAGCTGAGGAAACTTTCCTGCA
>OX421449.1:23734626-23737126 GCA_949126865.1 Montipora capitata | reverse complement strand
GTACAGTGGTATGCCTTTGGCAAGCACTATCTGGAGTTGTTGACTGAGCAGCTATAATTCAGGTTTGTTTGCGGCAGGTACAAAACGCAGGTCACAGGTCATTGTTTTACCTATACAGAAAGTATCCTAAACATTCATAAAAGCTACCCTTAGGCCTAAAAACGTTTCTTTAGGCCTAATTAGGCCTAAGGTTAGGATTAGGGTTAGGATTTAGGATACTTTCTGTATTGGTAAAACAATGATCTGTGACCTGTGTTTTGTACGTGCCGGGTTTGTTTGTCAACTAAAACAAAATGCCAACCTTCATTCCCTCCCTCTGGAATCACTTGCCCCCCTGCCATGTTTTTCCTTGCTTTTAGTAATTTAGATGTAATAGCAAACCATGTGAGATCGTTGGAGTTCAAGGTGAACATTTATTTGTCAGCTCAGAGTTATTCTCTATAGTCATGTCCAAAAAGAAACCATGTGTTGTGTTACTTAACTCTCCTCAAAACAGACACATCTAAACATGGGCAGATTGTGTCTAAGAGAGATTGTTGCAAACACCCTTTCCTTACCCTTACAATTACACTGTTTTATTTTAATTGCTATTAAACTCTGTTACTCTTCTCCTGAATGAGGTTTCATGCTGAAATGTGATCAAACAAGAAAGTTATGAGAGCACATAATCTTATTTAATGTCAATACAAGAAAGGGCAACTACATATGAAAATGGTGTTTGAACCTGCAAACACTACTGAACGTTAACTATTTCTCCCTTATGTTGGATATGCGGGTGTTAACTGTATCAGAAACGTGCTATGTCTTCTCCCCTTTCTTACCCTTCCCTGGCAACAATGTGTTTTTGCCATCTATTCTCCCTGACTTTAATCCCCTCCCCTCCCCCTCAAATTGTCCATCACATGCTATTTCATAAGGCCCTTTCTCACATTCTCCCCTCTTTTTCATGCTGTTTTCCACGTTTATTCAAGTTTGTTAAGTTATTTCATCTGTCATTGTGCATGTTGACGTGTAAGGTACATGTATTTGCAGTTCCAAAAAAACGTATGCATACGTTAGGATAAAAGAAAGAATATATTGATAACAGAAAAGATTTACAATGAAACGCAGTCAATTATTTCCCATGACCAACTTTTGTCCCCAATTTCTTTGCCCTAAACACACTTACAAGATCAGAACATGGTAAAAAAGGGACACAAATTACCACACTTAACTATATGCACTAGGGAAGGGTAAGTAAAATGTCGCAAGTTCAGTTTGGGGTATTTTTATTACTCTCCCGGATCAGCCGCATTAGGCTGTGACATTTTTTTTTTCGAAAACCTGCTCTGGTTCATAGGATTCTCACCTGTTGATCTCTTCTGACAGGTCCTCGCACATCTTTAATTAAACACTCACAAAGCTCGCAACTTTGTCGTGAATCTTGTTGTGCGATTGTTTTGAAATCTTTAATTCTGCCTCCACTAAGTTTTAACTTAAACTTAAGGAGGCTATGTACTTTAACTAGGAAAAGCCCAATTTAAATCAACAAGTTCATCAACCTGGCACTTACGCTTTAGGTTTTATTTTTTCTTCACGTATTTTTGTTTGTTTTATGTTTGTTTGCTTGTTTTTTTTCCGTATGATCACAGTTAATTATGTAAAAGTTTCAACGGTTTTTATTCTTTTAAACACTAACTCACACAAAGAAGTCATCAATTTTCTGTCACTTCATCACAGTTAATTATGAATGTTTCGCTTAGTTGTTTTATAGTCCTAACTGTTCGCAACATGGAAACGTCACATACATTTTAAAATGTCGTTACCTTTTTAAAAATTACAATTCCCACCTGTATTTTACTTGGGAAAGGTTGCTAATTTCTCACCTTATTTCAGGAAAACCACCATTGCATCAGCAACTCCAACATTTGCTATAAATATTTAAAAGAGGGAAACATGTTATTTTTCAGCGTCTAGGCTGATTCCAGTTTTTTTTTTTTTTTTTTTTTTGCGGATTAACGTGGCACTTCTGTAGGAATTCGGACAGCAATAAATTAGAACGGACCAATGAGAGAGGGTTGACGGCAGCATATAATGATTGGAGCTTCTCGTATAGTGAACTGTTGGCAAGAGCGAAAATGGCAACTTCAAGTTACATAACAGGCCGCTAAAGGCCATTGGTATTTTTATGTTTAAGATCAAAAATAGGCCGGGGTCGAATAATATTATAGATCTATTTACATTTAAGAAAAGTAGTTATAACTTAAGGCCTAGGAGGGCCGACTCTTTTCACCTAGATTTAATACAATTAGATTAGGAAAACACTCTTTGCGTTATTATGGTCCATTTTTATGGAGTAAATTATCGTCCATTATAAAGAATTGCACTACACTTGCGTCGTTTAAGAAAAAAATAAGGAAACAAAACTTGACGGAATTGGTAGATAGGGTCTGTCCTGTAGGTTGTTTTCTATGTTCTTCATGAAGTCTTCTTCCTCAACTTAAAGTGCCCCTGTGATAAA
>OX421449.1:23727126-23729626 GCA_949126865.1 Montipora capitata | reverse complement strand
GGTGTTTGGAAAAGAGAATTTTAAATTTATGGATTTCTTTGAGTAGTTTTTTTTTTCAGAAATTACTTTGAACGTCTATGGTGTGTTTTTGCATTTTCCCTCAACCATCGCTTTATTTTTTTTCCAATCATAGTTGAAGGGGATCTTGAGAAGCGCTTTCAATTCATTGCTTCGCGCTCCCGAAGCGTCATGGGATTTCACATCTTGAAGGACGGCTCTTTAAGGATTCGCCGGTTCTAGCAAGCCCATTTACTACCTCTTCTCACCTGAGTTGCATTGAAATTATCCCAGTTTAACACCACTCGGTTCTTATAATGATCCTGGTGCTGATTGGTGACGTCAAGCGCTGCCGTGACAAACTCAGCTGATGTTGTGGTCGATCTGTACACATCCCACACCATTTTATTGACACCACTAGCTATTTTGAACACCATGGTCCACCCTGTGGCAACAGAAAAGTAAATAAAATAAAAGGAATGAACCTTGGTGTAAAAGGATTTGCGCGTTGTAAGGTTGCTATTTTCTAATTTCTCTATCACCAGGCGCTTTCCATTCGACTAAAATTACAGCGACTTTGGGTAAGAAAGCAAACGTTGAAGGGTTTTATCGTAATTAATTGTAGGATTTTTGGTGTTGCTCTTCATAATAACGGGAATTCAAAGTTTACTCATACTCCTATCCAACTTATAACTCTGGTCATTTTTATATTTTTTCATATACATATTTTGTTGAGATCTTTTGGGTAGGACTCCAACTTCAGGCAAAGAAGGCAACTGTCATGTCTGTTCACTAAGAAAAGATGGCTTCCAAGTGTAAATTGATTTATTGACCGGAAAAAAGTACTAGCATAGTGTCTTCGGTGCACGTAATAGGGTCTAGATGATGGCAGTGGAAATAAAAGTTTTATGGAAACACTACTGTTAAGTAACAGACCTTTTTGCCAGCTTCAGTTTGAATGAAGGATTGTGCATTGTGCTATCGAGAGTGAAGGATTTTCAGCGATATAGGAATTAACTAATTTTGTAATAATAATAAAGCAATTAATTTATGAATTCCTATTACAAATTTTCTTATTTCCTTTCATTGAACTTGTACGGTGAGAATATTTCTTTGTTTACGTGACTCTAAAAACGGACAAAGCGTAGGGTACCTACTGTCTTTCGTTAATTTGTACTCTTTTGAGAATTGGGTTGAAGCAGCCAAAATGAGAAACTCTGTTTCAGAATTTTAAACCTATATTTTTTACTCGAATTGAAAATGCTTACCATCTGCTCAGTTTCCGATCCAGTGAAAGTTCCAGTCCCTGGCCAAGAATTTCCAATAGAGTCAATGTTCTTCATTCCTCGATGTCCCATCAACTTTGGGAACGCTTTACCATGGGGAGTTTTGCATTATATATATTATTATAAATGTTTAACGTCATTTTAAGCGACTGATAGAAATAAAACGCAAATACCGTGTTTATCGTGTAGTCACGGTCAGTTATCGTGTAGTCACGGTCAAGTTTAAAGATACCCCGCTTTAACTAATTGTCTGAAAATGACTTTTCAGGGGACGTAAAATGGTTATAAAGCCCAAGTTTACAAGAGGTGACCAATTTCAAAGCGTGAATTGGTAAATTCGGGATCACCGCTGAAAAATCCACACTTCTGTCGGGGTGGGATTTGTCATGCGTTTTATACATGAGCCTCTGGCTCGGATACTGAGGGCAACCTCAATCCCACGCTATGACTTTAATAAATTGATTGATTGATTGATTGATTGATTGATTGATTGATTGATTGATTGATTGATTGATTGATTGATTGATTGATGCGCAGACACGTGAAAATCCAACGCCCCAAACACTGCATCACGCCACCTCTTCCAATAACTAATCACCATTTACTGAATTGAGCTATAACTGGCAACGAGACTGGAGATAACCTCGTCTTCATTTATAGGCAACTGCAACTAAAAGTAACTTGGTACACAACCATTATAATAAATGATCCATGGCTAAGCGCGTTCCGGAACCCTAATAGAACCATGTCGTCACTGTTTCGAGCATTGCTTTCAAAAATTCTCTCCACAAACCTCCGGTTGTCATTTGACAGTAAACTGGAAAACCATCTAGATGTCCTGTGGAAAAAATTATAGTTGTTAACATTACTGTTAACATCTCAGAAATGAGGCCTGGGGCCCGTTTCTCGAAAGTCCCGAAAAGCCATTTGTGAAACTCCCAACCGCTGGTTTTGGAAAGCCGATCTTTTAACATGTTTTCAAGGTAACAAAAATAAAAATGACTGTGAAGTTTAACGACTTAAGTCCTCTGCGTTCTTGAGATACAAAGCGAATTATTACACCAAAACATGGCCCATAAAGTTTCGGGACTTTCGAGAAACGGGCCCCTCATTTTGAGAAAACATCACTAAAATAACCGTTTTTACAGATAACGCGGTATTTTATTGCCCTAACGGACACTATTCTTAGTTGGTACTCGCTATGTAGCATTTTCAAA
>OX421449.1:23697126-23722126 GCA_949126865.1 Montipora capitata | reverse complement strand
TTCTTCGCTTCATGAGGCATTGAGCTGGGGAGCTGCTGTACGAAGAGTAGGAGAGTTCCTCAGTCCTCAAGATTGCATTCCAAATATCCTCTCCTTGTTTGTTAGCTTTTGTGATATTGGACTTTACGATCTTGAATGCTGATTCACCTTTCCTATTTGATTTGGGTTGTGAGGAATGGAAGTGAGATGCTGAAAGTCCCAGAGTTTTGCGAACATGCTGAATTCCTCGGAGACATAGTTAGGACCATTATCTGACATCAAAATGACTGGAATCCATGAACAGCTAATACTTCCTTCAGTTGATCAACTAGCTTTACGGCGGTTAACGTTTTCACCTTTTTAATCTCGATGTAGTTAGAATATAGATTAAAAACTGTTAGATAATGTTGATAATCGCATTTGAAGAAATCACCTTTGACAGTCTACCATGGAAGACGTTTGATTGGATACGTTATACGTTATAAGGGGCGCTTTTCGAAGAGCAAGTTGGCTCTGCTGGCATGTTTTACCCCTCTGTACTGCTTCTGTCAATACGGCAGTCATTCTTGGCCAATACATGATGTCTGAGTCACTGCTGATTGTGTACTGTATCCCAAGGTGCGATTGTCGGGATCGTGCTGTATGATTTCGTTTCTCGTTGAGTAGGGAATGACGATTCTTGTTCACGGATAATGGATCCACCTCAATGTCGCAGGTACCAGGACGTTTTCCAAGGCCAGAGAAAACATTGCGGTATTTTTGTATTATTAGCTGAGTGGCTGATCATTGCAAGGGTTTCAAGGGTTAACATACCGGGAACATTCTTCATTGAATTGAAGGAGTTTCAAGGACTCAGGGGCTCTTCCTGATAGCAGAGATATGGGTGCATGTTCAATAACTTCAAAATGGACTTTAATGGGTGCAGTAAACTGTGGTACTGCCAATGGGGTATGTCACTGATTCGTCATACAGCCTTAGTTTGGTGTTGGTGGGCTGAGGTGTTTTATCCGTAACCTTCTTGTAGTCTTCTTCTTGTGTAATTGTACTGCAAGATGCTTCCGTGTCTACTAGAAATTTTACAGTAGAAGTTCCTTCTAATTTACTGGCTGATACATGAGTTTCCGCAGCATATGCCCTCTTGTCTCTGTGTGCCTGAAAAGTGTAGATGCTGATTATCTCCTTCCATGTGATGTACACGCTGACGAGGTTGTTTGGACTTTCTTTCCACAGGTTTGGGTTTCTTTTCAGTTTGTTTGGGCGTATACTAACAAACTTTGACTAGATGATTATTCTTCTAACGCTTGGTGCGGGTTCAACCATAAGCTGGGCAGTTTCCAGCTACATGCATGTCACTGCAGTATTTACATTTGTTACCTGAGCGGGGTTTCATGCCACTGTCTTCGCGTGTGTCGCGTTTCTTCAGTCCGCGGGCGTAGTGGACATCATCCGACTGCTCCATTTTGTTCCTCTGATTTGCTGCCATTCGATGGTACGACAAATGTCGATAGCCTTTTCAAGTGTTAGCATAGTGTCTCGTAGACTCCTTTTGCGATGCCATGGTCTCGTAAACCAGTGACAATTCGGTCGCGTAGTATTTCATCTTCAAAGGTGCCAAACCGCCAAGTGCGGGCAAGTTTTCGAAGTGCAGTCAAAAACTGATCAAAACGTTCATCTTTGAACTAGAGTTGAAGACATACCTTTAGTAAATTGTATTTCTTTTCGTCGCGAAATAGTCGTTGGGCTTTTTTAGGATTACATTGGCATCTTGTCTGTCAGCTTCAGTCATCGGCAAATTTCTGTATACGTCAAGACACCCCTTTTCCATAGGGAAGATATGGTTAACGTCACCTATTGTCATCAATGTGCCAACCAGAGCCATGTCTGTGTTTTCTTCTCGGGAAACAAATAAAAAGCTTCGATGGTGGCCTGTGCCAGAAAAGGCTTTAAATAAGGTCTTTACAGCCTGCCTGTGTGATACCTTTAGCAAATACCTTGAATTTCAGCGCTTTATTTTTACCGATTCGAGCGTTAGAGGGCCAGAAATCCCGCTTCAAAACATCATGTTTTTGTCAGACAAGAGAGTCGAGCACATGTTGAACAACAACTGAACTTTTAAGTCCCGGATGTATTACGTGAACATTACGTTACTTCTAAAATCCTTAATAATTCATGAAACTAACAGCCTAAAAAACCATCGATTAAAAGCCACGTGAATTAGGTTTGAACCTGATAAAACATTCCTCATTATAATTCTTTATATAAAGAACGCCCGGCTTGTGTTTCTGGTATGCTAATATCTTCCCCTCACATTTTGGTCCCCAGGGAAACGTTTTTTGTACAATGCCTCGTGTTTTTAAATCCGATAAAACACTGCTGCTCGTTTCTTAAACTCTACATAACACACTTATTGATGGTTTGCATCTGACGTCACGATAAACCCGATAAACCCGATAAAACAATGCTGCTCGTTTCTTAAACACTACATAACCCACTTATTGATGGTCTGCATCTGACGTCACGATAAACCAGATAAACCCGATAAAACAATGCTGCTCGTTTCTTAAACACTACATAACACACTTATTGGTGGTTTGCATCTGACGTCACGATAAACCAGATAAACCCGCTAAAACAATGCTGCTCGTTTCTTAAACACTACATAACACAATTATTGATGGTTTGCATCTGACGTCACGATAAACCAGATAAACCCGATAAAACAATGCTGTTCGTTTCTTAAACACTAAATAACACACTTATTGAAGGTTTGCATCTGACGTCACGATAAACCAGATAAACCCGATAAAACAATACTGCTCGTTTCTTAAACACTACATAACACACTTATTGATGGTTTGCATCTGACGTCACGATAAACCCGATAAACCCGATAAAACAATGCTGCTCGTTTCTTAAACACTACATAACACAATTATTGATGGTTTGCATCTGACGTCACGATAAACCAGATAAACCCGCTAAAACAATGCTCTTCGTTTCTTAAACACTACACAACACAATTATTGATGGTTTGCATCTGACGTCACGATAAACCAGATAAACCCGATAAAACAATGCTGCTCGTTTCTTAAACACTACATAACACACTTATTGATGGTTTGCATCTGATGTCACGATAAACCAGATAAACCCGATAAAACAATACTGCTCGTTTCTTAAACACTACATAACACACTTATTGATGGTTTGCATCTGACGTCACGATAAACCCGATAAACACGATAAAACAATGCTGCTCGTTTCTTAAACACTAGATAACACACTTATTGATGGTTTGCATCTGACGTCACGATAAACCCGATAAACCCGATAAAACAATGCTGCTCGTTTCTTAAACACTACATAACACACTTATTGGTGGTTTGCATCTGACGTCACGATAAACCAGATAAACCCGCTAAAACAATGCTGCTCGTTTCTTAAACACTACATAACACAATTATTGATGGTTTGCATCTGACGTCACGATAAACCAGATAAACCCGATAAAACAATACTGCTCGTTTCTTAAACACTACATAACACACTTATTGATGGTTTGCATCTGACGTCACGATAAACCAGATAAACCCGCTAAAACAATGCTCTTCGTTTCTTAAACACAACACAACACAATTATTGATGGTTTGCATCTGACGTCACGATAAACCAGATAAACCCGATAAAACAATGCTGCTCGTTTCTTAAACACTACATAACACACTTATTGATGGTTTGCATCTGATGTCACGATAAACCAGATAAACCCGATAAAACAATACTGCTCGTTTCTTAAACACTACATAACACACTTGTTGATGGTTTGCATCTGACGTCACGATAAACCCGATAAACACGATAAAACAATGCTGCTAGTTTCTTAAACACTACATAACACAATTATTGATGGTTTGCATCTGACGTCACGATAAACCAGATAAACCCGATAAAACAATGCTGCTAGTTTCTTAAACACTACATAACACCCTTATTGATGGTTTGCATCTGACGTCATGATAAACCAGATCAACCCGGTAAAACAATGCTGCTAGTTTCTTAAACACTACATAACACCCTTATTGATGGTTTGCATCTGACGTCATGATAAACCAGATAAACCCGATAAAACAATACTGCTCGTTTCTTAAACACTACATAACACACTTGTTGATGGTTTGCATCTGACGTCACGATAAACCCGATAAACACGATAAAACAATGCTGCTAGTTTCTTAAACACTACATAACACAATTATTGATGGTTTGCATCTGACGTCACGATAAACCAGATAAACCCGATAAAACAATGCTGCTAGTTTCTTAAACACTACATAACACCCTTATTGATGGTTTGCATCTGACGTCATGATAAACCAGATCAACCCGGTAAAACAATGCTGCTCGTTTCTTAAACACTACATAACCCACTTATTGATGGTCTGCATCTGACGTCACGATAAACCAGATAAACCCGATAAAACAATGCTGCTCGTTTCTTAAACACTACATAACACACTTATTGGTGGTTTGCATCTGACGTCACGATAAACCAGATAAACCCGATAAAACAATGCTGTTCGTTTCTTAAACACTAAATAACACACTTATTGAAGGTTTGCATCTGACGTCACGATAAACCAGATAAACCCGATAAAACAATACTGCTCGTTTCTTAAACACTACATAACACACTTATTGATGGTTTGCATCTGACGTCACGATAAACCCGATAAACCCGATAAAACAATGCTGCTCGTTTCTTAAACACTACATAACACAATTATTGATGGTTTGCATCTGACGTCACGATAAACCAGATAAACCCGCTAAAACAATGCTCTTCGTTTCTTAAACACTACACAACACAATTATTGATGGTTTGCATCTGACGTCACGATAAACCAGATAAACCCGATAAAACAATGCTGCTCGTTTCTTAAACACTACATAACACACTTATTGATGGTTTGCATCTGATGTCACGATAAACCAGATAAACCCGATAAAACAATACTGCTCGTTTCTTAAACACTACATAACACACTTATTGATGGTTTGCATCTGACGTCACGATAAACCCGATAAACACGATAAAACAATGCTGCTCGTTTCTTAAACACTAGATAACACACTTATTGATGGTTTGCATCTGACGTCACGATAAACCCGATAAACCCGATAAAACAATGCTGCTCGTTTCTTAAACACTACATAACACACTTATTGGTGGTTTGCATCTGACGTCACGATAAACCAGATAAACCCGCTAAAACAATGCTGCTCGTTTCTTAAACACTACATAACACAATTATTGATGGTTTGCATCTGACGTCACGATAAACCAGATAAACCCGATAAAACAATACTGCTCGTTTCTTAAACACTACATAACACACTTATTGATGGTTTGCATCTGACGTCACGATAAACCAGATAAACCCGCTAAAACAATGCTCTTCGTTTCTTAAACACTACACAACACAATTATTGATGGTTTGCATCTGACGTCACGATAAACCAGATAAACCCGATAAAACAATGCTGCTCGTTTCTTAAACACTACATAACACACTTATTGATGGTTTGCATCTGATGTCACGATAAACCAGATAAACCCGATAAAACAATACTGCTCGTTTCTTAAACACTACATAACACACTTGTTGATGGTTTGCATCTGACGTCACGATAAACCCGATAAACACGATAAAACAATGCTGCTCGTTTCTTAAACACTAGATAACACACTTATTGATGGTTTGCATCTGACGTCACGATAAACCCGATAAACCCGATAAAACAATGCTGCTCGTTTCTTAAACACTACATAACACACTTATTGATGGTTTTCATCTAACGTCACGATAAACCAGATAAACCCGATAAAACAATGCTGCTCGTTTCTTAAACACTACATAACACAATTATTGATGGTTTGCATCTGACGTCACGATAAACCAGATAAACCCGATAAAACAATGCTGCTAGTTTCTTAAACACTACATAACACCCTTATTGATGGTTTGCATCTGACGTCATGATAAACCAGATCAACCCGGTAAAACAATGCTGCTCGTTTCTTAAACACTACATAACACAATTATTGATGGTTTGCGTCTGACGTCACGATAAACCAGATAAACCCGATAAAACAATGCTGCTCGTTTCTTAAACACTACATAACACAATTATTGATGGTTTGCATCTGACTTCACGATAAACCAGGTAAACCCGATAAAACAATGCTGCTCGTTTCTTAAACACTACATAACACACTTATTGATGGTTTGCATCTGACGTCACGATAAACCAGATAAACCCGATAAAACAATGCTGCTCGTTTCTTAAAGGGGCTAGGTCACACTATTTTAGGTAATTTTGTTTCATTTTGTTAATTATGAGCTCTCAATGTCAAATTGGCAGAGCAAGAGTCTTTCATTTGCAAAATCACGGCCACATAACAACTGAGAATGATTTTCCAGCTTTGTAAATGACATTTTGATATAAATTGATATAAATTTGAAAAAAGGTGGGCCGACGTTTTTCAAATTTACCAAATTCAATTTACTTCAATCCCGTCCAGTTTTGTCCATCCATGTCCCTTCTTGGCTTCCCTGTGTTTTGTTACAGTTCTTCTATAGTTTTGAACAGTTATTTTGATATTTTAGTCAATTCTATGACCATTCGATCAGTGCTGAAATTGCCTAAACTTGCGTGACCTAGCCCCTTTAAATACTACATAACACAATTATTGATGGTTTGCATCTGACGTCACGATAAACCAGATAAACCCGATAAAACAATGCTGCTCGTTTCTTAAACACTACATAACACACTTATTGATGGTTTGCATCTGACGTCACGATAAACCCGATAAACCCGCTAAAACAATGCTGCTCGTTTCTTAAACACTACATAACACACTTGTTGATGGTTTGCATCTGACGTCACGATAAACCAGAAAAACCCGATAAAACAATGCTGCTCGGTTCTTAAACACTACATAACACACTTATTGATGGTTTCCATCTGACGTCACGATAAACCAGATAAACCCGCTAAAACCATGCTGCTCGTTTCTTAAACACTACATAACCCACTTATTGATGGTTTGCATCTGACGTCACGATAAACCAGATAAACCCGATAAAACAATGCTGCTCGTTTCTTAAACACTACATAACACACTTATTGATGGTTTGCATCTGACGTCACGATAAACCAGATAAACCCGATAAAACAATGCTGCTCGTTTCTTAAACACTACATAACACACTTATTGATGGTTTGCATCTGACGTCACGATAAACCAGATAAACCCGATAAAACAATGCTGCTCGTTTCTTAAACACTACATAACACAAATATTGATGGTTTGCATCTGACGTCACGATAAACCAGATAAACCCGATAAAACAATGCTGCTCGGTTCTTAAACACTACATAACACACTTATTGATGGTTTGCATCTGACGTCACGATAAACCAGATAAACCCGATAAAACAATGCTGCTCGTTTCTTAAACACTACATAACACACTTATTGATGGTTTGCATCTGACGTCACGATAAACCAGATAAACCCGATAAAACAATGCTGCTCGTTTCTTAAACACTACATAACACACTTATTGATGGTTTGCATCTGACGTCACGATAAACCAGATAAACCCGATAAAACAATGCTGCTCGTTTCTTAAACACTACATAACACACTTATTGAGGGTTTGCATCTGACGTCACGACGGCCATGTGGCCAGAACAATGCAGTAAAATGTGTTTTGGGAATTTGACTATTAATTTGTGGGGCCATTTTCTATTGTTTTGTACACCAAAATGGCCTCTCTCATCACGTGGATGCAACCAAGAATACAAGTTAGCTGCTAGAATATCAATTTAATTTTATATTTGCTGAGCCAAGCGCAGAGGGCTTCCTGGAGAGTCATCGTTACATTCCAATTTAAAAAACTGTATATTAATGGTTTGACACTGACTAGTTTTGATGTTTCGTTCAGGACGTTTCGTGTGGTGCTTGAGCCTTCATCACTTGAAATATTAACGTTAGCACGCGTGATTCAAAGAGCAGCACGTCGAACACTCGCTGAGGAAAAACTTCCCGCGAAGTTTCAAGAAAAAACGTAGCGCAAGTCTTGTGCGCGTGCTAAAGACTTCCGGGATGACAATGTGGTCAATTCCAGATTACGGACCCTTTATTGACATCTAGGCTTCCAAAAAGAGTCGCTCATGAAAGTTGGCCTCATGTCCAACGACTCCGGTCTGACTC
This sequence comes from Montipora capitata, assembly GCA_949126865.1. Taxonomy (NCBI): domain Eukaryota; kingdom Metazoa; phylum Cnidaria; class Anthozoa; order Scleractinia; family Acroporidae; genus Montipora; species Montipora capitata. The sequence goes on along the minus strand of OX421449.1, from coordinate 23,713,863 downwards.
TTCCAAAATCCATTTCTTGGTTTCTTTCGTGGACTTGGCAGGAGATCTTGGAGTCATTTTCGAACATAGAAACAGCCGTTTTGTGTTCTGCAATCCTTTTTTTCAGTGATCGTTCAGTTTGACCGTAGTATAAAAAATTGCAGTTGGTGCAAATCATTTTGTATACTGTGCCAGATTGTGGCAGGTCAACCTTTTCCTGGGCTTCTGGTCACGGGAACAGACTGTTCAGATTTATTGTTGCCTTAAAAATTGACTATCCTTTCCGAAAAACCCTGCACATAGGGTAGCACCACGAACCATTGGTTGGTATATTGGTGGGGGGTTTCTACAACGGTCTTTCGCTCTGTTGGAGAGAGATTTGCAGGTAGCACCCCTTAGGAAGACTCCCGTATCAGAAAGGAAGTCACCGACTGTGACTTTTAAAAGAGCGAGAGCTAGCTATTGAACAGCTAAGTTTTTATTGTCCCAAATAACTTGATTAACAAAGTCTCCGTATGATAAAACTGAAGATTCCTTTTGCGCCGACAACCCATCAAGAAACTTTTCATATAAAAAATTGGAAGATGGAAGATCAAGAATGCTGAAAGGCTTCATTGTTGGATACATACTTTGGAACACTAACATCTTTTCCGTTCAGGTTTGAAAATGCATCGAGATTATGACACATGCATGTAAATACATCTGCATCTTCCGCGTTGGAGGGTCGGTGCAGAGTGTGCGAGAGAGAACTGAAAATGCCGAATAATTGTGTATTTTTTAAAAATTCTCTCCTGTTGTCTTTTAAGTCGTTATTTTACACAGATCAACAAAATTGCATCTACAATCCCACTCCATTATTAATACTAGATGTGTGGAAGATAAAAATGGAGTCCGTCACTCTCCTTAAACTTCATGGTATTTCGGCCCCGGTAGTCATAAAATTGAAAATATAAAAACCCTATGAATATCACACGCTATATATATGTTTACAAAGTAAATGCTCATTCCTTAATCAATACTACAGCATAAAAAAATTACACTAAATTCATCTCATATAAACATCGCCATTTTTTATTCGAATTTCAATGTATTGTTTGCCATAGTTCCGACTATTATTCAGGATGCGTAGGGACGTAATGTCCATCAATTCTTGGTTGCCATAGACACACAAACGTCTGTCGTTGCGGCAAGTCGGCTCAATCACAAGAAATTCAAACTAAGGTTCCGCTTGTGGAGCCATTCCACAATAGCGACGCGCTTCGTCTCAGATGATTTCGCATGACGTCGTGTAGAACATAAATCCGGACACCATCTCTGATTTATCTCTCTGTTTTTGAAGTTTTGTATTACAGATTGCTTTCGGGTGCACCAGCATATACATTGGGAAGCCTACTGTGCCTTCTGGGAACACTTAGGTTGTCATTGGTTCGTGATCCGTCCTTAGTCTCTATGTTTCTGTGGTTGTCCATGTTGTTCATAGGTTTATTTTCCAACGAGAGGGGTCTGGAAAACACTTGGGTGGCGCCCATCGCTGGCATGTCCATCTGATCTCGGACACTGGTCAGTGACTAAAAAGAAGAAGAAATCCCTTTAACAGCAGTCAAAAATATCTTTCGGTACTTCATGGTACGCCTGCAAACCCTTTATTTTCCACGTAAAGCCGTCTCTGCGCAAGGGACGTTTTTCAGGGGTGTAATGAAACGTCTCTCGTTTCCTCACAACAGGGCGAAAGAGTTACGTTTAAGGTCATGTTCGAGAGAATAATGATAATAATGACTGATAAGAATATGTTAAATAATGACTTCATTAAAATATTAAGCTTATTTACCTGAGGAGACCGTAAATCAAATCACATGGAATTAAGCCAAATTGAATCAAGTGTTGATTTTTGGGTGAAATTGGAAAACCGGAGTACTCCGAGTAAAGTAAAGAACCCACTTATTTGTTCCGGAACCAAACACGGGCCACATTCCTGGAAGCCTTGTGTACGTCTATTTCTATGAAAAGACACTTTTGTGGCTTCAGTAAACCAGTATGGCTGCGTTCACAGTGCTAAACAACGCTCGCATACCCTGCTAACTACTTTTCCTGAACAAGTCGGTCTTGAACTTACCCCAGACCGTTCGACCTCTTTCCTTATATTGCTGCACCTTCTCTCAATCAGCAGAAACACAATGGATACCACAATCCCTCCAGCCAATACAATAAACACTCCAGCCATGTGATCCAACGAGATTCGATTGGTGGTAGGGCCGGCGGGATTCTTGGGATCAGGACAGTCACTACGGTGCATCCACCATTTCTCACGGAGTTTTTGCACCTCGCCTCTCTCCCGGAGCTGTTAAACAGAAGGACAGAACGATAATCTGAGTGTCAAGTACAAGCAATTCGTTTGCATAGGCACAAGGCGCACACGAGAACGAACATTTATTTCACATTTAATTTGAGAGTTCTTGTTCGTCCTTTGACGGCAGAGTAAATCCGTCGTAAGACTGCACACACAGAATAGATTTCATAGCCAAAACAATAACTCGACAAACTTTACTTGAGTCACATATTCATACACTTTAAGGTGTGCTCTGTTTAAACAAAGATGAGATATGACCATATTCAAAGTTGTGTTGACTCAAGACGTGAACGCCGACGATATTAAATTTCACACTTTCATCTTTGACAATTCAAGCATCATTTGCTTCCTAGACCATTTGCTTCCTACACAACTAATACACATTCTACATTCGACACCAGCCGGTGAAAATCCAAAGTGCTGACAACATGCTTTATAATACTTGAGTTTCCTTACAGCAAATTGAAATAAAAAGAGACCGGCCAAGGCAGCCGATGATGAACGTCGGGAGTCGGGAGTAATATACCATGTGAGGGTTCTGCCACCGGCGGATCATGCAGATTGACTGGGTTGATCCACATCCCTAGCCCAAGTCCTAGCCCTAAACCAATAACCCTCAACCCTAGCCCAATCCTTCTTCACAATTGATTCCGTGCACGCATAAAAAAAGACCGGGACCGTGATTGGATAATTTGTAAAGGACCGTAACGATTGATTGCACGTATACAAAGAGTCGCAAAACGAGAATGGAAACCATTGCCGTGATCACACCAAAGGTTTCAATGAATCAAAACAGCAATCATACGAAGATAAATTTGACACCGAAGAAACTTTCGTTCATTTTGATGCAAGTGCTAGAGGTGATAAAATAACCGGTGGCAAGACATACAAGTAAGTTAAACGGTGGTCCGCGATAGTGGATCTACATGACATTTACCTTCAGAATTGCCACAGAAAAAGGGTTCGTTAGTTCGGAACGTCTCTGTAGTCCGATACCGTAACTTTTTGCCTCCAGCAAGTTTTTTAACATCATCGTGTTGCAGGGGCTTTTTTGATTGTAGTATTCAAGGTAAGGCTCGTCAGTTAAGTAGGCAAAGCCACCCTCCCTCACTTTAGCCACACCATCCTTTGTCGAATTTACAAACGTGTTCTCTCTCTTCATGGTGTTATACATCTTTTGATATATCTCAACATCTGAAGTCTTGAAGAACGTCGAAAGGGATCCGCCATTAAGGACACCATAGTTTATCTTGTTCTGGTTGGCTAGATCTTCTAATGAATTTATACTGCTTTTGGTGTTTTTGGCTGGAAATTAAATTATTGGATAAATATCAATTAATTTGTCTATAATTCTCTCCCGTTTAAATTGTAGGGCTTTCTGTTGATTCTGTCGCGTCCATCCCAATCGTCCTGGTCATTGTGGCATTCCAACTGGGCTCGCCACTCCATTCTAAAGCCTATTGTACCTGGTATCTCTCTATTGTACCTGGAAGGAATTTGATTTTCCGGATTAATGTACATGTAGTCCTGGGAAAGACCAGTAAATGACTGCCTTTCGTCAATTTGGGTACAAGTCGTCTTCAGAATCAAAAGACGACTTCCGCATAGATTGTTGAACGTCATTCACACCCGAAAAAGGTCCTTCTCAGGAGCTCACCCACCCGGACGATCAAACATCCCCGAGGTCTGCCTTCCCCGAGTTAAAACAATTTTTTAGTTCACTATACAGTGTTTTTTACGAAACATCACGGCAGCCATGTTGGTGTTCCTAACAATAGCACGGCGGCTATGTTGGTGTACCCAACTAATCCTCTGGGAATTGAGCTCTATTATCACACAAACGTTTTCTTTTGTTTCCGTGGAAAACAAGGTTCCTGATTACGTGAGAGAAATCGCTCTATTGTCATTGCAATAGTAAGTGTTATTCGGCTAGGATTATTGAACTTACAACTACTATTTCTAAATCCCAACCAAAATGGAAAAGATGAAAACCTTATTCCCATATCGTTAACATCAAGATCATTACAACTAATAGTTCTCTTTACCCGTAAAATATGCAGCCAAATTTGCAGTGTAGGTTGAAATCAAAATCATTGTGAAAAACCAGAAAGCTCCAGCGAGAATTCTGCCAGATGCACACTTCGGCGTGTTATCAGCGCCTTGCTGGAGAATGGAGCCAGCTGCGAACCAGAGGCTGTTGAATAAGTTGAGTTCATCGCCATCACCTTCACCGGAAGTGGCTGCTGTCGCTCGGTAGCCATTGGGACTAAAATAGTCCAAGCAGTAAATAACTAGAGTGACACCTAACACCTGTCGACAAAGGAACAAAAATAGATATCGGAAAAACAAAGCTAAGGTATGACAGTTCAAAAATTTGACGATAGAGGGAACGCTGTCCAAATTTTGAAGATCTCGTCATAAATTCTTTAACCCTTGTTTAATAGCTTTCGTACTAACTATGCGATGTCCTGCGTAGACTTAAGATGATGGAGTCTACTTGGATTAACTAACAGGTTCCTGTTTATGAAATGCCCTCCTTCTCTTGCAGCCGTATTAAATGTAGATCACTTGACCCTTCTTAGCGTTTTCTAACAAAGTCTGCAGAATTTTGACGCTCTGGGACCCTTGTATAAAAACACAAAAGGATATCAGGTCTGAAACGAAAAGTTAGTCGCCATTTGACAATCATGACCTACTGAGATTCTGTTTTCCCAAGATAAAACTAGAGCTGTTTTGAAGCAGGGCAAACTTACCACAGCTATGGTAGAAAGCCAAACCATTATTTCAAATGGCAACAAGAATGCAAACAGGTTTAATTCTTCTTCAGTAGGCTTTTGCATCAACAAACTAATCTTGAAATCCATGAAGGGCTTACTAAAATCCACCTTCAGTTCTCTGGTCGCAGTGATGGTGATTGCCCCTATGGCCACATGAGCTTTCTAAAGAAGATAAGGCACTCTGTTATTGATATGTTTTTATCAAGGAAGTGATGTTGAAAAGCCATAGCGACTGAATCAGTGCTAATTGATTACATTGGGAACATTAGTGGGAACATATATAGCGCTGAAAACACTGTATGTAAACCATTCTGTTTTCCGTTTTCTTAGGTTAAGCAGTTTTGGTTCTTTGTGTAACATACACTATGTTAGATTAATAAAGTTTATTTCCGTGGAACACTACCTTAATTGAATACTTCTAAATCAGAATCCACTATACTAAGAGTTAAACTAGATAGCTATACCACAGAGGACAGACCGCAACACCGGGAACTCCATGCCACACTCTTCACAAATAGAGTGTGGTTTTTTTCATGTTCCACAGGGTTATGAACATTGAAGGGTTGTGAGACGGAACCTACGGTTTATCGTCGTCGAAAAGAATAGAGAGTTTATAGCCATTTGCATATGTCATTACAAATGCAGCAGTTTCTCTTCAGTTATTTAATGGCCTTGAGTGTTGGTCTGACCGGAGTTTTGATCCTGCGACCTCACGCACAATAGTGTGAATCTCAGCTAATTGAGCCAACCACATCACGTTTCTCGAAGTGAAAATTTCAGTTTAAAATATCAATGAGCTGGGGAACACTCGTTTTAGGAAAGTTACTTCCAAACCGAGGTAGCTACAAACTATATGACTGATTGTTCACCTGGTCGCCGTGAACTTTGTTCCCAAAAATATGTTTCAGCATTTTACCAGAAGAAAGAAAGAATTGAATGATTATCACTTTGACCTATGAATGGCCTTGGTATATTTAGGTGATACCGGACTCACAAGAAAACAGAAAAAGATGATTTTAAAATAATGTAGAAAATTCATGTTCAAACCTTGTTGACGAGATCAGCTATCAAACTATTCATTTTCCCTTCTTTGGAAATGTTAAGCTCGTATTCGAAGCCAGTAAGTTCCTGTATTTTCTCCAGCAGATCGATACTAAATCCTTCATATCCATGACCACGTACATTTTCCTCCGTTTGGTTATCTTTTTTCTGACAAAATGGTGAGTCCTGAAATGATCCCATCGCAAGAGAAATTCAGGAGCAAATAAAGTATAGTAACTAAGTCATCAGTGAGAGCATAAGTGGATGGATTAAGAGCGAAAAATTAGACTTGTTCTTTAGCATGGATACATGTGACTCTTGAGTCCCAAAGGCTGTATTTAAAAATGCCTGTGCTCTGCGTCTTGCACATATTTAAACTATAAGTTTTGTGGCTCCAACCGATCGGCTCCTCAGTATCGCTCCGTCATACGTAGATGTGTTTAGACAACGAAACTGAAATGCCATGATTCTATTCGAATTGGCGGAGATGGCGGTGGGGTTGACATTTCTACAAATCGTGGCGTGTAAGGAGCCCCTGAAATAAAAGTCTTGTTCTGAAATCAAAACTACCACGGCCTTTTCGTAGTTTATAGTTGTAGTTCGTACATGCAAGGAAAAAAAGAGGTTGCCTTAGTTGTTGCTTCGTTGTTTAAAGCACTGGGAAATTTTACAGAATACTGAAGAGGTTTGAAAGACACTGGCCAACGACTCCTGCTTTTCGTTCGCTAAAATGCGTATTAGATGTCTTTGCATAACCTCACTGCACCCATGTTAGAGGGGGAGACCGGAACTCGGAATTCTTGTGGGGATTGCACTATATGTTTACGTCCATTTTGTGTGTAAACCAACAATGCTTATGGTTCCTTGAGTTTAACACGTTTATTACTAATAACTCAGTGCTTGGGTTTTAACTCAAGAACTCAGTTAAGACTTCATCATTCGATCACCGTAGTTATTAACATTATTTGAGCAGTGACGAATGGAAACCCTGCAAAATTCAGGCTTAATCAGGGTTAAACACATGACCTGTGTAACACCGGCACAGTGGTTTACCAGTTGAGGGATCAAGCTATCTGGGCGCTAATGATAATTGAGTTACTTTGAAATAAAACGTAGATGATGTGGAGTGACGAGAATGACATGATACACAACGCACTTAGATTTGATTTGGATCCTCCCTCGCGTGTTATTCTACTTACCTCTATAGTAACGACCTTTATCTTGCGTCCTACCAATTGTCGCGTTTCGTCCGTCTTTTTTTTTAGGCATTGTAACTCTAGCCAAAATTCTCCAGTCCAGTCAATAGCCCTGAGACTGTTCAACTGAACCGCTTTGTTTACATTGTCTCCTGACGTTGCAGCCCAATGACCAACCTTGAAAAGGTCGAAAATTCATTTAGGCACAAAATATAGCGGATCATGGCCTCTTTAGCATAAGGTTAAAGTGCATTCCATACTGAGCTATCTCTGAAAATTTATGAACCCTGTATTCCAAAAAATTTCTGAGCAATGCTGCCTTGAAAATTTGAGATTTTACAAAGAATGCATGGGGATCATTAGCGCCTTTGCCACCCTAGAATTTATCATTTGTTGATGACTAATAACTCGACCATTATCAGAGACTTTAAATTGGAGATTGACAAGTTCTTTTAACTTTTGAAGTCAATAGCATGATGATACCTTCCGTGAGCAAACTCGTATGTTTTAATGAAACAAAATGTAGACAATTGCGTCTCATCGAATATTCCCTTTTATAAAATAATTAGGAAGTAAGCGCACTCTCATTGGTCAATAGCTGTGTTTAGATGAGAGCTTGTAAAAACGGCTGTGATATCACACAAATTTTGATTGGTTATGTATTGTCAGACGCGCGTTTTGGTTGGCTGGCAGGAAATATGAGCGTGTATCAAGAAAATCCCTTTCAATCAAGAGGCAACTAAAAAAATCGGCATTTTCCTTCATTGGTCGAATTTTTTTTGAGAAATATTTTATAAAAGCAATAGAGGACTGCTTCTCGGGTTTGCAAAACTGTCTCGAATTCTCCCAACTCCCCTTGTGTTTAGATGAAGCTATGTAAACACGAAAAAAGTCCTCTATTGCTTAAATAGAACGAGCTAAGGGACACGCTGAAAAAGCTCCCTTTACCAGTGAGGTTTCTCGAAAGTTAAACAGACTAGGACCTGATTTACGGAACGAATTTAATTCAGATAAGTTCAATTCAAATTGCGCAAGCATAAAAGCGCTTCTTTCACAGTGAAAACGAAGTTGACGTAAGCATAAGCACAGGCGCGAGGATCAAATTTTTTCTTTTGAATTCCTTGTGCTTGCGCATATGCTTGCGTTAGCTTGCCGCGTTGTGTGAAAACGAAACAGCATAAGCATAAAGAAACTCCCTACGTCTGGCCAATAAAAGCACTTGGTCCAGATTCCCCGCGTCTGAGCATTTGCACAAATTGGCGCCTGGAGGCCGTGGTTGATTTTGAAGCTAATGCCAACGTTTGTTTTCACTTGGCATAAGCTAATTATGCTTGCGCTCGTCGTTGCGCTTGTGATTGCGTTGCTACTGAAAACCAGGCTTTACTGCTTGCTGAGAATATTTGTGTTGTCTGCTTTCATTGGCCTTAGCTGGAATATCTCTGTAGTTGGTTGCACGGCCTGCAAATCCTTAAAGAGCCCGGTGAAGAAGAAGTTTGTTCCCATATTCAGAGACAAAAAAATGTGAGGCTAGAAAAAGTGTTTGTATTTAAATTCATAACAGGGCAGACGTATCCAGATAGATAAAAGGACAACGATACTCGACCCACACGTGCCAGGTCTAAAATTCTCTCTTGCCGCTGGGAAAGGAATTTGTACTTGCACTGTAATGTTCTGCATACAGGTTAATAAATATATCTTACTGACCACCTGGACCACCTGTAAGGGAGCTATAAATGTGACTGGAATAAGCAAGCAGCTGTAGCTTTCAATAAGGTCTTAGAAAACGGGGTTAGAAAAAAGTCTCTTCTATCTTTTTGGACATCAAATCACAGCACAGGAAATTGCGATATGAGGTCAGTCGAGTCCAGACGTCGAATGCAGCCCGCTTAACTGGCCAATCATGCATGGTGAGCGCAATTTCAAAGAGATAAAACTTACGTTTTTTAAAACTTGCTTCGTGTTTTCGTTTTCGTCCTCTTCCTCTTGGATGTTTACGATGTCCAGTCTCTCCACCTTTCTGCTTTTAGTGTTGGTATCAAAGCTCACCAGTCCAGTAAGTCCATTAAGCTTCACCTGATAAAAAAGGCACCTTTTTGTGGGAATTATTGTTTTCTTATCAATCTTGAACTTAAGTGCCTTTCGATTGAAAGGGATGGGGTTCTTGTTGTGAGTATGTTTCGTTTTTCTTGGAAAAGATACTTGATTTTCTAATTAATACAACACAATGATTTTCTAGAACCTCCTGGATCAATCAGCAAGTGCTTCGTAATTCGTGTATTAAGTAATTTGTTTTAATTTACCTTTTCGTTTGTTCTAGTTAAGGGTGCGTTCGATTGACCGCATTCCGGAATAAGAATGCATGGAATATAAGGTAGAAATCCTTCGTTTTTACGGTGATTCACATAAAAATTGTCAAACATCCGCTAAAATGCTATTTTAAACATATTTTTGTTGTCCTTGCTGCTTCGAAACGCGCCAAACATACCGTTTTAATCATCACTCCACTTATTCTTATTCCGGAATAGGGTCAATCGAACGCGCCCTAAGTCGTTAAACTTTGGAATCCTATCGGTCCATACAGTACGGTCTTTTATAGCCTCTCAACCAAATCATTATCTACATCTAATGATGTTTTTGTCAATCTAATTTGGCGAAAACTAATAAACAAATGTATGATGGACATTTTGGTTACTGCCTAGGGGGGAACTCAGCAGTGAGTTATTTTCCTTTTTGAACATAAATTGTCACTGAATTAATGGTGAAAAGGGAAATTTCTTGCCTTCTGGTGTAAACTGCCATTATTTCTTTTTCACTCCAAATCAAGTTAAATGTTGTACATTTAAGCACATGAAAATAATTTAACTTCATTTTTATTTTAATGAAAGCAACCACCGACAGCGATTCTGACATTTTTGCCCCTTTAAAGTTCGTACTTAAAAGAAAATTAACATAAACACAGAAAAACGACAAGAAATCAAATTGCATTGAAGGATTCGTAGAGTGGAGGGAGATTCCTTCCGTCAAGAGACAAATAATTAATGATAATAATAACAATAATAATGATAGTACTAGTAATAATAATAATATTACTGAGAAGAAAGAAGAAGAAGAAGAAGAAGAAGAAGAAGAAGAAGAAGAAGAAGAAAAAAAGAAGAGAATACGTATAATATTAACAATAACAAATATATTTCTCCTAACACTAATCATGAAAATCATTGTGTTTAGTCCAAAGGTTATATTGCCCAACACAAATCAACTGTTATTTTTCTATAAGCGTTCAAGCACGCGGGAAAATGCTCTTTGGGCAGGACAAAGAACCCGTAAACTCATCCAATGCCGTCGAATATGGGAATCGCACCTGGACCAGCCCTGCCCACTATTGAAACTATTCAGTTTAAATTCTTCACTAATAATCATATAGTTTACCCTGTTAAGGTTTTTCAGCATTTCTTTGCCACTCGCCAGACTACTTTTTCCTGTTTGGAAGCAAGGGCCGTTCTTGATGATCTTGTTCACGTCCTGTTTCAAAGCTTCCACAACAGCGTACAAAGTATCGTTGACCAGCGCGTAGATGATCTTTACAAAGACAATCGTTGGACGGTGAAGAGTAACATGACTTAATTTAAAAACTTATGCAATGAACGTTAATGAATTGTCAATTGATTCAGTAAACTCAAAAGACCCTGTCTAGCAGAACAGAGAAGTAACCAAGAGAAGCTGGGACTATCTCTTGTTGAGCGCTACTCTAAGTGCAAGAACAGAGAAAAGAGTACGTGTTTCTTGAAACGTTGACCATGTCGCTCTTCTATTTCGACAGCAATAGGGATCTTACGATAGGATGACGACGACGGCTACGAAAACGCCACAAAACAATTGACAATGAAAAAAAAAAAGGCTCTGCCCCCCAACACCTGCGTTTTGCATTTTGGTACATTTCTTTGCCGTCCTCGTCCTAATAATGGACGTGAATTGACTAACTTTAAGGAATTGTGTACAGGACGTGGGGAAGCTGACGAAATATTTTTAATTTTCTTCCCAAACAACCACACCGTTCATGCCAATTTTATGGCCGCAATATTGATAAACACTTTCCATTCTGAACCACTTGGAGTTATCACGAAATTATTATAATAGCGAGAAATAATATTTTTAGACAACGTTCTCGTTGGCATCGTCGTCATCCTTGCGTAAGGTCCCTAGAGCGGTTTTCAATTGAGTGTCGAAAGTAATTAGCGAATTACTTTGGTTTTGCATTACTTCACTTAGTGATTGGTTCAAAATTCTTGTGCCACTTTTTCAACCAATCAGAAGTGAAACCAAAACCAATCGTGGCTCGCGTGTGCACATTTTCCCCCGCTTTGTGTCGGTTACGTGTAATTACTTCGAGTTTTGATTGGTTTACTGGGTTGTCTCCGTCCTTTTTGATTGGCCAAAGTAATTACTTTGGTTTTGGTTTTACGATACTCATTTGCAAACCAATCTAATATCTATGAGAGTGTAACTTAAGGACGGTGCCTACTACTTGTGCGGTTTACTGAAAATGCGGGAAAAGTAGATCTTAACAAGTGTTATTAAAATCCAAAAAGAAAATTGGGCGTAACCAATCATTTTTCGAAGATAATTAATCAACAATATTTGCAACAAGCTTTAAAATACAAAGCAATGTATGGCGTTCTTTTCCAAATTGAAGCTTAAATATCTCTGAAAAATGCATGCTTACCCCCAGTTTTCTTTTTGGGTACCAAGAGCACTTGCTAAGTTCTGCTTTCTCCGCATAATTTTAAACCGCGCAATAATATCCCTGTATCAATAAGCACGACACATAGGAAATCTTACTATCTCGAGATGCGCAGAATGTTTTCGCAATAACAATAGTAGGCACCGTCCTTAAAGTACCATATACATTCACAGGTAATTTTTCTCAGCGTTGGCCCTAGAGTGGGCCAACACAAGGCCAGACAAAACCTCTGACCAGATGGGCAATTGTCCCCACGAGTGAGCCACAAGGTATCCTTTCATACACCTTGAGCTTTTTATACTTAGTAGCGTTTTGATAGTTAGCAAGAACAATAGGAAGGGGCTCTAATGGACCTCTTTAGCTTGAACATTTTGTTTTCCCATTTCAGACCACGTGATTTTACTCTTTCAAATGTCGTCTTATGCACGTACATATGTATGCATAACTCATGAAAAAACAAAAGGAAAATTCCCTTGGGAACATCACGTGGTCTGAAATTGGAAAACAAAACGTACAAGCTAAAGAGGTCCATTGACATCAAGCCCTGGTCCAATTGGGTACAGGTCGGACGTAGGAAGAAAACCGGAGTACGCGGATAAAAACCTTCAAAGTCAGCTTGAGATCGATTAAATAAACTCGGCTTACTCCCGATTGCAGCAGAAGATTCGCAGCTATTTTTCTGTTGATTTTTTTGAGTGTATGGCATCGCATACAGTGTTAATGGACACGGTATCTGTGCATTCGTTCCCGTTGGCGGGAACACTGATCAACAAGATGTTTGTAAAAGTAGTTCCGAGGTAGGCGTTGGATTCCTTCCTCAGTTAAGGAAGAGTACAGGGGTAAAACAACCGCCAAAAAGTTTTGAATTTGAGAGTTACGAAGCCGAAAGGCCCAACGCATTGTTCAGTTCTTGTACAAGTTATGTTGGTCTGCTTACAAAGTTGCAAGGAGCCATTCAGAAATTGATGGATCATCATGGGAAAGTAGAAGGGTTAAGATCAAAGCAACATACATATGATGAATATCATGATATTTTGATATTCTGCAATCCCGCACCTTAGTGAGATACAGGAAGCTCGTGGCACTTAACAAGAACAGATCGCTCGGAAATTAGCCTTTGGGACTAAAATTGAGTGATGGAAATGGGATGCAGTTAAAAGAGAACACATGCTTAAGCCGCCTTCAAGAACGTCTAGTAGGAGTGCAAGTGGCAGCAGATCTATTTCATTGGCTCTTGCTAAGAAGGAAGAGCTTACCCTTGCTCAGCTTAAGAAAAAACAAGTTGTTGCAGGAACAGTCACTGAAAGGAAATTTGTTTAAACTGCAGCATAAAAGGAGTTGATGGAGGCCACAATGGAGGAAGAAAGAGTAGCATTAAGCTTGAAAATCTGTGAAGAGGCGGAGGGGTAATCAACGCAAAGCAATGTAGTGGATCATGCTGAACCAAAAGACTAAGAGCTTGTACCTGAAGTTGCGAATCCAGACCATGAAGGGAATCAAGATGAAATCAACACTTAACCTGTCATACTACACCTACCAGTGGATATAAAGGTGTGGATAGAAGACAACCTCAGGATATTCATCGGTCTTCTCAGATACCTTATGCAGTAGAACATGAGAGTAATGTTCAGGAAATAAGTGGATGTCAGGAGCCAGACTTGGCAGCAAACTACCGCAGTCATGAAAACCCCCGGGAATCACCAAAAGGCCAACATGGAGTTCGTATTCTTCTGAAACATTCTTCAGAAGTGAAAGAAGAAGTGGGATCAGACATTGCAAGAGCTTTGCGTCAGGTGGTATCAATTCCCAAAGTCGAGTATATGCGACTCGATTGAGACCCGATGAAGTATGCCTCATTTACGCATAACTTTGAGACCTGCCTAGAGAAAGACAATCCATACAATTCAAGACGTTTACAACTCTTAATTCAACATTTTTTGGGCATTTTTATTGAGAGTTGTGTGAACTTACCCGTGGATGAAGGTTATTATTTGGCAGGAAAAGATTTGCGTAAGAACATCATAGCCATAGCGCACATAAGAAAATTGGAAAACCTTCGACCTTTGAAACCAGAAAATGAAGCAAGCTTACCTGAGTTTTCCCGCCATTTGGATGTAGACAACAGGATACTTGCTGGCATCGGATCAGAACATGTCAACGACCTGAATTACGCAAGCACGTTAAGAGAGCTTAATAAAAAATTGCCTTTGTTTCTGAGGATCAAATGAACAGAACGTGAAGGAAGAATCATCTCGTCAGGATCAAGACCAAAGTTCCTAGACTTCTTGAAATCTTTAAAGGAGAGAGCTGCGCTCGTCAATAATGGGTTCGGAGAAGATCTCTCCCTCGTTACTCCGAAGGGTAAGGACGGCGTGAAACAGAGAGATCTCGGAAGTAGAGTTCCACAGAGAATGACGTCGTTAGGTGCTGGGTTTCAAGGTCAGCAAAGGAACCCACGTAGAAAAAAATCAGGTGCCATTGGCATGTGTTGTTTGCCGTGGTCAGCATGGAATTTGGAAATGCAACAGCTTTAAGAACCAATCCCACCAAGAGAAATGGAGAACCGTAAAGGAACGAGGTCTTTGTGTCCAGTTTCTTCAGAGTGGTCACTTTGCAAGGAACTGTCATTAAACCCATTTTAGATGTCGGGTAGAAGGATGCCGCAGAGAGCATAACCAATCACACCCCTTTGCAACAGATATTGGTGTTTCAAATGTCAATAATAGACACTCAAATCAACAAATATTGACAACTAACTCTAGTAGCAACACGAGTGAAGTTTCAAGTGATGTGCTACTGTAACTGCTGTAACTGGGGCCGGTGAGTGTATTTGTCAGTGAAAGTACTTGCTATAGACAGCAGTTCATTGCCAGTGGAAACGTATGCCTTGTTAGAAAGTGGATCGGAGATGACTCTTTGTCATAAAGAATTGCAAGAGCAGTTTGGGTACTAGTGGCACAAGGGTAAATCTCACTTTGTCAGCGATGACAGGTTCATGTAAAGTTGAAAGTAAACAAATGGGCCTTAATCACACGACGGCCATGTTGCGTCCCGAGGGATTTAAAACTTTTGTTTTGCCCCACCGAAACTAGAAAAAAACAACTAGAAAGACTGTGGCGGAAACTAACGTTTGCGCATCGCTGGAGGACAAGAGGGCCTTAGAAGTCATGTACAAAACTCTTACGGTTGTAGATGGGCACCATCAAGGTGCCCTGCCGTGGCGATATGATCCTCCATTTTTACCTGACAACAAGGTCGTTGCAGACCGAAGAAGTTTGCTGTTGAAGAAAAGAATGATAAAAGACGAGGTATTGCACGTAGAGAAGAAAGCGGCAATGGCTGATTATATTGAGAACGGTCACGGTGAGAGGATTCCGAAGAAGTTGGTAGTACAAAAAATGCCGGTGTGGTATCTCCCTCATCATCCTGGCGTTCAACCACTTAAAGCAGGCAAAATAAGGGTTGTTTACGATTGTGCTGCAAGCTATGGAGGGACATCTTTGAATCAAAAGCTGTTATAGTGACCAGATCAGACGAACCAGTTGGTGGGTGTTCTAAGGCGCTTTAGGCAAGAAGTCGTAGGATTACTGGCAGACATAGAAGGCATGTTTCCACAAGTGTTAGGTAGATGCGTCTCGACAAGGGTATGCAGCAGTGGCTTACCTCCGTATGAAAGATGTCAATAACCAAGAAAACTGTGCATTTGTGATGGAGAAAGCGAGACTGGCTCCCTTGCGTGAAATTTCAATACCAAGATTGGAACTGACGGCTGCTGTGATTTCCGTGAAGCTTTCAAAGATAGTTAAAGAAGATCTGGACATGAAATTCACCGAGTCTACTATTGGACCTATTCAACTTCAGTTCTGAAGTGTATCAATAACGAATCGAAGAGATTCCATACGTTTGAATCTAATCCACACTTGGAGCAAGGCCTCCTGAGAGTTTGTGGTCGGCTGGCAAATGCCCCAACTGCTTATGAAAGGAAGCTCCCTATTGTCCTCCCCAACGGGCATCATTTGACAGATCTCGTAATCACACAGTGTCACAACAGCTAAGGCGTAAGGGCCAGGAGTTTGTTTTGTCGCCTTTGAGTAAGAAGTTCTGGATAATTAAAGGAAGGTCAGCAGTAAGACGCGTGCTGAGGAAATGTTTGAAGTCAACGGAGAAATGCTGGTCCTGGGACGCTGTTTATGGTTTCACATGCAACCAGGAACATTAACTTCAGGCAGTTGTTCATGAACAGTTACTTGTATGAGTTGTGTTGTTACTATGGTAGCCTGAGTAGCCCTTACTCGCAGTCGGAGACTGAATTGCTGAGGGCGCGGCGCAACGAGGTCGGACCGAAGGAGCCAACACGATCTCTTTCTCAAATGAAGGTTTATCCTTCATTGTCAGTTTGCCTTAAATAACGTATTATCCTCCATTTTGATCACTCTGTCCTAGGACTTATGGTAGCAAATAAAAAGAAAAAGAGTAAAAGTATCCTCTGGACAAGATTTGAACCCGGAGCTTTAGCTTTGAAGGAACTCTTTATATTCACTTAACCACTAAAGATCAAATGATTAGAAAATGTGCCGATTATTTACCAAAACTAATTAGTATATATATAAAATCATTGCTGAATAATGGTCTGAAGCTTTATTTTAAAATGGTTAGCTT
>OX421449.1:23689626-23692126 GCA_949126865.1 Montipora capitata | reverse complement strand
GCTCATCACCAGGACCCCACAACTTTCATTTTTCTCCTTGGTGTGAGCTTATTCGACTTTATCCGCTTTGTTATGCGCTTTACCCCATTTCAACCCAAAAACATTAACACTACCGGCAAACGGTGCCGCTTTAAAGAACGTTATTTTCATTTGTTATTCGCGAGGTATCCAGCTAAGAAAGCAACCGTAACTTACTCTCTTCATGTTATCTTAGAACTGAAAGGAGACTGCTCTTTACAGGATCAAAAGTTGATACATTCCTTCGGAATGAAACAGTTTTGATGAAGGTATTAAGGGTTTCTCTGTGAACGCCGATTAGAGAGTGATTATCTTTTGCAGACACAACCATTGCATGCTATCATCTGATCACCTACCTTCGGCCACAATAGCCACTTGCTCCTTTGGGGTCCTGTCTGAGTCAATAGAGAACTCTATGACGTCAACAATGGCACGTGCGTACGTGTCGAAGGAAGGAAGCCCGGAGTATACAAATTCATTTGGTGAGTCCCACGAAATAGCTTTGAATGTCAACAAAGGGATATTTAAGACTTCAGTAAGTGCAAAGGAGTGGTGATCACCGAACGACAAATCAAAGATTACTACTGCGCAAGACATTTTTTCCAAGTTCTCTGGGGAAGAAAACAAATGATCAGCGATTAAAAACACCCTTTGATCTCTAAATAACTGCAAAAGCTAGGTATATTTTCTAACAACTTACTTTATACTTTTTTCGGGTTCAGTATAAATAACTAGTCATAACTTTGTATAATTAGCTCGCTGACTGACCGATCCGCCGAACGGCTGGCATACAGAATAAACAGACAGAAAAAATAATTAACTCACTGCTCACTGAATAAATAAATAAACGAGTGAGTGGGTAAGTGAGTGAGTGAGTGAGTGAGTGAAAGAATGGATGATAGAGTGAGTGAGTGAATGAGTGAAATATATAGATTTAGCCAAGCCTAAAAGCGGAGCTCCCTGGTTATTTACTTTATTTATTCTTACTACCTGTATAGGGTTAGTAAAAATAAAAGGTTTCCAAATGTCCGCGTTTTCATGTTTCGGTTGCTGCTTTAATAATTAAATCATTTTCTTTGCTTTCTTCTAAAGAAAAATTCATTGCATAACTAGTGAATTCCACAGTAAATTTTACGCTAAAAACCGATATCGCGTGAATCACGAAGCAGTGAGTACGATATCGGTTTTTTGAGTGAAATTTACTTTGGAATTCACTAGTTTGGCAATGAATTTTTCTTGAACCGCATGAGTTTTAAAAGAAAACAAACACACCCTCAGCGAGCGAATGGAAAAGGAAAAAAGGCATTTCAGAGTCAACTGTCAATAGCTAGCGAACAGGAATCACGCTAAAAGTAGAAACCATAAAAAAACTTTGTCAGTTCAAGGTCAAAGAAGAGTTTTACTGATGTACTTTACTCCACTTTATATCTAAAAATGAGATCATTCACATTTTAATGTGTTTCATTGAAACACGCCAGGTTGGCTTGGAACAAGAATCGGCAAAATACGGTAATGTAAGAAAGGACGAACTTCACACAAGATCCGCTCGAACACTTAAATAATGTTTAGTTGTTTTAAACAAACTTCTGAAAACACACTTAACTGATAAGAGTGTAATGTGAAGTGCTAGTTTTCTATCCCATATGAACCATGTGAGCGTTAGCGGAAATGGGCCTACATAAGGACAGAGAAAAACTCTGACCAGGGTGGGAATTGAACCCACGAGCTTCGGGTTAGATCACCGCTGCTACCGACTGAGCTACAAGGTCAGCTGCAAGGTCAGACGGCATCCTTCCTTGCAATTGTACATGTTCATAGCCGTGACTTTAACATCTTCAGTTCCCACGCTTTGCTCCCGTCTGACCTTGAAGCTCAGTCGGTAGAGCAGCGGTGATCTAGCCCGAAGGTCGTGGGTTCAATTCCCACCCTGGTCAGAGTTTTTCTCTGTCCTTGTGTGGGCCCATTTCCATTAGTAGGGCTAACGCTCACATGGTTCATATGGGGTACAGAACTAGCACTTTACATTACACTCTAATCAGTTAAGTCTGTTCAAATGTAAGTGCTACACGGCCAACGTTTGCAAAAACGTAATCCTTCCTTGTTCTTGTACATGTTCATTGCCGTGACTTTAACATCTTCAGTTCAAACGATCTGTTCCCGTCTGACCTTGTAGCTCATTCGGTAGAGCAGCGGTGATTTAACCCGAAGGTCGTGGGTTCAATTCCCACCCTGGTCAGAGTTTTCCACTGTCCTTGTGTGGGCCCATTTCCATTAGTAGGGTAACGCTCACACGGTCCATATGGGGTAGAAAACTAGCACTTTACATTACACTCTAATCAGTTAAGTCTGTTCAACTATAAGTGCTACACGGCCAACGTTACAGTCTGTGCATATATGATGAGGTGTGGACGTGCGTTTGGTCTCTCCGTCTTATTCTCTCTTTTTATCCTTACTGCTCGGTCACGTGACACTAGTCAGCTAT
>OX421449.1:23662126-23684626 GCA_949126865.1 Montipora capitata | reverse complement strand
AAGCAATTTGTGTGTAAGAGCCATCGTATTCATTTTGAATGTACTTGAAGCTTTCAAAATGCTGTTTTAAAACCGGCGAACTAAATGCTTTTAAATTTTCATATTTTTCTGGCTTTGCATTTTTACTCATCAGTCACAAAAATATTGTTATGCGTTAACCTTGCTTACCCATGGAAGTCGTAGAACGCCTGGCTTCTAATCCGTGAATTACGTTATAAGCAAGAATCAAGAAGATTCGGAAGCTAAGTGCGTTGGAACGCATATCTGAGATTCAGCCCCAGCTCACGTTCTCGACCAAGGCAATTTAACAAATAAACGATATCAGATAAAATGTAAAAGAAGACCTTTCCTTGCGCGGGCGTTTTCTCTGTTCGAATTAAATTTGTTCTTTTTGTCACGTTCCTTGCTGACATGCTTAATAATTTAGTGTCAATGCAAAAACGAAAGAGGAAGAGAAAATAAATTTTTAAACGGTGGCAAATGCAAGGTGTGCTGTCATGAGTCCATGAGTAATGTTAAGCGCCGAAAACAGTCCAAGATTAACAAACAAGAGCTCAATTAATTTACAAACATTGTAATTGTAGGTTATTCGATGCTAATAATTATTTTCAAAGAATGTGATGGAATTTCTGAAACTTATTCAAGTTATCCGACTGACAAAACTTGATGATAAAATAAGGAATTGTAGATTTGCTGTCCAGAAAATGACTTACTGAATCATGACAATTTTTATCACTAAGAATAATTTTCTTTCATGTTCTAAATGTGAAAAAATCGGAGTGATCTCATCATTAGGTTATTAATAATTAATTCGAGACTAGATAATAAACTTATGTATATGGTTTTTTTGTCTAGGCTTAATATTACGCTTTGGGGTGCGAAAATACCATGAAAATTGCCTCGCAAAAACCGGTAGAACGTTTTAAAAGAAGTAATTACACGTAAACAAAATGTTTTAGATGTTACTTAGCTAAAAGCACTCTTTCTTTTATCTTGAAAATTTTAGTATATATAAACTAAAAAAAAAATCAACAGACAAATTTAGCCCTTCCATGAGAAAAAGTGCTTGATTGTTGGTTTTTCAAAATTGAATGAAATATTCTGTTAAATTGACATTTATAAAAATGTCAATGTGGGTAGATTTAAATTAAACTGCACTGAAGATAACTTCTTACCACATATGAAGTTTTTATATTGGTATTAACTTGGTAAAGGTAATTATAACTCTCATGATTTCATAACAACTTTGTGATGACAAGAATTCGAATAACCTCAACAAATCGATAAAAAAGAATACTTATTGCGTTAGAAATTTAAATCACTTTTGTTGGGTTTTTTGATTGTTTGAATTGCCCTTATAAAAAAGCCAGGGCTGATTTTAGGGGGGGCTGTGAGAGCCGTGAGGGCCGCCCTTCTTTTATTTCCCTGTATTTGAAAAGCTTTTGTAACCAACCGACTTACAAGTGGTACGGTGTGCATGAGGCGGTTTTAATTTAGATCATGAATGATTACTTCAGTTTCAGAGCGTTTCTTATTTCAAACACGTCTTGACTAACGTGAATTATTCTGGTAGAGGGCATGTGGGGGGAGGGGGTGGGGGGGGTGCGCTCTCGCCGCAATTTCTTCGGCCCCCTCTTTTTGGAATTTCTGTATCCGCCGCTGAAAGCCGTGAATTTTCTGTTAGGACAGTGAGCATAAAAGTGATATGGAAATCCCTAGCTCATTTGATGAAAATTTCTCAATGGTGTAAAAATTCCGAGCCACGTTTTTGACAAGACAGTCTAAGGGGCTGTTTTTTTATGGAAAGAAAGAAGATCCTTTCCTTTTTCTCTTTGCCTCGATTGAGATTGTTGCGGTTCATCTTTGAGTGGCAGAGCAAAGTTGCTGAACGCCCCGTAACTGCAAGGTTTTTTCCTTGTGCCTAATACAGGGATCTTTCGATTGAAATTAGTTTAGATGGGGTTGCGATCTTTCTATCTCATCGGTAGGTAGATCCTATTGTTAGTAAGACTGTAGCACCATGGTCACCTACAGCTTTTACAGAAGTAGACGCTCCTTGAGTGTAAACTGAGTTGCCTATGGTACATGTTACACAAAAACAGAGGACACTGAGTTACAGGTGGTATTGATGGCGCTGAAACTGGATTTTCCCAGGAGTAACGCCGTGAAAAAAAAAGCCTAGGAATAATATAGGTACTCCTGGTAACTCCTTCAAAGGAAGAAGCATGGAATCGAGCTCGAATTTTCATGCGGCATGTTTCTCATCATCCCCAGAACTGCTCAGCCCGGAAACTAAACACTACTTATTTTTTGTTTCGTTTCCACCAGAAACGAAAAGTATTTATTTTGCCTTCAGGGTGAACTATTTACACAATGAGGTTGAGTGGCCAGTCAAAACAGAGTTTGTAATTGAAAATCTAAACATCTATGAGATGCAAAAACAGACTTGCAAAAACGTGAACCTGATCATGAATTATCGCAAATAATAATGCTGAAAAACACAAGAGCGAAGGAAATGGTTGATAAATATGACGTTTGCTTACAATCTGAATGATTTTGGGTCAGATTAAAGCACTATATTCTAGAAAAATCTTCGTGTTTTAACACGAATCATCGCACTAGTAAGTCGTAGCAATAAATTGGGTCAACCAGGAACTAGTTAAATAAATATTGTTGGCTTCCCACATAAACCTCATTTTACTCTAGAATGACAAAACAAATCTTTTTCTGACGTTAAAGACTATGGCTACTTATTATCAATCATTTGCCAGAAAGAACACGACTAAAAATTCTTGTCATCTTTATTAAAACTGCTTAAGTATCAAATTTCATCCCATTTATGCCAATTATTAAGGTCGAATATTATACTACACGATGAATCCACAAAGGTCGAAAAATCTCACGAAAACCTTTTCCAGCTAAACATTTTATTGAAACCAACAACATATTTGCTATTAGAGGCAACAACCCCTTCATAATTTGTTGCGTGCGTGAAAACAAGAAACACGATCCGTGTCAAAAACCGCAGCAACTAAATTAGTTTCTCACCGGAGTTCAGGATCAAACCCTTTTCTGAAGAACCTTTTCCTTGAATAATGAAGACAACAAGCTTTCTTTCAAATAATTCTTGACCGTCACATCTCCAATTATTTTTTTTACTTGAAGAATGTGCAGAGTTGAGTACAAAATAAATATAAATAGCCAGACAACAGTAAATACAGATGCATTCAATAAGTGTGTTAAACCCATATCCAACTAGACAAAATTACCACAGAATTTGCCATTTGGTTTCAGTGTTGTACATAACATCACAGTTAGTAAAATATAAGAAACAAAATTCACTTTGACATCCGACGGCGAAAGATGCAATAGACCTTTTCGGCTTGTACATTTTGTTTTCCCAATATAGATCATGTGATAATACTCAGGAGGCTTGGTCCTTTGTTTTGTTCATTAAAAAAAGTGCATGCAGGCATATTCATGCTTGCATCGTAGGTCTGTCGTAAGCTTTTCGCATGCACCTAAATCGTACCGTGTAAGTCGGCCCTTAGAGTTACACTCGCTTTTAAACGTACGCACCCTGCGAGCGTACGTTGCAAGTCGTGAAAGTAAAGGAAGGAAGGACAGGGATTTTGAACAAGGCCGTTGGTCTAGTAAGGATATATTCTACTTATTTCCTCTTATATAAGTCAGCTCTAGGAAATTTGTGGATATACAGATTTCTATCCTACGGCGTAATTTGGCAAATCACCCAGTCAAAATCAAGTTCTGATCCATAGCGTCTGCCTATTTGTTCTTTGATGATCCCACCTGCTCTTTGTTATTCAATATTTCTTGTCAAGTGTGTTTCCCCTTTGAAAACTTAAAATTCATTTCATCAATACCATTTTATTTTTGAAATGAACATTTGTCAGATCAAGATGACGTGTGATTACTTTGAAGTTAACTGTTTTTTTGGGGGGGGCCTTGTATTTTATCCTGGGACGAACGCAATTTTAGATAGCCTTTGATAGCTGATACGTCCACAACATCTCTTGCCATGTGAATAGCGCATGGCATCTAACATTGCCTCGTAATGTATTGACCGGCCATTAAGTAACATGAAACCTGGCTAAAGATGGCAGGGACTCAACAAGATTTTGTGTAGCGATAGCTCATGTCCTAAGCCTCTTTACTATCACACACGTCTAATCAGTTTTGCGGCGAAAGATAAAGGTGCTCCTCACACTTGTACTAATTTCTTTCACTCTTCTTGATTGTGGTTGTTTTACGTGGTCAAAACCTTTCCAGGCTGCCACCATCTTTTGTCTTAGGTCGTCAAAAACTATAGTGATAATAAATATTCCCAACATAGCTTTTCTTGTATTGTTTTGACTCGAATTTGAAAAAGACCATATGCGACCACTCGAAAGTGGGAAACACTCGTCTTTTGTCTGAAAAAGCAATCAATGGACCAGACTGCGCTAAATCCAAGGAGATCAGTGTAAAGTTGTCACCAAGTGACAACTTCATTTGATGAGATGGAATAGTTTAAAAAAAAAAATCGATATCTTTCATCAATGTTTGACAAAGTCATTTGCTTCCTTGGAGATCTAGATTGGTTGTTTATTCGTCTCTTCGAGTTTTGTCATCTAAATGACAAATGTCTATCAGTACATGAATATCTCTAATCCTGTATGACAAAAACATAAATCTATGATTATCCAAACTATAAGCCTGGATGGATGTCACACTCAATATCAGTGCAACTTTACCTGCCAAATGACCATGAGCAATACAGCAACAACCCTTCCTCCGCGTTCGACATTTTTAGTCGTTTTGGAATCGGGTCTTGCTCTCCTATGGATGTTCTTGGCGTTCGCAGGCAACCTAACCGTCTGTGTAGCGATTTCAAAAAACAAACAACTAAGAACGGTTCCGAACTTTCTCCTGTTGAACTTAGCCATCGCTGATATTTTCAGCACAGTCATCACCTTACCGGCTCTCGTCTCTGTCTTGGTCAAGGGCGGCTGGACCTTCCATCCGTTAGTTTGCCAATTCCAAGCGTTTCAGGCATACACGTCTTATTGTTGCAATCTTCTTACATTAGCCGTGTCTAGCATCTCAAGGTACTATGCTACAGCTCACCCCGTCAAATATCGCATCAAATTTCCAGTCCACCGGATAACTTTGATGATCGCTATAATATGGATTGCATCGCTGTTGATAGCTTCAGTGCCAGTTCTAGGATGGGGAAGATATCGTTTCGAACCGCTCTACGCACTTTGCGTTCACGAAACCAATTTCAGCCCTTCCTTCGACGTGTTCCTCTTTTTCCTCTTGATGCTGAACGCCACTGTTATCGTGGCCTGTTACTCGAGGATCTTTAGAGCCGTGAAAAAGCGACATCGTAGCGTCAATTTTTTGCTCGCAACACGCTCTTGTTCGAGACAACTGGAATTGATGAACAGACAAGAAACAAGACAGACAAACACAATATTGATCGTAATTTGCCTATTTGCAGTTTGTTATCTACCGACGATTGTTATCGGTTTTGTTGTATTCACCCCTGTTCAAGTTCCCCGCTTTGCCCGAATGTTTTCGACATTTTCTGTGAGTTTCACTTCTGTCGTTAACCCTATTGTTTACTGGATGCGGACTAAGAGTTTTCGAGATGCGTTAAAAGGGCTTTTCGGGAGAAGGGCTTCTACGGTGCAACAATCCTCTCGACAAGGTGAAGCACAAAGGAACGTTTCAGTCATGTAAGCAAAACTTTAAAGGGCGACAAACAAAAAGACGAGTTTTGACAACATTACAACAAGTCATTATTTTCATTCTTTTCATTTCATTTCATTTCATTTCATTTCATTTTATTTATTTCCTCCAGTTCGTACTAGTTACAACAGCAATAAGACTAACACAAGGAAAGAACAGGGAAGGGACAAACTATAGGTAAAGTAATTATATGCCCTTTGAGTTAAGCTACATATTTTTAAAGATAAAAGAGGAAACTAACTACAAGAGAGGAAGACGTTAATCCTGACAAAATAGCACTGGACGACGATATATCTTTAACTTCTCTCCAAACATCGACACATCGCGGTCTCCGCTTCGAGTGCTGTTAATCGTACTGCGACAACCGAAGAATAGAATTGATGGAAAGAGTTTCGCTAAAGGTTGTTACTGGGTTGCCTATGGCAAACCAGTCGAGGTCTGCGTTGATTTCGTCGTTTTTTTAATTTTTTCCGTGTCGGTAAAAGTCTTGCCTGTCACTCCCCTGGTAAGTGGTGTCTTTGTGCAGAGAGCCTTCTGAGCGTATTTTCTTAGGATCGAGAGGGTAGTGGAATTGCGTAGATTTCTCTGGTGGACACAGTAGAATCATTAACTTAGCCTGCAATGGCGTCGAAAGTCATGTAACGCGAATGGCGTTTTAGTGGATCCTTAAACAAAATATACCCTTATGGAGCTCAATAATGGAAAGTCAGTTGGATAAACTAGGCAGGAATCTCAAAAGCGACGAGTACTGGACTTCGACAACAATCTGTCGCTCGTCGAGACGAAATCAAAGTGAGCTGTGTTTACCTGAAGTACTGTACATGGTAATTTGACACGATTGAGTTTCTTGTCTTCACGCACGCAATGAAATAGGAAGAGGTTTTCGCCTCTAAGAGCAAATATGTTGTTTGTTTCAATAAATTTTTCGCTGGAAAAGGATTCTGTGGTATTTTCTGCCTTTGTGAATTATAATATCATGTTGTGTATTAAATTTTCGAGCTTAAGGTTGAAATGTGATATGGGAGAAGTTTTTTAGTATTGCTCTGTAAGCAGGAAGGGTTCACAGGCCTGTTGGAAGCGTGCTTGAGTTTCAACAAAATGAGCCCCAAAATCAGTGAAAACTTGTGACGCAGATGAATAATAAAGTAGCTGCTATTTCCAAAATGATGTTATTACCTGGTGATAAATAACGTCGTACGCGTCTTGGAGAGTAAATTTTGACTTTGCATGAACAAGAGTTGGGCGATTGTGATCTTTGTTTTGACTTCGCTCATTTCATTGTCAAACTTTATAACACTTGACAGAAAAAGAAACTTACAAAAACCCGGTATCTTGTCATCATTTGACACAGATGCTTCACTGTCTGGCGAGTAAACATGCCGCGGTAACTTAATCACGGCGCCCGCTGAATTCCGGCCATGTCAATTTATTTGAACGTAGGAAAAATCTCCCAAAATGTTTGTCGCTGATCGTAACTTTTTACATTCTGTATTCACGGTTCAAAATTAATTTTGTTTTCATGTCGTAAATATGTTATTCTCGATCGACCGTCCTGGAGACTTCCTTCTGCTCTTTCTAAAAACTGTGTATCAATAGTTATTTACTTTTGCATCAATATTTGTTTTTGCATAAAGCAAGCTAACAAGATCTGTACCTTGCTGAGTTCGCATTTGTTAGCGTTAATAGTATTTTCGGTCCGATGCTTCTGTTTTTTGAGGGGTATATTATTTTGGTCTCCCATCCAAACACTAACCCCGCCCAACAGAGCTTGACTTCAGTGAACTTCGGTATTACAAAGCTTTCAGATGCTCAGAGGGCACGCTTAAACTTGTGGTCAAAAGAAGTTTATCAACATGCCAGCCCAGAAGCCAGTGTTTCTCACTTCCCATTTATTTTCTTCAATCTTTCTGGGTTCAGTACTTTGCTAGTAACCACATGTCTTCTCAGACTATTTACACAAGACTTCTACCATGGCACTACAATGATAGACAATACCAAAACAATATCGTGCACTGTTAGAGCTACATATTACGCAAGGACAGGTCTGTTTCGTCGTACGAACGTGTGAGGACCTGTGAGCCAAAGGGCCTCATCTGGTATGACTTCTTAATGACCCCCCAACTTGAAAAAAATTGTCTGGAACGGTGCACGTACCACAGGCAACCCAGTGTACCCTCACGGAGGGTCTAGTTCATTATTGTATTGCCTTAAAAAGAGTTTGCCTTACCAAAACAACACAGTTCTTTCCTTATCACTTGGTGAAAAATACTTTACTCGCACGAGTTATCGTAATTCGATATATTTTCATATCAAACTTTTCACAGATATGATAAGTACATTTAAACTGTAAACTAAAAATGAGAACGTCAGTCGTCAAGTCACTGCAACCACGCAACTGGTTAATCTTTTACTTGCAATCTGAATCAGTTTTTGAGGTAATTTGAAACCTTTTATTTGAGGTTAATTTGACGTATTGAAGCACACAATGCATTGTGGTAAGCATAAAATCCACGCGCTAAAAACTCTCGCCGCGAAAATTTGCCGTTACCGAGTTTGCGTTCAATTTCCTTTCTTTTTCTTTGGGAATTTTCCAACTTTTTTTTTTCTGCTGGAACTTTGTGATCAGCTTCCAAACTCTTTTCCTAATAGAAATCTAAAAAAAAACAATCAAACTATCTGCATAGCAAATTTCATCATGTATCTGAAAGTCATTGTAGTCGTTTGTTTCTCAGCGTGCATGTTTGCTCGGGTGTCTATCGTACATCGAAACATAATAACAAAAATGCCCTGCTCAGATCACATACGCAGTAATACATTTCTTTGAATTCACGAAAGAAAAGACGACAAATCCTGCGGGACGGTCCCAAAATTTTGCGGAGGTGATTTTCTATTCCATTTTTTATCTTCTCGCTGTCCTTTGTCTATTATGCCAGATGAACCCTGAACTGATCGAAAATGTAACTTGGAATGTGGCCCTCAACAACCTAATAAAATAAAAAGAACTTGATCTGTCAAAAAATCCACCTCGGTCCCAAGCCTTTCGCATTTCATCCCTCGTCGCAGAAAAAGTGACCCTTGTTGCCTCTGGACACATGACTTCTCAAATTCTAGGAGTATTTTTTCCATGCAGTGGGACAAGCAAGAAATTTGAGAAAATTGCTATTGTGAAAACCAGGAGCCCATTAGTAGGCGCCTTCTCTTTCTACCTCTGAATTTGAGCTTTCTGATTCTCGTCTGTCCGCCATGTTTCAGCCAGAGCTAATTCACGCGAAATCGTATATGCGTAATCCACAGCACTGATTGGCTAACCGTAACCAAGGAAACGCTGTTTCCCGGTAAAGTGTTTCTAAAAATAACTAGGTCTGTCAAAACGCCCGATCAAGAATTCAATTCGGAGGAAGGCTCCTACTGATGGGCTCCAGGGACCCGTTTCTCAAAAGTCTCGAAACTTTACGGGCCATTTTCGGGTGTTCCCTTTGTAACTCAAGAACGGAGAGGACTTAAGTCGTCAAACTTCACAGCCATACTTGTTTTTGTTACCTTGAAAACATGTTAAAAGATCGGCTCTCCAAAGCAAGCGGTTGGCAGTTCCATAAATCGCTTTTCGGGCCCAAAAAGTTTTCGAGACTTTCGAGAAACGGCCCCCTGGAAAACCTACCAACATGATCACGCGACCAGCTGCAAAAAAGGTCCAGATTTCTTATGACCATCAGGCAGGACGACAAGACAAGACAAGAAAATCGCCTGCAATCGGTTCCTAGTTCACTCGAAGGTATCAAGTAGTAACTGAACACGCAAGAATATCGTCCTTAACAAAGACAACAAGTGAAAGGATATTTTTACGCAGTAATCGCTTCATTGGTTATTTGATTAATGATTTCAAACAAGGAAGCAGCGGCTTCAACAAATCAATGGACTAACAACTCCACGTGATCAAAACTCTTCAAATTCAGATTTTTTAAAAAGTTTTTATGACTAATTTACTTTCTTTTTTTTTTCTATACATACATTTTTACTTACCTACTTTTTTTATTTTATGGTTACAAACGTTGACTTATGAGTTTTAATTTCATATATTTCTATTCTTACCGATTTTTTAACATTGTTATGCGCTGTTTCTTAAGAATTAAACTACTAGTAGTAGTAGCAGTAGCAGCAGCAGCAGCAGCAGCAGCAGCAGCAGCAGCAGCAGCAGCAGCAGCAGTAGTAGTAGTAGTAGTAGTAGTAGTAAGGATTCAAATCCGTTCAAAAGTTTTTAAACACAAATGCATCATTCTCTAAACAAACTTTTTTCATGACCTAGCGGTTGGACTGGGACGAACATGCAAACGAGGCCCACGTAAAGAACTTATTTGCATCCGAGGATTTCCCAGTGTTATCTTCACTTCTAACCTGCTCGCACTTCACCCGTGAGAAGCAAATGTGGCATATACTTGGGTAACTTTGTGAACAGAAGAATTCTGTATTACCTTTGTGCACCATCAGATCTATTCCACCTACCTTTCTTGGCAGCTGGCTGTACATGATAAAGTCCTCCATGAAAACCAACAGATTCACAACTTCCGCTGGGATCTCGTTACTTCTGACACTGCAACAGAAGAACAAATAATACACCAGGTAAATCAGGCCTTAGACAACACATGGCCTCTCTTAACTTGAGCAGCTGAAGACAGAGGAGTTTGAGCGGTCGGAACCATGTCGAGTTGCAACTGATTACTATAATGGATTTTGTAGCGTGCATTTGTACTCCACAAAATTTGAAGAGGACTAGGAAATACTGCCCTATGACGCCAATGGCGCACTTCAAGATCTTACAATACAACAGCTGGTTAGATTCACAGGTACCAGGGATTAGGAAAAAACATTACCTCGTTAATAACTTTCGCCTCCCTACTGCAAACATTTAACAATTATTGGACGAGGTTGAGCAAAATATCGTGATTTGTCAGTGGCGAGCAGATCAATTATTTGCCGAAGCCGAAGGCTGAGGCAAATAATTTGATCTGCGAGACACTGACAAATCACGATATTTTGCGATAACCGAGTTCAATAATTGTTTTATCATTCGATCGAGTTTGTTTTTTGTTTTTGTTTCCGGGAAGCCGTAACCGCGCGCTGCCTTTCAGAGTCGAATAATGGCACCAATCAATTGGCTTCCTTCTCAGCATAATTATATTTGTAGACTTCAAATTGTACTTACAGTCAAACGTTCAATAACACTAGGCATCAACAAAGCAGAAGAATTTCACAGTTTTCAAGGCGTATCCCGACAAGTGAAGCTTTGGTATAAAGCTCGCCATTCTTTTTTCTGGCTTCAGCCAATCTCGTACCCAGAGTCCTCGGGCTTTTTGGCCAGCGGGTGAGCGCCCGGAGAGACTCTGGGATAATCGACTCCATTTTCCCAGAAAACGTGGGTTCCGGTCTGACGTATGGTTGAGTTTAAACGGAAGCAGAAAAGAGAAAACCGTTAACAGTAGAAATGGCGGGTTGAAAGTGTTCGAGAAACAAGAATTTTAGCCTTACACACAAAGAAACTGGAGAAATGATCATTGGCTTGCTGTAAGAGCAAGTGAAGATGGAACCTCTGACACTTTCGGTGAGTGTATTTTTGCTGTTTCAGCGTACATTCCATCGTTCAGAATGGAATGAGAATGCCATCGTGTAAGCAACACGATCGACAAATTTTTTGTGGAAACGACACAAATGTCCTCTTCTTCTACAATTTGATGTTTCCGTAATTCTGAATGGCTTCGACAAGACCTTATTCCACGGATTTCGCCTCAAAGAGACTGATGTAATGTTTCCCACGGTACTTTTGCAACAGCAACAGTAATCACTTTTTAGCAGCGTGAGAAAATTCCCGTGCGGTATAAGACATAGTTCAAACCTCGTCGTTTTATTATTTTTGTGATTTACATATTTCTGAGGTAGAAAAAATCAAACAGCACTGAAACTAGTTTTAGATTTTGAATGTCCCTCCAAATTCTTGGGCTTCCGAATTACTTACTGACTTCCTGTCGGACTGCCATTGCTACGCAATCAGCCAATCAAAAATATAGTTCAAATCGATTATCCCAGAGTCTCTCCGGGCGCTCACCCGCTGGCCAAGAAGCCCGAGGACTCTGGGTACGAGATTGGGCTTCAGCATAAAATCTCTTCATGACCAGTACATACGCATTCGCCAACTTGTCCTTCGCATCGACGACACGAGTGCCTCTTCGTCTCTTCGTGCAACTTTTGTTCCTTTCTTAGCATTCTCACTGTTCTTTCGATCAACTAAAGATGTCGAATCATTCTCTAACAGCTCGGGGAACCGATCGGCCATTTTCTCACAAAGAGCGTGATTTCAATTGCGCATGAGCAGAATATTATTTGCAGCAAAACACTTATTTGTAGGCAGTTATTTGCAGGTCACGTGGTGGGCTCTCGGCCAATGAAAAGAAAGGACAAAATACATCGAATGATAATTTATCTTGTTGGCAGACCACCTTCAGACCCAAGGGGTCGGTCGGGACGGGACGAAGAATTAACGAGCAAAATCGCGACTACAAAAAGTTTAGTCACAATTTTGATCTTGATTCATTTGTCTCGCCCTGACTGACTGTCCCGCTATCTGCGAGGATGGTTGTTCGCAGACGAGACCTATAAAAATGCAGACTGAACGTAATGAAGCCAATAAATATTTCTAAAGCAAAACAGAAGCAACAATTAACAAGATCCAAAATTTTGGAACAGATATTTTTGCTTGCATTTACATCCATCCGCCAAAAAGAAGAATGGAATACTAGTGGATTTCCTAAAGTCACAGAAGCCACTTAACTTTCTTCCTTTAATTGAAAATTTTTGGAACCGAGGAACGACACGAATTGATGAAAAATTACATTTTAAACCGTTAAGTGTAGTCCTGAAAAGAAGTGTTGTTTGTGCATGGAGTCATCTTTCGAGTACAGTATTCCACTCGTGTTGTCGAAGCGTCAGTCAAAAACAACATTTCTTCTCAGGGCCACACTTCCCGGACAATCGAGGCATACTCACTTAGTGGCGGATGTTTCAATTAAAGACCTAACATACTGGCCACAGTAGGCCAGGAAATGTTCAGTGTATTCGGAATGGAACTGCTTCAGGACCGTTATCATGCCAACTACAAAAGGTGCACTGTCAATTTGATCCGTTGGACGTCTGGCCACCATTGTTCCTATTGTTACAATAAAGGCAAAGAACGATGAAAGGGCTGTAGAATACTAGAACATCATGCATTGAAATCAGTGGAGTGAAGAAAATGTATATGAATAATGATGCAGTTTACTTGCCTTCATTGCTATTACTACTCTTACTGCCTTCTTTTGTTATGCATAGCAATGCTGTAGCTTGCGAGCCCAGCAAGATGTATGTATGTATGTATGTATGTATGTATGTATGTATGTATGTATGTATGTGATCCATGCGCGAGACAAAGCCGCGGATAAGCCGCGACTGAAAATACCGCGTCACCATTATTTTTGCGGCTCCATCGCGAAAAATAAAACTATCGCTATAGTTGTTTGAGACGCAGCAAATGCAGCATCTTTTAGTGCACAACAAACTTTCACTAGTATAATTCGATATGCGCCCAGCGAAATGTATGAACCAGTTGTTTGATGATACATTTTCGAAATGTTATTTACTAACCAACATTCTTTACATAGACAAGCTTTGACAGTTGAGCAACAACACAGAGAAAGTTCAGCAGAGCGAAGAAGTTGTACTTCTTTGTAGTAATATAAATCTGCAATAGAGAAACAATTTTGATGCATGAGAGAGAACAACATAAAAACTGAGTTCCTTCCTTCTAAAACAACCGTGTGGATTCTTTAACTTCCTATACTGTTTTTAATCTTGAACAGGAGCGCACAACCGTATGTAATGCATAAGCATATGTTATGATCCGGGTCACCAGTGGCTCAGTTGGTTGAGCACCGTGCTGTCACGCGGGAGGTAGTGAGCTCAATTCCGGCCAGACCAACACTCAGGGTCTTTAAATAACTGAGGAGTAAGTGCTGCCTTTGTAACTACATCTGCAAATGGTTAGACTTTCAAGTCTATAAGGACGATAAGCCGGAGGTCCCGTCTCACAGCCCTTGTTCATTAACTCTGTGGGACGTTAAATATCCCACACACTATTCGAACAGAGTAGGGGAAAGCGTTCCCGGTGTTGTGGTGTGACCTTTCCAGGCTTGGGAGGATTAGCTTGAAGGGCTTCTGTGTGAATGATATTACAATTGTGTATAACAGCCAGAGGTCAGCCTACTTAACCAAGTGCTGGAGCTTTACTCAAACTCAAGAAAAGAAGTAACGAGGTTGTTTTCAGTTATATCAATATGGGCTTCAACACAAACCAGTGAGCTTCATTGGAATCCTCTCTTTGCCTTCCTCCAGAAAACAAAGTTATTAAGGTGGTTGTGTCACAGCATTTTGAGGGTATTTGTGAGAAATCTGTACTTAATCAATCACGAGTTTTGAACTCGAAAATGTTAACATGGAATTTCTTTGTCGACAATATTCTTTCTACATCACAAACAAGAAGATTATGAGGAAAAAACAACAGTTATACAAGCGAGTTGATGAAAACTTAAAAAACATTGGGCACTGTTTTCAAGATTACCCAAATGAAGTCGGTTTCCATGTCTTTGCAATGCATGCAGTTTTTTAGCATTGTAGTATTACTTTCGGTTGCTCTATAGTTTGAAGTGGTTATTGCCACGTTCCATTCCAATAGCCCATTTTCGATATATCAAAATTCAGTCATAAACAAAAGGCATTATCTCGAGGCTCTAGGGAATAAACTCAAATCAAATCAAATCCTTATATTTAGTGCCCAGAGCCAGGACTGAATTTTCATACATCGAAATTGGTCTATTTATTGGTATTTTTTGCATGTCACGGCACTGCCTAAAATAGCGTGACATGGCCACTTGAATGAAAGCGATATCCATTTTTTTAGCCCAAATATCCTGCCAAAAATATTTTTCTTTCCTCAGAAATTACATTACAAACACAGTAATGAAAACGTAAGCTAATTGTTATGGGCTCCCGCCACTGAAAATTAGTTGCGTTTATTTGAAAAGATCAGAAAGTCAATCTAATTTCAGATGTCTCGTTGAAAAGAAGAAGTCTTTCCATTCTTTTAGACCCATATTGTTGGTCAAGCCATGAACGTTTAAACCATTGAAAAAAATCAGGTCGACATGAAAAAGGCATCACGTATACGAGAACAGCGAATCCAAGAAGACTAAGGTAACAGTAAAATAACACTCTTGACAAAACCTTGGTAAGTGGGTTGTGAATTCCACCCCATTCAAGATATGACGTGAGTTCAAACATCAAAGGATTCTCTTCCTTGGGGTATGGCCGAGTGGGATCCTGGTAATGAGCCTCGACATCACGCAAAAGGGCACTGAAATCAAGTGGAAAAAATTTAGATTTTGAAGCTGATGAGACATGACTTGAAAAGACATGACTTGAAAGAAGAGAAAAAAGGTTGAAAATGAGCTTTTGCCAACCCCTTAGACTGGAAAACAGCGCAATAGTACACAATTCCTGCGGAAAAGTAAATCTTCTCTTGCTTAAGCTTGCACTACGTGTCAGTAGTTCACGCCAATTTTTACCTTGAGGTCTGCGCTTCCCAATGTATCACACTCAAAAACGCGACCACAAAAACGCAACAACCGCAAGGTCATACAAAGTCGCACCCTTAGTTGGAGAAATAGTCGAAGAACACCGGGCATAAGTCACCCATAATGTAATTTCGTAAACGCGCTAGCCAGGTTGTTCAAAGA
The DNA here is from genome assembly GCA_949126865.1 of Montipora capitata. Classification (NCBI taxonomy): domain Eukaryota; kingdom Metazoa; phylum Cnidaria; class Anthozoa; order Scleractinia; family Acroporidae; genus Montipora; species Montipora capitata. The sequence continues at coordinate 23,669,057 of OX421449.1, read as the reverse complement.
GTAAAGCAAAGGGAAGCTCAGATCTGCGACAAAAGTGTCGAGACACTTTCGCATTTCATTCGTACTTCATTCTATAATTGCTAACTTAGCAACTATAGCACCCCTTTCCCACCCCCACTCTTTAATTTCAGCACCCCCTCGGGCCCCCTACACCCCCCAATAAATGTTAGTTGTTGGTTGTGTCCGAGACGTTTCAGTTATACAACATTGTTCGGGGGTGGAGGAGGGTTTTGTTGATGAAAAGGGAATTTCTTGTGATACGGAAGAAAGAGTGCGTTTTCTAACCGAAAACTAGAAGTGTCCAGACCCATATCACTTAATGCCCAAACAAAAGATTTTGCACGCCTACCCTCACATTCAGTGTGAGGCTAGACGTGCACAGACGATGCAAAGACAAAGCCTTTATTCCCCACGAACTCCAAAATGACCACCGAGTGATAAAGGTGAATTGGAGAAAAAAATCGAATCAGATGGAAAAGAAAATAGGGCCGAGGAACATGTGTTAGGAAGTAAAGCGCTCTCACTTGTTGAATGAGTCCAGAGCATTGTGGAGAACGACCGAGTCAAACTTGCATGAGCAGTTGAGCTCATTCGCAATCTGTCGCCTGATAAGCTGCATCTGGCCCACCTGAAATAAAAACAATAGAATTTGAATGAATAAAGCCCAACAAAAACTTTCAAAAACAAACCAATAACATCCCAATGGACCCAAAAACGTCTTCGTTGCAGGGTTCGTTGGGGGAAGTTGGTGATTATAGTTAGTACTCATTTACTACTAAGTTATGGATGCACGCGGGAAGTTTGCAAAGCACTCAAGAAGCTAGAGTCGCACTCGGCTATCGCCTCGTGCGACTCTTACGCTTCTTTCGTGCTTAGCAACCTCCCGCGTGCATTCATAACTTAATAGTACATGCTATGGCGTTTACCATTTGTTTTATAACATAACACTGAGACATTGGAACAACAGAGCTGCTTTTATTGAGGTACATCGCAAAAAATGTTCGTGTAGTCTTACATGACAAGAGAAAACAAGCGCGCGAAAATTAAATTCATGACAAGCGACTGCACACCAGCAACTCGATAAAGTTTAATCACGTTTCCTGAAATATCGATCAAAATCCTCTTTCTAAGGTCTGTATCCAACAACCGGTGAAATAGTTCAATAGAATTATGAACAAACTCAGGGAAAAAAGTAGACAACCGTCCAAAGTCATTTAAAACACGATGGACTGAATTTCAGATCGATTCAGAGGATGAACCGTTGAAAACAATTTTCACATTTTGAATAGTGCATTCGCTGAAGAGCGATTTCGTTGCCACTTGTTTGGCCTGGAACGACGTGGATTGCCGAGAAGTTTCTGATGGCTGGCTGTGATTTTTGGCAGAAGGAGAACTGAAGGATCTCGACAAGACTTCGCTGCAGTTATGGAGCTGTGAGGTCGAAGGCCGCGAATTGTAGCTTACCAGAGACTGCTCACTGCGGTGTCCAGAAATGGCCATTATGTGGCGGTTTGAAATCCCGGCGTTGGACCAGAGAGTGATGGCAGTGGCTCTTACACAATGGTTTGTGTAGATTTTGGATAAACGTGCTTCTTCGCTGATGGTCTTCATCATTTTAGCGAGGCTGTTTATTCCAAGCGGTCGTGCTTCGTACCAAACGGCATCTAAAGCCATGCTATTTTTCTTGGGATATTGATAAAACGCAGTACACTTTGGATTGACCTTCTGGAGATACAATTTGAGGGCCTTGTAGCCGTCACCTTGGTCTTCGGTCTCATACATTCTGGCTTCTTTTTCCGTGTTTTCAACGTCCTTAAGTCCTCCGGGATGATTCTTTGATAATTCATCGTGACTCATGGTTGCGTAATTTCTTCCAGCCGCATCGGTTTCAAACTTGAAGCTGCTGAGAGGACAGTTTAGCATTTTTGGCTGAAGGGATGTCAGCCATTACTTTGGAAACAATGTTTGTCAAAATATTTGCTTTGTAAACATCCGTACACACGTCAGCCGCATACACCCATGGGCAAATAGTAGATGCTGAATTGACCAATCAGAGCGCGGGCTTTGCTTTAGTTATGTTATAAAGTAAATTAACTATAATTTGACTGGTTCTCTAATGCAGCTGTCTTTACTAAAATTATAGGCCTACATTGTACGTTCATTGAAGTCTCTGTTGTTACTACAACTGTTTTCTGAAAAGATACTAAGGTAGCGTACCCTCATGATAACATCACAGTACTGAGTCCACAGTCGAGCCAACTTCTGCGTGACTGGAGGGTAGACTCTGTAAGGCGAGGCTGAATAGAATGACAATAAGAGTTAACGTTAGCGTTCGTGTTAGGGTCAGGATTTTGGTAACTATCTATAATTCCGAGATGAGTAGAGTTAAGGAGACACTTCATTTCGAGACACAGGTGATGTTAAAGTAGTGCGGGGTGACAGAGCACTTCGTCAAGCTAATCAAAATTGGCGTAAAAATTTGGAATAGTTTACCTCGTGAAATTCGCCACCTATCCAAAAACAATTTTAAAATTAAAATCCACAATATCCTACTCCAAAGACTTTCAGAAGAAAATAACTATATTGATTTATCTGTCTTGATAACAAAAATATCTTAATACTTTGGCTTTTCATATTTGCACCATGTATTGATTTGATTTTAGATGACATTTACCTAATCGACTGTATACTTTGTACACTAGTTATTTGTATACCTATTCGTTCTATAATGTATTGTTCGTAAAACACAACTGAATACCGTAGCTTTCTCTACTTGTTCTCTCTTTTATACACGTGTAACCACTCCTCGACTAGCTTTGCTAACTGTGAGTAGTGCAAATTGAACATGTATCATATAATGAAATTCTACAATAAACAAACAATAAACAAACAATACGGAGGCTGCCACAAAGAGGCGCTTCACATTTAGTTCGATTTCGTTACGCCATCATCTAGTGATGATTTATAAAAAAAAAAGAAAAATAAAAGAAATGTCTTAAAAACTGTATTGCCGATACGCTAATTGCCTGACAACGGGTGAAGTGACAACTTACACAAGTATAGAAAACTCTACCCACTGAGTAGTTATTGCGTCCCAATTCATAGAGCACCCGATCGGTTTTAAGGAATAAGAGTATCACTTACCAACCAGACTTTTGAATGGTATAAGAACTTTTGATAGCCCTGTCAAGGTGTCTGTTACTAATTTCTCCCGTAAAGCTCCTACTAGCAGGGCTTGAAATTTCTACAACAAAAAGCAGCAAAACATCAGGCTCAGTCTACTCTTTCTCGAGGACTATTAACTTCTCGAAAAAAAAAATTAATAGTAATGATAGTTATAGTAGATTTGGCTCCAAACACGAGATTAACTCCGAGAATTAACTAGTTTCCAAATTAACTTTTCGTGCTTAAAGGCACTTGTTAACCAATCGAGCTTATCACACACGCTGTTTGTTATTACAATAAGGACTTCGTGATCGTCCTCTGGCGACCTAATTCAATGAAAAATGATCGCTTATAATCCGGCAAGAAGGAAAAAGACTAACGAATAGTCCCTCTGAGACTGTCGAATGATCTGGAATAGGAATCTTACACATACTGCAGGGCTTCGAAATGATATCCGCAAGCAAAAGGCTGTACGCAGGCATGAAGAAATTCCAATGCGGGTACACTACTTGTTGTATCCGGATCACTATTCTTAAGGGTACATTGCAGTAGGTTGAGCAGAGCATAGACCGAATGCATAAATGGCGGCCAAAAATGTATTCTTTTGTTTATGTGCTAATTAGACTCACTAGCCTCGCTCTCAAGCAACATTTCTTTTGTATTTTGTAAATGCAAACGAGGCTAGTGAGTCTAATTAGCACATAAACAAAAGAATGCCTTTTAAGCCGCCATTTATGTATTCGGTCTATTTCTTGGGGGAAAGAGGGGGTAGGGGTAAGTAATTTTCAATCTTTTTCAGGGGATGGAGAGAATGAACATTGTTCAAACCTGCAGCTCTTTGACAATCATAAATGACAGAAGCTTGTCGAGTCCCGTCAGGCCAAAAGAACCAACAGCCTGTTGAAGCTGCCTCAGGATCAACAAGTTCATAACTTCCTGTTTGGTCTTACTGTCATACCACGCTCCCATCTGGTCAATATAACACGTCGTTCTAAAAATAAGAAAAAATTAACAAATTGATGTCCGTTTTTCATGCGTCTGTCCTGTTATTGACCATGAATTTCGTCATAACATTGCCAAGGTAGCTGTGGATCCACGAGGCGATAGCCGAGTGGATCCGCAATAACAGGATCAATAACAGGACAGACGCATGAAAAACTGACATCAATTTGTTTTCTACAATAACAAAAAGGCAGAGGGGTCAAAATTAAGTCAAAACACGAGAAGAACGCGAGACAAAAATGCGAGAAACTTTAATTTTATTCAATCTGACGCCACCAAATTCATAACTTGCAACGCTCTCTTATTGGCTAATGGAAATAACAGAGACTTTCTATTGGTTAAAAAGTGACTGATCGACGTTTCACTCTTCGAAACGCATAAATTATAAATTTATGTGTCTGTCCGCTTATTGACAATAAAAATGAGCCAATGAGCGCGCGAGAATTTTGCAGTCATTGTAAAGAGAGAAATCGAGCAAATTAAAACCCAGTAAACCAGAAGGGACAGGGTGGCAATATTAACAAGTCAATTCTCCTCAGAAACACGGAATTTTCCGTTTTTAGTGATTAAGAAATTAACTACCCTAGGGAGATTTGAAAGATGACAATTCAAGGGGGGATAGAAGGGGGGCGGCGTTTCAACACCGACATTGACGGAACTCACTTGGTATCCGTAATCCTCAAAATTTCTCGTGCCAGTCTTCCAATGAAATTCACTGATTCATCGACGGGAGGGAACTTCGGAATTGGAATTGTGGTTGACTGGTAGACAGATTGCCAGTCGTGCACCTGATAGAGCAATATTAAGATTTAAAAACGCAGATGAAAGCAGAAAATCTGATACTAAGTTTTGAAATGAGTTTATTTCTTAGCCTTAGCCTCCACATTTAAATACTTCATGTTATTTTTTTATCCTCGTCTTAAGATGTTGTACATAAGCCATAAAAGCTCTTCTGTCTTCCTGGTTATTCTCTTTTGTTTTGTTTGCTTGCTTGTTTTGTAACAAGCATTGTATTTTTTTGTATTGTACATTTTGTATTTAAATTCAAAACTAAGGAAGAAATAAGCATTAAAAATAAATGTACTAAACATTCTACAGCAACAACACATACCTTTTCCCTCAAGAAGCTGTTGCATTCCTGTTCCACATTGTAGTTGATTATCCGGGAAACCTCCTCTTGCCAGATTTTCAAACCGTAGATGTTGATGTAATCTTGAATATATTCAAACGAACGACGGAATCCATCCATTCTTCCGCCCAGCTCCTTCAGTTTTACCTCAAGTTCAGATTGCTAATAGAAAACAAAGAGCTCATGAATTGACGGCCGTTTGGCTGAATGGCAATGTGCTTTATCCGACCACTGGCAGCTTCGAACTTGTAAACTCTTCTGAAGAAGTTAAGTCACTATATCATTGTGTCACAGCACAATGCACAAATGTGTCTTTTGCACAACGGGATAAGACAAAATACAAAAGCCCTAAAAGTACCCTAGGAAATAATAAAGATAACTAGCATTGTGTTAACGGAGAACGGAAACGGCAAGCTACTGTTTACATTACATTATAGCATGAAAATTCTTGTCTTCCAACCTCTCTCTCTTTTCAAAGAAGCTGTAGATAACAAGCAAGAAATGAGCTTAAGGTCTCGTCCAGGTTCAAGGATTCGGTTTTTTGAAACGTTTCCATTTCGCCAGGATAATAAACATCATTTTGATGCTCCTTGAATATAGATTTGAATCCAAAAAAAGAATGTCTTTGTTTGAAGATTATTTTTCTTTGCTAGGTTCTCAAAGCAAAAACAGGTAGTCCTATTCTAGGGGCTTAAGCTACATGTATAAAGGGTTTTTTCCCCCATTCATTCTAAAATGTTTGAAGACCATACGCAGCATATCATTTTTCATAAGAGTTATGGGAACTGTTTGGGCAGAATTGAAGGCCAAGGCTAACTGGTTTTTGTACCTTAGCTTTTGGATTAAATGTAAGCCCAGTGTGCAAAGCTAAAGCCACTTGTCTGACCAGTTCCTTTCTGATACCATCCTCCAAAAGCTGCTTTGGATCAATCTAAAAAGAAACAATTTATAGTAGCTGTTACAAGTAGAAGCCTACGGTATGCTTCTTTTAGTTTCACGTTACCTAAATCTCTTCAAAGCTGATTATATTTGGTTTTATTAAAAACTGAACTACGGATATCAGATTTCCAGCATTTTCATTGGCTAGCCGGACACATGATAGCAGTTCATATACCTGCTATACCTAATATGGTCAAGGAACGCGTCAACAATAAAGCGAACTGAAAACATTTTTGCAGCTCTGAGAAAAAATGGCCGACAAAACCCGTTTTGGACGCCAATTGACCGAGGCAGAAATCGATTTATTTATTTATTTATTTATTTATTTATTTATTTACTTTTGCCACTAGGCAGGGTATCTCCACAGAGCAAAGCTCCACTTACGGAGACCCGAACACCACAGAAGACAGACCACAACACCGGGAACTACATACCCTACTCTTTGCGACAAGGGTGTGGGTTCTTTTACGTCCCAAAGAATTATGAAAATTGAAGGGTTGTGAGATGGGGCCTACGGTTTATCGTCCTCATCCGAGAAGACTAGAGAGTGTAACCATTTGCAGATGTCATTACAAAGGCAGCACTTTCTCCTCAGTTATTTAAAGACCTTGAGTGATGATGGTCCGGCCGGAGTTGAACTAAAGACCTCCCGCGTGACAGCTCGGTGCTCAACCAACTGAGCCACCGGTGCGCGGT
>OX421449.1:23649626-23654626 GCA_949126865.1 Montipora capitata | reverse complement strand
ATTAATGCTGAGCCACCAGCCCATTCACAAGTATGGGCTGATTCAAACATGCCATCCAATTTCCCTTTATGAATGATCACAGTACCGTTCTTCTCAATTCTTGTCAGTGGCTTGGTCCCTGAAAACACCTCTGACAGCTCATCCATTCGTTCAACTCCTTCCTTTTTGTGTTTCTCCCACTGCACTTGCTTCTGTGCTAACATATGCTTGAACATCTGAATAGATCCAAATGCGCAGAAAAATATTTTTGTGATGAACAAGAAAATTAAGAAGCGATTTCTCAATACCAAACCACTCTATTCTTCTTGCGGCTGAATCATTCAAAGAGCCAGGCATGCTGTATACATTGTATATATATTTCTTCAAGCTACAGTGTATTCATAGGTGGATAAGTTACCAAGCAGTTATCCAAACAAAGGGACCCTATCACTCTACACTGGTCTCACTTCATACTGCTGGAAGATGGCTCCAAATCAGATCAGTGAAACCGGAAAATACTGCTAATGATTCAATGCTTCTATAGACCCTATGCAAAAATGGCTGCCTTTAAATTATTCTTTTCTTCATATTCAAAATAGCCCAACTAACCTCGTATTTGAGACAAAAATTCTAAAGAATTTGTTATCCCGAATGACGTTAGTTGGGCTATTTTGAATATGAACAAAAGAATAATTTAAAGGCAGCCATTTTTGCATAGGGTCTATGTTAATGCATTGAGGGTACCTACTATTTTCTGTCATTGTGTATGCTAAGAGGGAAATGAATTGTTAAAAATCTGTGCTAATTTTTTGCATCTTCTCCGGAAGGTAAGGTAAACAAATTGATTATGCATGACTCTTCACACAATATACTATTTTGGTACTATTCCCTATTTGGGAATGAGTAAAAGATTTCAGCCCCAAAACAGGAAAAACACCCTTCAAAGGTTCCCTTTTTTATTGTACAATGTACATGTATGCATCCTTGAAGGTAAGAGCTCATTAAAAATTCACTGAGAAAAGGAAGACCCGAAAACACCCAAGGTGTTTTTAACCCAATACATGTATTATTAAAGTGCTACTATGACGAAATTCTCATCTTTCCTAGTATCTAAGCCATTTTAAAACATAAGCTTGCAGTTTGTACGAGAAGAAGATTGCTGTTTACTATTTTCAAATCTCTCTTTTTGTTCCAGAGATATTCAAGTTTTTTAGACATGCAAATTAGCCTAGTGATGATGTCATAAACTCAACCGACTTTTGATCAACTATGATAAAAAGAGATATCTCAGCCGATTTGTCCGAGAAATGCTTGAATTCTAGTAGATGTTCTCCACAATATGCGCATACCAGTCTTGTTACCATGGCAACACACTGGGTTCCAGACCTCCCTGATTTTAAAGGCTTTGCTGGCCACTTTTGGCATTTTATTTTGATATTTGCCAATGGCACCTCATCTACATGATCCTGCAAGCATATAAATATGTTAGGTCGATTTTGTGGCCTTGTTCAATGTTTTTCTAGGTTAAGATCACTAAGTATTGAAATCAGGCTGGAGGGAACTGGAAAAGAGTGAGTTGCCATGGGAACCAATTTCTTTATGTGTTGCCTGTAGAACTATTGGCCTACCAAGTTTCAATGGTCTCTGCTGCAAATTGACCGAGATAGCTCTATTTGTATACTTGATGCTACATTGGGTTGAGTGAATGATGTCATCAGTCCTCTCGTTTGCATATTTTACACATTTTTCAACTTAATTATCTCCGGAACCAATGCAGATATTTCCAAACGGTAAACGGCGTTTTTAATCTTTCCTGGAAATTCAAGGGATAAAAATTTGATCATAGTAGCACTTGAAGTAAAAACCAGTAACCCTAATTTGCTTATACCTCCTTCAGTTTGAGTTCAAACTGAGCAGTATTCAACATCAGCCCAAACACAGTTTTTGGGTCATATCCACAAGCAGTCACCATCTCCCTCAGCATTCGACACCTCTTCTGCACATCAAACACTACCAAATGAAACAAAACAAGAGCTGGGCTGCAATGAAAATGTCTGACTTTTTAAATACGCTGGTGTAAAGGTGACTTTATTACTGCACAGAGTCACCTTCCAGTCATGATCACAAAATAATTGTTTTATTTTGTCCCACATTGCCTGTTAACATCACAAAATGAAGATTGAACACAATTATTTTAACAGCAGCTCTCAGAATATCCATTGACAAACTAATTCTCTTCTCTATTCTGGATTTTACAGGATTTTGGTGATTTACTCAGTTAATGTAAACAAGTACATGTAATAGTTCTAGTTTTTGTTTGAACAAGCTACATCATCAGACACTTATTGAACTATTATAGTCGTTTTCTGCAAACGGATTTCACATTGTCACGGCCAGAAGCCCAGATATGTCTAGAAATGTCACAAAGTGTCTACTTGCTCTTCCACCCAAGATTAATACCACTCACTTAAATTAAAGGAATGGTAATGAATTTATATAGCGCATTTTCTATTTACATATTGCAATCTAAAAGCAAGGGATCTATGGATGAGATCGGACATCAGCATATACAGGCACCGCTGGCAGCCGCTATCAGTTCATTAGCAATCTCACCCAGCACATGGATGAATGAAATGAGGCCTGACCACAACACCAGGAGCTCCATGCCCTACACTCTTTACGAATAGTGTGTGGGTTCTTTTACGTTCCACTGGGTTGTGAACGATAAAGGGTTGTGAGAGGGGGCCTACGGTTTATAGTCCTTCTCCAAGAAAACTTGAAAGTCTAACCATTTGCGGATGTGACTACAAAGGAAGCACTTTGTCCTCAGTTATTTTAAGACCCTGAGTATTGGTCACGGCCTGAGTGTTGGTGTTGGTCCGGCCGGAGTCAAACTCACAACCTCCAGCATGGCACCCCGATGCTCAACCAACTGAGCCACTGGTGCGCGGTGGAATACAGGCCCCAGTTGTTCAAAAGGTGGATAAAACACTATCCAGTGGATAAGAGTCATAGTGAAACCAATAATTATTGCTCTATCCAAAGGATAGTGATTTATCCGGTGGATAGCACTATGCACCTTTAGAATTACAACTGGGGCCAGACGATTAATGCAACAAAGTGGCCCGTAAACTTTGCTCCTCAAGTCACGATAGACAGCTGCCTTTCCCTAACCTACAAAACAAGCTTACCCTAACACTTACCTTAGAATTGAAAATTGGTAGCAAAGGCTCACACATAATGGGATACTAATGTATTGGATATCAAAATCATTGTACATGCATCTAATTACTTGAATTTCTGGACACACTGTAAGTGCAAGGGCCAGAGATGGGTATTCAAAGCAGGAGCAACAAAATGGGTTGGTGGTCACATGACTTACTTTCACAGTTATGCAGCATAAGCCATCTGAGAGTGACATTACAGTCTCTGATGCAATTCATGAGTTTTGGAATGTGATCCAGTACATATTCACCCACAAGGACACCTTCTTTGAGATAATTTAATACCTAAAAGTACACATACATCAACAGGGCCAGAGGTAAAAAATTGTTGGAATTAACATGACGGTGCAAAGTTTCATGGTTATTACTTTGTCTGGCTGTATAACCAAAAAGTCAAGATCTGACTCTGTGTTGTCATTATCTTTCGTGTGATCTTCTAATTGGTAAGCAAATTAATAGTGAAACTTCTTAAAGTTGATTAATCCTTGTTAAACCTGGTTCTCATTCTCAAATCTATACTACCCATTCTTATCAATTACAATATTGATTGTATTTACGGAATTTACTCCTTTTTAAAGTTTTTGTGTTCACAGCTGAGGTTTTCCCTAATAATGGCCATTATTTTGTAGATTTAACCAGATGATTTTACATTACAATGACCAAACAGACTAGAGTAACACCAACAAAGGATATTTAACAACTATTCACCGAAGTGGATGTGGCTAGTGGTGGATATCTACCGAGCCGCAATTAGCGGCGAGGTAAATATCCATCACTAGCCACAGACACTCAGGTGAATAGTTGTTTTAGTATAATCTCAAACAGTGAGATAATATAGCACAAAAAGATGATTTTAACTCATTTATTCCTGCAAAGATTACAACATTTTCAGGCCCAAATTCCGCGTGAATTGCTCGGAGGTGAATAGCAAAGGATATCCCTAGTTTGAGTAGCCAATCAGTGCGCGCGTTCAACACTATCCACTGTTTTAGTATATACTAAAATATCTTATCACTGGATATAAGGACAACATATACATTTAACTGTAAACAAATAATGGTGTTTTCATGTAACATCAATAGTTTAAGAACTTTGAACTGGAAATGGGCAAAATTAGACATGGTAAAGGCAACACATAGCTGTAACCTTCCACTATGTCCTAAACAGAAAACCTCCTTTTTGGATTACTAAAAGTCGAAACCCTTATTATTAGTCTATGCCAGTGACTTTCAAACCGCACATGGTGAAAAATGCTAAGTATAACTTATTCCATGACCAAGATGATGTTCATTTGTCACATAATTTCCACAACTACGTAACTTTACAATAATTGTTAGGGTTTCATCTAAAATTCAATTAGGCCACCTACTCCAATCACACAAGCACATTCCAGGTGGTGAGCGGGCTGGATTGCATGACTGGGGTGGGTGCATGCCTATTTTAATTAGCTTCCAGCACTGTTTTAGTTATTGTTTACCTCAGCATTTAGACTCTTCACTTTCATGTTGAATCTGGTTCCCTGAAACATCAATACTGAACTGTTACAGTTGCACGGCAATGAGGCACTGGAGGTGGGAAACAAAATGCCTTCTCAACAAGAAAATAGTTTTTTAAAAAGCCACTACACAGTCATAATATATTATTACAATATGCAATTTAGACAATATTATATTGACCATAAAAGGACTCAACCATTTAGTAATAATATGCTCAAAGTTATGTGGCCTTTACTGGTATGGCATTGTTTAACAAAGAAAGAATTGATGGTAATTTTGTATAATCAATTACATTTTTAAA
>OX421449.1:23624626-23644626 GCA_949126865.1 Montipora capitata | reverse complement strand
TGCCTTTGAAAATTAAACTAAATTGTTCACAACTCAGTTGTCACAGAACAAAAAAAACTGCTCACATGGGCCAAAATTGACAACAGCGGCCAAAAATTAGAACACATACACTGTACGCTGGTTCAGCCTTGAGCCCGTTCACTCAATATAGAACATGCTGGTTTGAAAATACATGTGTACACTCAAAACAAGTGTACACCTCAATGGTCAGAGAAATGGGAAAAGGTGTCTCCACACAATCATAAATATTCACATGAACGATGTCACCTGATGTCACGTCATGCCAGTTTGTCTAATGACATCACACATAAAAGCACTTGATTTCATATTTTGTTCTTGAAGTCACATGATAAGCAGCCTTTTGCTCCCTTACTTTATCTGACATTTCAGTTTCTCTGGAGCACTCAAGATTTTTTCTGCATATACACAACACTCTCGCACTTCGGCTCTATTAAAGCTTTGCTCAGCTGACTCATTGGCAATTTGAAATAGCTTTAAACTAAAAAGGCTAAAACATTGGAAAACAACACACTAAGAAAAGCCTGAGACATAAGGGAGACAAAACGGCCTGTCAATGGAATATAAGTGTCACTCTGCAACAACCAAATCTTGGATCTCAAAAATCGTACCCGACATCTTGGACAAGAAACAGTAATAACTTCATGTAGGACTAAAGAATCCAGCAAAAGAGAGAAAGGACGACAAAAACACAATATTATATGTATATTGTAAGACAAGCATACTATCACAAACCCTACTGTATAGACACCTTTCACAGCAGAATAGACCCTTACCCAGTTATCTGGGAAGTGCTTGTCCACAATCTCTCTCATTTTGGCTTGCTGATTCTGTAGAATATCTGGTGCAAAAAACAAGATGACGTACAACATTGATGCTTGGGTTGCCAGAGCTGTACTACGATGTTCAGGTAATGGGTAAGCTGAGATCTGAAAAATACAAAGGAACATCAAATAAATGATACCATCGTGATGGATTTATGTTTTACTTGAATCAGTACACTGTGTACAAGCACTGTACTCTGTAAAGCCTGTTTGACCAGTTTTCTGCAATTTATGGCCTTTCAAGACAAAAATTTTAAAAAGGTGCTACCAGATTAGAGGTTAGTTTAAAATAAAGAATCAATGATGCTCCATCAGTGGGGACTGAGACGTGAAACAGGTTGATAAAGATAAATAAACCATCCTAAGCAAGATTTTGTGAGTTGACATTTCCCTACATCATTTGCTCTGATGCAGGGCTAATGCTCAGAATGTGAGCTGCCAAAACGTTCTTATGGTAGTTCATATATACATGTAGATTTAGGCAAGCCTAAAAGTGGAGCTCCTGTCTCTAACCCCAGAAAGCAAAATATACAATCTTTTTTTTTCTTAAAACGTCTAATTTTGGAGCTAAGGCGCTGAACGCTCTTATATAATTTGGCGTTGTGAGACTGAAAATGTTCTTAATTTAACAATAACTGAAATCTTGTGGACATTACTAGGAAACCTATCAAAGTGCTTGCTTTGATGGTGTTGAAGTTTAATATTTTGTAACGATTATAAATAAGAACTGCTCATTAACTGAGAATTTTGTCATGGAATAAGAAAAGCATCATTATGTTTAATATACTAAATATGCCCTTAAGTATTTGGGTTAATTTACATTTCTTTAGCTTTATTTCATGCTTTCATTTAATACACAACATTAAAATATAAACGTTCTCAATCGACTCAGTCTCAGCCTGAGGAATGTTAAGACATCTTTATAATTTTGGTTAATCTCAGCCTCAACGTTCTTTTAAAAAAAAAGAGTGTATAGTGTCTATGGAAATAATTATGCTTGTGCATAAAGTACAAAATTAATCGCCATTAGTGTGTACAATTTACAGTGATCAAACAGATCAAACTCCTCTGAGTTGACAGTAGTAAACAAGCAAGCCTTGAAAACAATAACCAACAATAATTATTTTAATCAACAACTAAAACTGAAATTACATGCACAGTATAATCTCTTTCACAACACTTTCCGTTTGACTGACAAACTTTACTCCCTCTCTCTTCAGCTCAGAACAACAGCAAAAATCTTTACTTATTAAAAAGTCAACTAAGAGCGTAGTAAATTCGCTTACGTGATTGCAATTTCACAGTCAAACAAGGCAGCTCACAACTGGACATCCATTTCACACAAAAAGCCTATAAAATTATTGTGATTGTTGAAATCTCTGTCAACACAGAAATTGCAAACGTTTTCAGGCCTTCTTCGTTTTTTAGCTAGTTTTACAAAATCTGTGAGGCAGCGAGGCATGTACATGTACATGTATTCTTAGAAGGAAAACATTTTATCTGATAGGTAACCATTGTAAATAAGAGTTTTGTCTCTCACTCTATTTCTCTCAGCGTTACGTTTATTTTCATTAAAATTTCATCTTCTTCTCCTTCCTTGGCTTCTCTTGAGGATTTCGCTTCTCTCGTGCTCTATCCTGCTCTTTATCCTGTTGCGAAAAACGTGGGTTGGCAAATGCAACGCTGCCGCACAATTTCCTGCCAAGGAAAATTGCATGAACACTCCCCTCCCCAGAGGCTGTCTTGCCTCCCCACCTCCACCCCGACAGTCAGTATGGGCGGACGTATGTGATGTCATAACCAAAATTTCTCGCATTGATAGAACTCCCCAAAAATCTTACCCATGGAGCTCCACTAATAATAATAATAATAATAATTATTATTATTATTATTATTATTATTATTATTATTATTATTATTATTATTATTATTATTATTATTATAATTCAGGGCTAAAACTTAACTCCAGTGCTTGCTGGCTAGCTGGGCCACTTTCTTTGATTTCATGGTCTCCAACTCACTCTTAATTACATGTAAGTGGCCCTGGATTTCCATAAGTCCATGGCAAAAGAAAATCAAAATGGCATCTCATTAGGGATTGATCATCTCAAAATTCTTAATGGTTAATTCCTCTTTGAATTTTCTACTTAAACGTAAAAGTTCGCAGGATTAAACAACTTGTTACTTTATTTTCATTTCAACTTTGCACTTCGCAATATACACAATGTATCAGGCTCAATATTGGGCAATTATACCTCAATTCTTAGCCACCCTGGTTACAAAGGCAGCACTTTCTCCTCAGTTATTTTTAAAAAGACCCTGAGTGTTGATCTGGCCAGAGTCTAATTCTCGCTCAACCTCACGCGTGACAGCCCGATGCACCACCAACTTAGCCACCATGGCTAGTTCACTGCAATTTTTCTTATAAAGTTGTCTTGCACTTGAGTAGAGCAGTAAGATATTCAGCAGACTAATCCAAGAAACGTTTAATATCGCTGCTGTTTTGAAGTCCCAGTTTGTGTGATGTTGACCTTTTGTGGTGCTGTGACCTTTTATCACCTCCCGACTGATGTTTAAATTTGTCTCGCAAGGAACTGAAGGTTCGTTCAGTTTCATGAGGTATTAATAAGATTTTTTCGGGATTTTTTGGGTTTAATTGAAGAGTTCAATGATTTAAACTAAATTCACTACTTGCACAATCCCATAATACACCTCACTTACCCTCCAAGACTTTTGCCTAACAATTGTTTGCAATTTCTCCTGGGACATGAAAATGGCCCAAGAGAAGTCAAAAACAATGCCTATGTAGATTTTGGGGGCGTAAAAGAGGGGTATTATGGGATTTGTGCAAGTAGTTTAATTCGGTCGTTTTCATACAGAAAGTCAGCTTGTCACATCAAATTTTCACATCTTTATGTTGAAACAGCGCTACGTGTATTTTCATTCCTGTATATCTCAAATTATTTTTAATTATTTTTTTAAGCAAAAGACCACTCTGTCTCCAAATATAATGTTGACAAAATCATTGTCCCTGGTGCTTTGGGTTCATGTAGTTAAAAGCTGCAAGACAGTTGAAAAGTCACTCACAGATGTCTGGCAATGGCTTGCCAGCACGTTAAATTATGGATTTTCAGTACGCTTGTCATTGAACTGTTGTTTGGTCACTTCAAAAGTTAATCTCGTAACTTAAGTTTACATGACACGGCTTTGCGACGTGCAAAACTTCGAAAACATTCACCTCTTTGTGTTTAATAGGCCAAAAGCCAAACTTTGCATAGTCAGACGACAAGACTGTGTTTTATTTTGTGACATTACTTTTCGAACGCATCATTGAACCTTTTGTGATGCAAATGCTTCGGAAAGTTAATGACTTTGGTCAACGCGTTTACATTTTCGTTGAACGCAGACGCAAACGAGTTGAAGACTAGTTTGAGATGCGTTTGGTGGTTCGCTTATCTCTGAGCGGTACTGTAGCTGTATGGTGAGGTCATACATGGTGTTTTGGTGTTTCGGATGTGGTATGCATCTAGTGATTCATTGTTGACCTAATGAGTTATTAAATAAATGAGTTTGAGAAGTTAAGATAACAAACCTGATTATAAACATCATCAGACCGTAGACGGCCAATCAGCATATCAACGAATGTATCAGGTACTGAAATCCGCCTAAAGTGTGGAAAACAAAGATCAAGATTCTCATACTAACAGTCTTATACTCCAGGTGAGAACTCCTGGGTGCTGGCTTGTACACTTTATATAACAAGAACATCTGGCCCTAATAGTTTAAAAGGTGAACAGCACTATATCTAGTTACATGTACAACCCACCCATTAATTTTAGTTTAAATTTATTGACTACTTTACACCAAGTGATGTAAAATCATTGAACAGTTCTCGCATAATAACCCCATCTGCGTTGATATTTGTCCCACAATCATTTCCATTGAAAAGAAACAGAACCAGAGGAAAAACATTAGTCCTATGCAAACTTACACGTAGTGAGTCATTAATTTTTATCAAAATAGAGAATCAATACACTGTGTTTACTGTAGAATAATGTACAAACCGAAAGTAATCCTCAGGATACTTTAAAGGTCTTTTTGCTCCTGGTGCCACTGAGAATCCTGTACTTCTCAGAAGTTTGCAAACATCATCAATGTTAGAGTCAACATCTGCTCTGGCAGCACTGAATATATAAGAAGATTGATTATAAGCTAGGGAATAAGATTTTTCCTTTTTTCCTTTAATTAAGCTAAGGCCAATACCATCAAGAACTTTTTCACCACTGTTCATCAACTACACCGTACTAATTTTGCTGGCATACAAGTTTAATACCAAAATTTAGTTATCCAACATTGGATAACAGAAGCCAACATTCACTGAATGTTGGGAAAAGTCACTGTTGGGTCATTGATCAAGTCGCACAACAATAATATAATTATCTAGAGCTACCAAACAAAAGGTGGTCAATTGTATCACAACAATAATTTTAAGTCATAGCTTTGAAATCCCAGAAAGGGTTTAACGAAATTACAGTACATGTGTTCCTATTAAAAGCCTGCACCATTGAGATTTAAATTAATTATAGACTTCATGTTGATGTGCATCTGTTCAGTAATACAGTGTAGATCACAGACGACATCAAAATGTGGCAAAACAAAAAATAGACAGTCAAAGACTGCACGTGTCAAGTGTTTTTACAAAGACAGTGGGGTTGAAACAATCAAAGAATAACAATCTTTAATAATATTATATTTTATCATAACTACAACATGGATCAGTAAACAATATTGCTTGCTTTCTAAGGGAAGAGCAGTGTGGTTTAGAAACATGTGCAAGATCTATTTAGTGTTTTTAGCTATTGCATAATTTAACTTTTCAGTATCTTTTTCAACTGAATTTCTATCAGTTATAAAAGTTGCAACATAATGCCTCTTCCCCTTTTGGCCCATGGGTATATAGGTCTAGGAGTTTGCAGTGCCACTATTACTGGTTAAACGACTGTCATGTCCACTATGACATAAGTTTTAATATTAATTGCCTCTGCCACAGCTTGTATCATTATGTGATCAGCCCATGTTCCTTGCATAGACATCATTGTTAAAATAGTTTAGCCATGACCTATCCACATTCCTTTCTATGAATCTCTTAGTTATGCTCTCTTAAAATACTTAACACCAGCAGCTCTTATTTCTAAAATGATATCAGCATTACTGTACGTCAACTGATATGATGGAGCAAATTCACCACTGGCCTCAATCAACATCCAGATAATAAAATCTAAGTTGTACAAAGTCTGTGTGATGCGTAATGATGATGATGATGATGATGATGAATTTAAGAATTGTCACCTTGCATGACACCATGATTACAAACCTATTTTGTAACAGTTGACACAAAAATTTGGCACACAAGGTGATAGCCGACTGTTTCACTGATGTTCTTACCACATTTTGACATCTTATTCAATCTATTACTGAACAACACACAGCAACACAGAATCTATTTGTTTTAAATACATGCAATAAAGAATTAAGACTTTTTGATTCTATGCATCTGTCCCCTTCCTGTAATAAAGCACAGGTGAGAACCAATCAAAAGGTGTCTGTTATAGAGCTTATTGTACAAATAAAAATAGTCACATTATTAAGGAATCAAGATTACAAAGCCAAGCCACAAATGTTGTACTAATTGGGGAGACTACATGTCAACTTAAGGACAGTGCACCTAATAAAAAGAAATTTTTCCCCGGGGTATGACTACGCAGAAACATATACATGTATCTTAGTTAGGGTAATTGGAATGTGAAATGAAAAAAAGGGGTAACCGTGCATTTTTCATAGATACATGTAATTAGGTTTGTTTTGGAAGGAGTGGACATTATTTTAATGTTTTGCTCGAACAATGAAACGTAATTTTTTTCTCGCAGTTTTTACAGTACAAATGTTTATTTACAGTAAAACAACAGGAACATCAAAGATCTCTAAAATGAATAGCAAAGTGCAACCGGATGATTCTATATAAATGGGTTTTTAATAAAAATAAAAAAAACATGAAGACAGCCATTTTTGATCCTAACAGGGCTCCCTCCTCTGTAGTACTAAAAAGCACCTTTGTCAATTTTTTTACCGCCCCAAAAATGAAACCCAACTTCAACGGGTCTCAAACTTTCATTTTATATAAATTATAAAAAATAGGGGTCACCACAAAAATTTTTAAATTTAAAGCTAAATTGGGTTTTTCAACGTTTTGTGGATTGCTTTTTGCAATTTTGTCACTCCCCTCCCAGGTGAATAGAGAAGTTTGACCTGTTTTTGTGTTGCACTCTGGGATATAATTTCACTATGGCGACAAGTACACACAAAGAAGAAAGTTCTTTCACTTTTTGAGTGGAAATTTTTTTGATTCTATGGGAAGATTGGATGTTTTTTTGGAAGTGGCTCTTAATTAAGTGACCAGAGTAACATTGCAAGAATATTTGGAGTGAGAAATGTACGTGATTTTTGTCGTACAGGGCAATGGAATCCAACCCGTACTGTGCTGAATCGAAGTGATCACCTATCTACTTTCATTGTCAATTGCTTCTTGTGCATGTGGTGAGCTTACTTGCCTTTGAAGGCCTTTTGAAGCCCACTAAAATTCGTTCACTAATTTCAGTTCAGTACCTACGTCTGTTATTGGACGCCCCTCGATTATTTTTCCAAATTTTGTTGGTCTTGGCGGCAGCCAATTGTACGGAAAAAAAAAACAATAAATGCTTGCCTCATGCTTCATGGTAATTTTTTGAACAATAATAGTTATTGAACTGAATGTATTGATCCCAGACCCAGTGTGGTTGTCTTCGAAGAATTTACTACATTTGGTTTTTCTTAATTTCAACTTACATGTGTGATAAATAGCCCTGTTTCATTGTTGAGTAGTGGACTTAATAAAGATGGCTCCATTGAAATACCGGTAATTTCTTCTGCACCATCCACTTTCTCACTCCGCTCTATTGTTGTTTCTAGCTTTTTCAATTTGTCATAGAGACAACTTTTCCATTACAATTTCTTTTTTTGGTCTTTTGCTAACAGACACATGTGTTTCGCACTGCAACCAAACAAATCTTCCGAGGCATTTTGATAAAAAAAATCGGAAAAATAAAAATATATATTTTACTTGAAAAATATAAGGTCAGCCCATGACTGCGTGTGACAAAATGATCGCATGACGCGCAGAACGTATACACAATAACAATGGGTGTCACTGTCCTTAAACAAAAACTGGAGAACAAGTCATACATGTGCTGTATACATGAACTGCTTTAAAACTCTCAAAGAGGACAAGAGTTATATGGGCAATTCCACACGAGTGGTGTCAATATCCAGATTTTTGAAAGGAGGTTGCACATGAAATTATACCCTGTTCTACATTGTGGACAAGTTAAAGTACTCAGAAAAATAAAATAATTTCTACTCCCTCGTGACAACCATGTATTCAGGGGGGGTCCCCAAAGTACGCATGTATTTTCTTACAGCGAACAAGAGGCAACAAGTAAAATTTTTTAACTTGCTGTATCAAACATGGAAAATATAAGGGACTTCAAACACTTGTATCAGAAAATGTCCCCCACTGGAGTTAATACATAAGTGATTTAAACTTCTCCCTGAACTTTTTTTAAAAAGTAGATATAACAAAAACAAGTTTCGTCGCAGACGCTACGTAACATCCGCAACGTTTTAACAATCTTTTTTCTTTTCTAAAATAACTACATGAAAGATTTTATAACCATTTTTGTCACACAGCCAGATATCCAATAGAAACACTTTGGTAAAGAGAAATCTCTGGTAAACAACAAAATTTTCGAAATAATGGCAACAAAACATTGTTCTGGACGTTACGTCACGGACATTACACTTCTTAAAGTTAAGTAAAAACATTCTGAAATGCCATTACACCACAAGACCACATGTCCTTCTAGATTTGCTCTAGTTTCACATAACAAACATTTTAACAAAGACAGCCGCTTTCAAGTGGGTTGTAAACTCTCCTGAAATTTCAACAATAGAAGAGGTTCTGCCATTCTGATGAATAATTATAGACATTTCTAACACTTCTTAACCCTTTTTAGGTTTCCTATTACTTTCAAGAGTGTTTTTTTACAGCTAGTAACTCTGGACTTTCAAATGGTCCATTGATAAAGTGAGGAACTACAACAGAAGTAAAAAAAATGCTTGAAAAGTGGACCCTTTTGTTTTCCCCTATCTAGGCCAACAATAAGTAATTGTGCCAACTCTGTAAAGAAACCTTGAATTTAACAAAGCTGCCATTTTTTTACTATTTTCTGGCAAAAAAAGTTATTATTGTGGTGACCAACATAAGTTTCCAGGCTCAGAATGCCAAAAACCGGCTCAAAAGAGATTATACTTGATGTAGAAAGCATGTTGTGTCCCCTAAACTGTGCTACCATATTTCAGGGGTTTTACATGAAGTGCCAATCAGTTTCATTTATAGTAACATAAAAGATTTGCTTATTGCTTTTTATCCTTTGTCTGTGCCAAATTAAAGTTTCAAAATTGAGTCTGAATGTTACGTCCGCGACCGTGGAATTGCCCATATACGCATGTACAGTGTAGAACTGAAAGACGTGAGTCAGAAAAGGGAGGTGAGTCCTTGAATAAATCCCAGGCCACAATGGTCTCAGAAAGACATTGCTCTACCCACTAAGCCAACCCTGCTCCCTCTGCCAGTACTGTACATGGTGGGGCTAGAGTGGCCCGGTTGTTCAAAACCCGATTAACACTAATCCCAGAATTTATTTCTCTATTCCAAAACGCTGTTCAACGCTGATATTCTGCAAAGCTTTTCATTAGAAGAAGTCAATCTTGAAAAACAAAAATAAGCAAACTGAAACTTTTACCAAAAAGTTAAAAAATGAAATCAAAGTTTATGCTAATCCTGGATAATAACCCATTGAATCTCAGGGGTTCCCCATTGACGAGTAAAATTGTCTGGCATTAGACAGAGTAAAATACTAAGTCTGGCCGGTTTAGGCTGGTTTGGGCGTCAAAGGGTTAAGTTAATCGCCTTTCAAACAACCGGGCCTAGGTCACTTTTCAAACAATTAAGGTACAGTAAGTCAGTCATTACAGGTCATTGTTTTACATGCATGTACAGTGTACTGTACGTGTGTAATAAAGCAACCTAAAACCTTCAAATTGGTTAACTTTAGGCCTAAACATTGTTTTTAGGTCTCATGAGGACTTGGTTTAGGTACAAAGGTTTGGTAGCAAGTGACCTGTACCTTTAATAGACCATCCTCACTGTACATGACTGATCCAACATGAACTCTGCCTGGGGACAAAGTTTAATCCTTCACAGTATACAAGGAGGCAGTATTAATTTTAACTCACCAGTATCTGTGGTAAGACACCAGCATTCTTTCACGGATGTCACCTTCAAACTTCATGTCAATAACCAGGAGCATAACACCATACAAGTAGAGACTTTCACACTTATGAGAACAAAATTACAAAATAAATCATTTATTTTTGGTAATGGTAACAAATACAATCCCAATAATATGTTGGTGGCCAGTAACATTGGGCGACAGTCAACTGACAGTTGACCCACTACAATTCATTTCAATCCATTCAGTTCACCAACTGTTCCAGTAAAGAACCCATTGGCAACTAAAATTACTTGCCAGTTGTAAAGATTTGAATTGAAATGAGTAAACAAGAGACTACTGAAACCAGCACATTGAATAACCATGAGATACCGGTACTTAAACAAAAATTTCAAATGGCCACCAGATATTTTGGGAAAGAAATGGGGTAGTGAACAAAGACTTTCAAGATAGTGCTTGCCTATAGCGCTCTATCACTTAAATGTAAGTCGTTATTTTGATTGTTTAACGATTATGTGCTACTGCTACAGGTACATGTACGTGTAAGCCGATTTGCTGGTACATGTACACTGTACATGGAGTATGCAGGGCGCGACGAAAGTGCTGTCCAATAGCCCGGGGCTAGTGGAATGACTTGTTTTCTTATCGTAGCTTGCCCGACGGGCAAGCACCGTTGGTTCCTCTTTTCTGATGATAAATTGAGCTTTAATACCAAAAAGTGTGTAGCAGAAAGCTCCTGAGAGAAAATGATAACGTTATGAGGCCAAATTAACGTAGCGTGACAACGTTTTCCGCTTCATTTTAGTTGCGTCTGTAAATAACGTCATGACCTTTTCTGCTTACACAAGCGACTGAAATATAATTTTTGAAATGACAATATTTGCCGACTGACAGCGTGCAGTCATGGTGCAGTGGATTTTCTCGCAAATTTAGATGCGTTTCGTTGGGAAAATCCAAATCCGGATTCTTGTTTCTATTTTAAAGCTGCCAATTCAGTATTAAAACAAAGAAGGCCCACTTCGTGTAACATTAAAAAACAAGAAAAAACTCGCTTGAAGAAAAGCTAGCAGACCTGGTGCCGTTATCATCCGATAAAAAAATAATAAAAACAAATACACGCAACTCCAGTAATTTAAAACATGATGTTTTCTCACTTCTGGAAGAGTTTGTCAGCTTGACGAGCTTTGAAGAGAATTTACTCCATCGAATGTCGACAGACTTCAGATTACAGTGGTAGTTTAATTGACCGATCGTTCATGACATTCACCAAAATAACTGTATTGTGATTTCCGTAAATTTATAATATTTTATTATAACATCGAAGGAACGAACCCATTCGAATTCAGAGGTTATTTTTCCTTTACTATTTCGCCCATGTTTGAATAAAATGTTACTCTGAAACAGTCATTTGCGATTTATAATTTAATTTTATGGTCTTACAAAGCGAAACAATTTTCATACATGTGTGTTAACTGTGTTGATTATATGCAAATTGCAATCGGGCCGACGGCAGACAGAGAGACACATTCTGTAGATGTTCAAATTGACTAAAGGCATTCCCAAACTTTCAACAAATTTGTTGATGATGTTCCGAGAACCTCGTTCATGTTAGCAGTACAAACAAGGAACTGAAACATTTCCTACAGC
Source organism: Montipora capitata (assembly GCA_949126865.1). Lineage (NCBI taxonomy): Eukaryota > Metazoa > Cnidaria > Anthozoa > Scleractinia > Acroporidae > Montipora > Montipora capitata. The sequence goes on along the minus strand of OX421449.1, from coordinate 23,632,751 downwards.
TCACTGTTCAACTGTTTTAGTTAATATATTTTATAAATTACACTAGGCAAACTATGAACTATGAGGTTGAAGTTAAAACGAAAATCACATTCAAGAATCAATTGAAAATACTACGAAGAATTAGTTAATATCTATGCTTGATATCATTACTTGTATTTTGCATAATTAAATAAATCTGATTATTCTTTATAAACAATTTAATTTCGGGCTAGCTCCTCAGACCTTCGGGCTAGTAACCTCAAGTAACAGCTTGCCCGAAGGGCAACCTCTTCTTTTCATTTTCGTCTCACCCTGAGTATGGTGGCCGATATATTGGTTGTTCATTCATGCTTAGCAACATCCCATGGGCAACTACATATATAACTTGATAGTACTGTACATGCCAAACCATTAACTATTTACCGGTAATTTTTTTTGTTAAATATTACACTGTAGAAAGAAAAAACTCTTAAACTTCATTCATCCTTGGCAACATCCCATGGGCAACTACATAATTAGTATATAACTTGATAGTACTGTACATGATGAACCATTAACTATTTTTTTGTTAAGTATTACACTGTAGAAAGAGAACATTAATCAAAATTGAACTAATAATATTATAAGAGAATCCATCCTAAAACAATAGCTAATATAAAGCTGTACCTACACTATACTGTCAAGTGCCATGATGTTTGCTTATCAGGCATAATTTTCAAATATTTTTTGGATACGTAATAGTTAAGAGTCTGAAATATCCAGGAGCATCAGCTATTGGCAAGCAGCTCATTATTTCATGGAGGCCTCGTCAAAAATAGAAGCCTGGAGCCACAAGTTACTTGGATAAACAGTAAATTAATGAGAGGAAAGAAAGGGAAGAACAAAAACCAATAAAATGATGCTCCACAAAATCACACAAGTCCCTTTAAATAATTACCTATAAATTACGAATAGCTAACTATTAACTACATGCATAGGAATTCTTATTTAATTGAAAAGGATCATATTACCATGAGCTGTTTTCCATCTTCATTGAGCAGCACACTCTCTAATGTTTGCTGAATAAATACACCTTCTTCAAGATCTTCTAGGTATCTACACATTCATAAATAAAGTAAAACATAATTATCAACTCCTCAGAATGACTAACGATAATTTATTCTGCTACACTGCACCATTTCATGATGCCGATTGATCTATGTTGATTCAGGGAATTGAAACAGGCCCAGGGAGGGGGGTGGGGTCCTGTGTCGCTTGTCTGAATTTTAAAAGGTCTTAATTGTGTCGTGGCTTTGTCAATGTTTCACGTTGCTGTCGGAAATTAAAGGAAATTTAAAGAAAGCATGTCGGTTGTCACGATTTGACTTTACGTGCTGTGGATACTTTTTAGGCCATGATGCTTGTCGGAAGTTACCCTGGCAGAACCTCTTGAAAGGGATTAAGCTCAAGTCCATACCACTAAGTCTGTTTTCACTAGATTTGTCAGGATGCTAACACAACACCCTTTGAGACTGCTGATACATCTCTAATTGAGGGTTGTTGTCCAATTGAGGGTGCTAAGTTGTACATTTAAATAATTTAATGACTCCTCAACCTCAAATTTTGCCTGAAGCTGGAAACAGTTTATTGAAGAGGGTACAGTACATTGTACGTGGTAATTATTGCTTCACAGGAAATGGAGTTATACATACTGTACAGTATCCTTAGCCAAAATTCACCTGTTTAGATCAGTAATGTACTTATGAACACTTTCAAAAGCTTTATAGAATCTGGTAAGGATTTCAATATGGTTCTCTCTAAATTCCTCATCAAGATCTTGAAGTTCCTGTCAATGAAATTGTAAAAATAAGGAGCAAAGACTGATTACAAAAGTTACCTTCAGATTTGAGTACGAGAACGACTACAAGTCTTCTGTACTGGGCGCACGCATTATGTTTAAAGAACCAAAATTTTCGAAATGCGCATGCTGAGAACTGAGAACTCTTACTCCTAGTCGTCCTTGTACTCCAATCTGCTGCAAAAGACTAAGACATTGAAGAGCCTTTAACTTAAACAGTTAAACTCTGAGATCTGAATTCAGCCAATTAATAATGTTGTATGACCTCCTTTTGGCACTATACACATAACATAACATAAAATATGTGATACAGCATCGGAGTGCCAGAGCTTCTAATAAGAATGTTACTTGAAAAAACTTTGAACCTGGCTTGAGCCACCTTAATCATAGGGAAGATACCGTAAAATTACGAACATAAGCCCTGGCGCTTATATTTTTCAAAGGCCCTTATCGAGGATCTTATTTTTTTGGAGGGACTTATATTAGGAGGGGCTTATCTACGGAGGGAAATTTGCATTTCCAAATCGATTGGGCTAGCCTTATGGTTGGAAGTAAATTTACCGTTTTTGCTGTTTTACTTTGTATTTGAGGGCAATTTTCCAAGTACAAGCTCCCTGTGGGCTTATCTTTGGAGGGGCGATTTAACGGAGGGTTTTTCTCCTTACTGTTTTGGGGGCCTTACATTTGGAGGAGCTTATACATGGAGGGGCTTATTTTCGGAATTTTACCGTATCTTTTTACAAAAATTGCTTTTGTTATTCAACTGTGCCAACCACAGGAACAAAAGACCCTTTGTTTTGACAGCCAATGAGGCTGTGGTTGGTACATTGATGACAATAGGTGACTTCAACGATATCTTCCCTATTTCAAACGTTGTCGTTACAAGGCCCTCCGTACCCCCGCCCCACCCCTCTCCAATTACATAACCCCCACTTCTTACCCATTCCACTTTTGTGGGGGCAAGGGAAGAAACTTGAGATGACTGTAGGGCGCTGTAAGAACTACGAGGCCTTAGGAATAAGATATCAATGAGATAAAAAGCAAGTTTCACATACTGGCTTGGAATCTATACGGTTCTCGTAGTAATCAGGCCCCTTGAAATAAGAGAAGTCGGCCAAAATCTCGCCATATTTATCGCGATCTTCTTTGGTTTCCTGCTTGAACACTGGAGGTATAAAATCAGAGAGTCGCAAAAGCTCTGCAACGATAGCATTTCCCCTGCTGACGAGCTTTAAAACTGTTTGTCCGCAAGCGTTGTTTTCCGCAAGGAAGTCCACCATCTTGCAGATATCGTCATGTGACATAACTAACTCCCACAATGCTTTGTGCGAAGTGATTTTGAAAAATGGCGGCTGCCGAGAGGGAAAAATTGTTTAATATAAGGTCAAGATTAGAGGTAAAATGTTTTATAAAATTAAGATTACACGTGAAAACAATTTTTAATTATTTTCTCCCAAGAAGTGCGATCATGTCCTTGGTGTTGAAAACTGAGATTGTTTTTTTTTTCAGGATTCTTCTCGGGTTTGAATTTGTGTCTAAAATATTCTCTCGACATTTAGTTGCCATAATCTTTGGTCTTTCTCGCCCTTTCAGCAACTTGGGTGCCCATATTTAGAGGGAGTTGAAGATTCTTGGATAGAGGAACTTCTCTTTAAACCAGGAGAGCCAAGACTGAGACTCTTACAATGGAGTTTAGCAAAGTAATTTTAACTTTTAATATATATTTAATTTGTTTGAAGCTCCCCCGGCATATGTAACTTAGATTGGTTCTGATGATGATAAACAGCTATAAAGTAGAAGTACAGGGGATGAGTCAATTATTTGCAAGAAAATTACATAGTGATGATAATGATAAGATGGATGAGAATACATACAGTAATGATAAGTACTGTACTTACATGTACATGTATACAGCATTGCATAATTGGAGTCTTGCAGGAATTAGTATTTTAAAGATTAACTTTGCTTGGAAATGGGAACTTTCGGAAGGTATTGTCAATCTGAGTTCATGGAGGCTTGATGGACATGTAGCATTATGAATAATTACATCATTTGATATATTTTTTTGTAAATCAACACATGGGACAAGAAGAAGTTAGAGACTTAAGGAAAAATAACAAAATTCAGCAAAAGGTCCACATATACATTAAGCGCCTCATTATGTAGATTCGAAAAACGTAGTTACTAAAACATGGAATGACCTAAAACTACCTACAACCACCTACAACCATCTACAGCGTACAACCACCTAAAAAAAAAGTCTACAACCACCTACATGTACAACCACCTCAAAAATATCTACAACAACTCACAAAGAATCAAATACCATCTCAAACAAGCCATCGATGTCTAACACAAGCAAGACAACAATATATGTTACCATTTAGCCAAATATCCCAGATTATGGGAATGATCGTGGCATAAAGGTAAGTGATTTTCCACATTTCAAAAACCAACTGGAGATGGTATTCGATTCTTTGTGAGTTGTTGTAGATATTTTTGAGGTGGTTGTTGATATTTTAGAGGTGGTTGTAGATGCTTGTAGATTTGTTTTTGAGGTGGTTGTAGATGGTTTTAGGTGTTTTTAGATCATTCCATGTTTTAGTACATGTAACTACATGTACATGTATGGTTCAAAAAAGCTTTATACACTCAGGAGCTCATCAAGGGAAGCCTCTACTATATCTCCCATACATGTACTTTGCTAGGAGTCAACCCTTTCCCAAGTAGATTTTTTTTAGAACGCTTCCTTTGGGAGGTTCAGCTCCCCTTGGGAAGTTCAGTATGCCCACTGTTGTAAAAGCCAATCAAAACAGAGCTATCTCATTGTCAAGGGAAATACCATAATGATACTTTTTACTGGCAAACTTGTTACTCCAGAAAGGGTTGACTCAAGGAATTAGTGAAGATAGAGGCTCCCCTTGATAAGCCAGTCACAAGTTAAATCATCTGGAATTCAAATTTTTCTTGAATCGCATGAGTTTTAAAAGAAAACAAGCACATCCTCAGGGATGGAATGGAAAAGGAAAAAAGCTGTTTCAGCGTCAACTGTCAGTAGCCAGCGAATCGGAATCACGCTAAAATTAGAAACATGAAGTGGCAGATCGTTGGGAAACTTTGTTAGGTCAAGGTCAAAAAAGAGTTGATGTACATGTAGTTTATTCCACTTTGTCTCTGAGAACAAGGTCATTTTAATAGATTTTGATGTATTTCATTGAAACACGCCAGCTTGGCTTGGAACAAGAATCTGCAAAATACTGCAACCAAGAAAGGACAAACTTCAAACAAGATCCGCTGCAACAAATTACCTGTACATGCTTTCAACAAACTTCTGAACACAGAACAGTAGTCATATTTCTCCTTTATTTTACACAAACTCATTGCAATAGTTTACATGTTTATAACATGAGGGCAAAATTTTCTGGTCACTGTTGAGGAAAAAAAAACATTTAGGCAATGGATTAAAATAACACTTGTTCGCTTGCATTTTAGAGCAAAACAAAACAAACAAATCAACTATTTCTTTATGTCCAAAAAGAGTACAGATGATTGTTATTTAATTCCAATTAAGAATAAAAATTGAAGTTTCATTCTTGAACAAAGGAAAAAAATGATTAAACCACTTTTTTAAAATATGCATCTACAGCTGTACTTGAAATAATGCATCCGTTAACCCTTTAAGCCCCGAGGGGTTCCCCATTGACGAGTAAAATCGTCTGGCGTTAGACAGAGTAAAATCTATAAGTGCCATTTGGCACTATCGGGGCTGAAAGGGTTAAACGGGGACATAGTTTTTTCACGCTGTTAGCTTAACCCTTTAAGCCCCGAGGGGTTCCCCATTGACGAGTAAAATCGTCTGGCGTTAGACAGAGTAAAATCTATAAGTGCCATTTGGCACTATCGGGGCTGAAAGGGTTAAAAAAAACAAACGGTTTAGTGCCCAAGAAAAGACTTTGTGGAGTAACTTCTTCCACCAAGTTTGAGCTATTACTGGTATACTGTTTTGTTGTTTTTTTCATTTCTGTTCTAGTCATATGTCATCCAGGCATCATGCAACCTTATCAGATTGAAAATTAAAAATCTTCTAAAGATATGCCAAACATTACAATACGTGCAGAGCAAAAAGCTGCTCTAAACAAATTAAAAACAAACACTCAGCTTTACATGTAAGTTTATACCCCTCTGATGCTTGACTTGAATAACTGCATAGCCACCAGTGTGGACCACAGCTATCATGATAAGTCAAACTGGATTGAAACCAGCGAAAAATGCAGAAAGAAAGTATTTTCCAAACGGTTTTTCACCTGAACACAAAAAGCATTGACTGTTAAGGCTTTAGTTGACATAGCATGGCAGTGTAGCTGTTGTCAGTAAAATCCATTCTCAGGTTGAATCCGTTTTTACCTACAGTAGGTTGAATATGCACTCCCCCACCCCCCAAAAAGATTGAAAACACTATACCTTCCCTCAAACTCACATTGCCTTACGCATCTCAACATATCTTCTTACTGTTTCGTATCATCTTATCCAGCGGTTTCTGTATTCATACGCTCAACATCACAACATAGTTAGTAAGGAAACAGAAGACTTTACTAATCACTTACCGGTACTCAAACTCGCACCCTCCAGATCTGTAGTGCTGTGTCTTTACCAGTGAACTTAAACGACGAACATTCTCAACCCAACACAGTTCTTTTCATTTTTTACTTTTTGTACAATAAGTCAATTGCCATATTCATAAATAATAACCAAGAACAGTCCTAAACTGACCCTAATTTCTGTTTAGGCTTAATTTAGGCTTCTAAAAACGGTTCTTTAATTCATCTGAGTGCGTGTGCTACTTAGGTAAAATGAGGCTCACCAATTTAACATAGGTAAAGACGGATTTCACCTGAGAACAGATTTTACCGGCAACATAGCCACGTTGAGCCACAGAAAGCGTGCGAGAAATGAAGCCTCGTTTACTGTATGTTTAGGTGTCCTGATTACAAGAAGTTAACCTGGCTTGAGCCTGAAGTGCAATCAAAAAAACAGTACCTGGTCAGTGGTCAACTTTAAAAAAAAAAAAAGCTGACCTCAATGAGCTCTAAACTTGAGCCTGCGATATGGTCACATGATACTGGTCAGTGGATACCTTGTTTTGACATGTATCAATTGACTATAACATGGATGTCCAATAACAAAGATGTATGCTGTAAAATAGCGGGATTAGATGGCCACCATGTTGGGCACAAGTACTCTAAACTTGAGCCCGCAATAATTATGGTCACATGATACTGGTCACATTGGCATACATGGAGAGGGGGACGTATCAACATATAGACGGACGGTCAATGACGTCATAGCTAAAACCAAAATTTCTCGCATTAAAGTGTGTTACCATACCACCAGTAATTATTTTCTTAACTATAGTATGGTGCTCAGCGCCCATCTTTGGTGCCCAGAGCTCCACTATAAGCGTCACTCTTAGGAGACATTTAGGGTTAAGGTTGACATGTCGAGTTCATTTTGCATTGCAGGGATCAGCTCTTGAAAGTAAAAAATAATTATTTCATAATTCTTGTGTCTTTTTAAGTCTTTGGATTCTCATTCCTGATAAAATTAATATACATGTGATGATGTACAGTGTACACAAACATTATTATTGTCCAAAGAGAATGTTTAATAGGGTAATTTTTATTTATTGTATCCAAATTCAAGGTTTGACCCAACTATCTACAACCTGGTGGAGAACCAACAAAGTGAGGGTCTTGGCCGAAATGACTCTCGAGTCCAAAGTAAGGATTTACATTGTGATGACTCTTCCCAAGATTAGAGATACATGTACTGTACTGTATACTGGATAAATTTATTTACATGCACATCAAAGTCATAAAAGGCATTGTATGTTTTGAGAACTAACCATATACCATACCAGTAGTTTTTTGTTAAATCAATATTACTATTCTTGTGTGGTCCTTAAAATTTGCCGTTGGACATTGCCGGTGTATTGATTCATACTATTTTCTTTAGTTATAATTATAAAAACCATTGTTTAAAATTGCAGAGCTACTCTTTGCAAGCCATCTCTTGGGACTTTGCAAGAGTGATGACATTGAATTGATACAGGTACTGTAGATACATGTACATAATAATTGTGTTTTTCATTGGCATAATTAAGAATTGTGACTAAGTTCTTGGCATCTCGTAAGGCACCGTGATTCCCTTATTAAAAGCCAGTACCTGAAAGTGAGACTTACATGTACAGTAACAGATTTTGATCTGGCTAACACCAACTGGGGGCATCCTAGGGCGTTTGAGGTGTCATTG
>OX421449.1:23597126-23617126 GCA_949126865.1 Montipora capitata | reverse complement strand
TTTTTTTCAATAATTTGCAGAAGTTGGACCAGAGTTCAGCAGAGTGCATTCGCTCCTTCTGAAATATACAGAGGTGAGAACTGACCACGCTGCTGTTTAGTAAGTGTACGGTGTATCTCTGAGATTGTTAATGAACAACCCACAACATCTGTACATGTAAATGGCATGAATTAAACGTTATTTGATTAATAATGTTAATAGGACTGACTGGAATCCAATTTGGTCTGTAATTGCACGGGTGATTAACGGGTGATCTGTAGATCGAAGCCAGGAATCAGAAATTTCCCCATCTTGCTTTAAGGGAGTATCCATTCCTAATCCAAATATAACTTTTATAATGAAGGAAACAATGTTAGTAATCAAATCGTTTTAACTTTTTTTCACAGAAATGTTTGTGTCAGAATAAGAAAAAGTGAAGTCGCGTATTTTCACTTTCAAATTTGACAGGTGCCACCAAAGAGCTTTGTACAATAAGAATTGGACGGCAACTGTAACAGTTACAATTATCTCATTGACTCCTTAACCGTCCCCTGTTGATAAGTAAAATCGTCTGGTGTTAGAAAGAGTGAAAGCTAGATATATATCTATATATATATATAAACAAATTTGATTGTGAACGTCATGTCCTTTGTTGTTTTTGGTGGTGGTGTTTGTTGGAGGGGAGGTTCCTTTGCATAATTTTGGTTGAAAGGGTTTGTGGGAAATTCACAAGTTTCCTTCTTTGTCACAGAAGCTCCAACAAGCACGATCCACTCCTCTACACAAGTGCCTTTTCCCTTGGAACATCAATGTCATATACGAGAGAAGCACAAAGTTACCAAAAGTCTCGTAATACATTTATTGGATGACACCCCCCCCCCCCCCCAAAAAAAAACCAAGATTGCGTGAAAGCCAGGGGAACTGCGTCATTGTGATTTTCATATTTCAGTTGCTTCAAGGATTAGAAAAGATTAGGTCTTCTTATGGCCACATCTGCAAAAACAATGAAGCAAAAATCACAAGAAGAGAAAGGAGTAACTCCGGTAAGAAAACCACAGTGAAGAGAATAAATTTGAACCATACAGCCATCATGGTTAAATAAAAGGCACAGTGAGTGGTAATTTGAGCCAGTTGCATGTACTTTGCAAACAAGCTTTACTTAGATTGCTAATTTACATGTAAGTCAATTTACATTGTGTACGAGCCCCTGGGGGGCTGTACCCATTGGTTGCCATGGTGCCATGGTTTGACGATGATTCTGCCTCGAACGGCTCAGTCTTTTTTTTGCTTTATCTCATTTGCTTTCGATTTTTACTCGATTTGGTCTTTGCTTTCAGATCTTATCAACCAAAAAGAGCTACGAACACTCCAGAGCTGTTTAAGTGTTCTTGAAGATTCACTTCAAAGAATTAAGGAAACGGAGCAATAATCTTGTGCCACTGGGCGCGAGGAGGACAGGTGAGGGAGCAATTAAATTTAATTTAAACCTTTTTTGTAAGACATGTATCAATGACAATGACAGGGCTCCGATACGGCTAAACTACCGAATACAGGGCCACTTTTGAAGAGGGTTGGCTGCAGTGGCTCCGTGGTTTCACAGTCAACACGACTGTGGAACCGCGGAGCCACTTTCGTAATACTGCTCCCGGAGTGGCCCCGTATTCTGTAGTTGAAAGGGAACTCCTTGAGTACTAATTTAGTTAGTTATACTTTCCAACTTCTCGGTCTACTCAACAGAACTAAAACTGGAATCTTTTTCATCAATGTTGACTCAAGAATGGGCCATTTGCAGCTGGCGATCACATGTTACAAACACCGCCATACTGGAGGGCAAATTGCTCACAGGGACATCTAAAACAAAGCAACATTATTTAAATTGTTTGTTTCAGATGTCGCAGTGGCGGTTGTACCATGTGATTACTAGCTGCAGAAGGCCTATATTGATGAATGCTCAGAAATCCATGTAATTATATGAACGCAGATTTAAATAAGCGCCAGAAAGTGCCCCCCCCCCCCACCCCCCCAACGCAATATTGCCATCTCCATTGTGACACTGACGCCGATAGAGTTGACGTAGCACTAAGGAAAGTAAGTAATTATTGTTAACAGTAAACCTAAAACAAGACAATAGTCCGTAAATCAAATAAACCTTTTCGTATTATTCTACCAAGGTTAATCCCTCAATTTATCTTTTAAATGGTTATTAACTTGTACGTTGAAATGAGGCTTTATTCAGAACAGATTAAAAACAAGCGTTTACGATTTCGCCGACAAATTTTCACAAAAGCTTTTTGAACCCTACACTGAAAAACGTTCAAGTGTTCAAAGACTGACAATCAGTTCAGCAAGTGTTCTTCTGGAAATCCAAATTGGCTCTGTGTCGGGGTTGAAGTCAAAGGTAACTGCACAACATTGCACAGTTTGACTTTCCTTAGCTTGAGTACCAGTGAAAGAGGTCAAACTACTGGATGAAACGAAAATTATGCATCTCCGTTCTTCAGCTATGGGTAAAGGAACTTCAAACAAGACATCATCTCCCGAGTCAGACGAAAACAATCCATCCCTTCTAGGAAGGACTTCATCAGAGAAGCCCCTTGAAATAGCCAAATTCTAGGTCTTTCCTTTCCTCCCAAATAAGCGCAACCCCCTAAGAAGAATATTTCTGTCCACAGAAAATTATATGAACTCCAAAAGCTCCAGTGTCACGGAACTGCGAGAGCGTTTCATGGCAGGAAACCGCGGTCCACATCGTCTTGTCAAAGGAGACTTTTGCACAGAGGCGATACATTTGATTGCAGTGGAAACTTCGTGAAGAGTCAAAACTTTACTGTTAAGCACTTCTGAAGTAAATTTTGTCAACTGCATAACAGGAAAACGTATTGCTTTAATGATCCGTTCTCCGATGATACTTCTCATTTTCTTCCCGTCTACATCTAATTTAATTCCTTGATTTCCAAAGCTCCTAGCGACCCATTCCATCATTCCTTTGAATAATTCGATTTCTTGGACTGCAAGGGTATCTCTCTCAACTAATTCTTCAAGCAAAGAGCTTTCTATTGCGCGAACGCATCCGATTTCAATGCTCCCTCTGTATGCTCATCGATAACTTTCTATCATCTTTCCACCAAGGTTTTCTTCTCCGTACCTCTGAGCAGATGGTAGAACAGTAAAAACATTTGATGGATCCAAATAGTCTTCAAGATATTCTGTGCACTTAACGGAGAAGGAAGGCACCATGTATTTCTTCGCTCTCCCATCACATTACTTCCGCTTAAGTTCACTTCATCGCTGTTCATGTAACGAAACAACTCTAACAGAGACTCGTATTCACAATCAGGGAGTTCAATGGAGTCTCTAGTCTCCGTTAGTTCACCGTAAAACATGGCTGCAAACACAGGAATTCCAATAGACAACACAAACTTTGTGAGCTGGAATCACTTCATTGCTTTCACTTTCGCCATCACTTTCAGACTTTCGAACCACAAACTTCACATCCCTGAAGAGGTCGCTTTTGAGCATAAACTTAGTTCTTTCTCTCACAGTGGGTATATTGTTGTTTTCCAATTTGCTTGCACGGTAGCCATATTATTTTCACTATTCGGTGCACTTGAAGAAAATTCAACCGAAATTCGGAAAGAGTTGAAGATGGTCACAAATGTATTATGTATTCATATGTTATGTATTATGTATGTCACAAATGCATTATGTATTTATCACGAAGTCTATTTTAATCAAATACCTTGGTCACGCTCTTGTCTATCTCAGACACTTTCGAACGAATGGAAACCGGTGGCTCCCCTGGAGTGTAGGAATTTAGTTCTTTTAACCAACGCTTGAAAATATGCCAAGTTTAACAAATTTCTTTCCAATTGAACGCAGACTTGACGCATTGATGAACTTTCTGGAACACGGTCAGACTACTCGTTTCAGTGATTTCGTGGACTTTGACCCGCATTCAGAAAACTGATTAAATGTTGGATTTCATAATTATTATACCGTTAAGTCACTGAAATTACTCTAGTTGGCCGGTCGAAGTCAATAGACCAATTCGGCTAACTCAAAACTTGTAACCAATTCAAATCTCTCGGGGTTAAGATTCTTTGTGTGTTTAATTTGCATGACAATGAAGCATTCACATTTAAATGATATGGAAGAACTTGGAGCAAAACGTTTTATTCCCAAAAGATTTGAATTGGGTACAACATTGAGTTAGCCAAATTGGTTGATCCGAAGTTTGAGCACACGAACGTCTCGTGCAACTTCCAGGGGCTTCTGCAAATTTAGATACTCCCATACTCCTTCATGAAGAAAGGTACAGACACTGATAAAGGCAGTTACTCATAAACATCAATATAAAGACCACAAAAAATACTCGGAAACCCGATAGTCTTGCATTTGGAGAAAATAAAACAAATAACGTTTCCGCGCCTTAGAAAAACAAGTTCGCACTTCGCACTTCGCTTCGCCGATTCTTGAAATAGGGACGAGTTGCTTTCGTCACGGCACGAGAGAGTCAGATGTCATTACAAAGGCATCGCTTTCTCCTTAAAGACCCTGGGTGTTGGTCCGGCGGGGGTTTTTGATCCCGCTACGTAACAGTTACGGAGGGTCACTCACCCAATGGTGTTTCCAAGAGTTCATTATCAGAGCCGGTCCAAAGGACCGCGCAGGATTCATACTGCATCCTGTAAAGGGAATCTAGAAAGGGAAGTAAACATTAATCGATTGCTGTGTTTATTTATAACCACTTCCGCTTCTCTTATGACCAATTTTGTTGGACGGATTTGTCAGGCGATAGCTTTTGCTATTACCCTAAAATACAAATACAATTGAGCTCCTTTAATACATATTATAGGGCTTCGTTTCGGCAGTTTCTGCAGCATGGCCAGACACTGAATTCGCACCTGAACCTACCGGAATGGCTCACTTTCGAACGAATGAAAACCGGTGGCTCCCCTGGAGTGTAGGAATTTAGTTCTTTTAGCCAACGCTTGAAAATATGCCAAGTTTAACAAATTTCTTTCCAATTGAACGCAGACTTGACGCGTTAATGAACTTTCTGGAACACGGTCAGACTACTCGTTTCAGTGATTTCGTGGACTTTGACCCGCATTCAGAAAACTGATTAAATGTTGGATTTCATAAATATTATACCATTAAGTCACTGAAATTACTCTAGTTGGCCGGTCGCGAGGCTCTGGGGAATAAATATGAGGATTTGTATGAGTTTATTCCCCAGAGCCTCGAGGTGATGTCTTTTGTTTTGGACTGAATTTTAATATATCGAAATTGGTCTATTGGTTTATTAGAAGTTTGAGCACACGAACGTCTTGTGCAACTTCCAGGGGCTTCTGCAAATTTAGATACTCCCGTACTCCTTCATGAAGAAAGGTACACTGTACAGACACTGATAAAGGCAGTTACTCAAAAACATCAATATAAAGACCACAAAAAATACTCGGAACCCAATAGTCTTGCATTTGGAGAAAATAAAACAAATAACGTTTCCGCGCCTTAGAAAAACAACTGTTCGCGCTTCGCACTTCGCTTCGCCGATTCTTGAAATAGGGACGAGTTGCTTTCGTCACGGCTCCGCGTTTAGCATCGGTTTGGTCAACCTTGGTAGCCTGCACACAGGCTTTCCGTGAGGTTACTTGTTGCTCTCGAATGGCCCGCGGTCAACATCTTCCCCGCAATTCCCCAGCTGTTGACCGCACTTGGAGCCAACCTGCCGTGGGGAGTATCGGATTGCTTTACGCGGCACAAAAGACTCGGCGAGCAAGCGTTTGGTTGTTTTGGCATTTTTTTTTCCAGGAGACCCCAGCCTTGTCATAGCGGATTTCGTGACCTCCTACTGAAGAGAAAACGACAGCTCCTTACTACAAATCTCTGTGATTAATAGATGCTCTGGTTGTCCTAATTCAGGCTAATTGTGATCGCCGTTTTCTTTGTTTAATTGCAGAGAAATGAATAGCTCATGGTACTGATAGGAAATGCAGTCTAAAAATACCACATATTTTCATGATTTTGGAATCAAAAAAGCAAAGATGGAGACATCGTGGTCCAGTAGTGAGGTCGCTGGGTTTTGTTTGAAAGATACTCCAGCCTCGACTCCCGCTTTCATCATCAAATGGACCACGATTGCTTCCTTCCAGTTTGATTTCTCAGCGCTCATTGTAAGCTGTAAGCCTTGAACACTTTTACTCTTAGAAGTCATCAAGGAATCAACGGAAAGATCTTGAGAGAGGCTGACAAGTGTGCGTAGCTGCTTTTTTTGCAAAGTTGGTTTCAGCTGGAAGTTCCGAGTTGATCCCAAGTCTACACAGAGTTAATTAAGTCATATTTCACACACTGCTCGTGAGCCAAAGGGATTAATTAAGCTGGAGTTACTGCCATCTTGGATGTAGAGAAAATGTGCTCGTAGAGTAGCGCGGCCATGATCGCGCCGGGAAAAGGACCAACCCAATACACCTAGATAAAAACAAAGCAAAATGAAAAAGTTTGGAATCTTATGAGGTTACCAGCGATAAGTAGTGTTCATGTTAAAGAGTAAAAAGAATGGGGATAATGAACTTTGGCCGCTGAATAGCGATCGAATCTTCTCCAGGAAACAAGAACGTCGTTCCCAGGGTCCATCGCGGGCGAGAAGTGGAGAGACCAGGTTGAGGAAGGAAGGACCAACAATATGCGTGAAGGACAAGATGGTGTCGTTTTGCTTGCGCGGGCATTGCCTAAACCCTTCATTTTCGTCCTTCCCAAGCGAAAGAGAACTTCGTTTTCCTTGTTAGTATTTCTTATATCCTAAGCGAAGCAACTCAAAATGAACTTTCTCAATTAAATAAAAACTTGCACACTGTCGTGTAAAATAGGGATCGGAGTAGCCTTGGTGATGATATGTCATTTGTGGCAAGACATGGTTGGGTGGCTGTATACCTCGAACTACTCAATTTCAGAGGGAAAAGATAATTGTGTGTAATAAGATGATACACTATTTGGATGCAGTGATCCCCTAATAAACGTTCCATCTGGACCGGTTCACCACTCAGACCAGTGAATCAACTTGAAAGCCTGTCTGTATTTCTCTCCGAACGAGGTTTGTGTTCGTTTAATGAATCCATACGTAATTAGCCACTCCCCTAAGGACTTTTTAGAGCCAATGTACAACACTTTGTTTTATGATAGTGTATGTTCTGTAGAAGCAACTTTAGGTACTAACGAAATCAATTATTTTTGTGAACGTCAATCGCCGCTCGATATGACCCAGAGGTCTTATCGGTCACAAAAGCTTGACCGCTTTTGTCCGCTTTTGTTGGATTCATATCATGTGGGAATATATCATCAGCTCTTTTGACTTTTTTGAAACTTAACATTCGGTAAAGTAAAGACTATTTATTTTAAAAATGCCTTGTCAAACGAATACGCTTTCGCCCAGTTGCGTGATCAAACTACGAAAACCCTACCCAGTAGGGAAATGTTTGTCGAGGAGTGCCACGTGACCAGCCTGAACTAAGGTCTTTCTCCTCAACGACAAAAGAGTCAGAGAAGAGGGACCCTGGGAACGAGGTTGATTTCGCAGGTGCCCCCAGAAAAGAACGAGTGAGAGACCACTCCACCTGGGCTACGTCCCCTACTCTTCTCCGCAAACAGTGTGTGGGTTCTTTGACGTCCCACACAAGGGCTGTCAGACGGGGCCTATGGTTTATCGTCCTATTTCGAGAACACGAGAGAGTCAGATGTCATTACATAGGCATCACTTTCTCCTTAAAGACCCTGGGTGTTGGTCCGGCCGGGGTTTTTGATCCCGCTACGTAACAGATATGGACGGTCACTCACCCAATGGTGTTTCCAAGAGTTCATTATCAGAGCCGGTCCAAACGACCGCGCAGGATTCATACTGCATCCTGTAAAGGGAATCTAGAAAGGGAAGTAAACATAAATCGATTGCTGTGTTTATTTATAACCACTTCCGCCTCTCTTATGACCAATTGTGTTGCACGGATTTGCCAGGCGATAGCTTTTGCTATTACCCTAAAATACAAATACAATTGAGCTCCTTTAATACATATTATAGGGCTTCGTTTCGGCAGTTTCTGCAGCATGGCAAGACACTCAATTCGCACCTGAACCTACCGGAATGGCTCATCGACAGAGCAGCTGAACCAGTAATCGGGCAGCCATGGGTTCGATTCCTTTTGGGTGCACTCGGAAATTTCCGCGTATTCCCGAATCACCATTGACAAATACACCTATTGAAAACCATGACTGTTAACATATTAAGCATCATTGTGTACAGAAACTATTATTTACAATTGTGACGCCTCTAAAATAAATTGGGACGCCTTTTTAACCCTGAAAGATATCAAGTCCCTTGGCTGATATTTATTGGCGGCTGTACTCACCCCAACCATGTGACAAATGAACACACACAACCCAATGGACAGGGGAATTTCATATCCATGGTGGTTCTTGCCCCGATCAGTGGCGCCAAATATGCTAAGAACCAATACAAACGTGAGTAAAAGCTCAATTCCAAATGACTGTGCACCATGAAGGTTTTCTGCAGGAGCGGTCACTCCCAGTCCTCCTCTTACAGTTGAGGGTGTTAGGCCATATAATAGTGCTGCGCCTAAAATACCTTGAAAGAACGGATATAGCAATCGTGAAACACAAAATAAGGGAAAAGTCAAGATCCATCATTTTATTTTTTGATTCAATTCGGCCAGATTTTATCTGCTCATCGTCGCAACGTTCTCAAGTAACTGATTTTGCCGATCTCGTTGTAAATGCTTCAAAACTGTACTCTTTATTTTCCGCACGAATCACATACAATAGACCAATTCGGCCAACTCAATGTTGTACCCAATTCAAATCTTTTGGGAATAAAGCGTTTTGTTCCAAGTATTTCCATATCATTTAAATGTGAATGCTTCATTGTCATGCAAATTCAACACACAAAGAACCTTAACCCCGAGAGATTTGAAATGGGTACAACATTGAGTTAGCCGAATTGGTCTATCTTACGGTGGTTACTATTCTCTGAGAGATAGATCACCAACACCGGGGGTCTCACAACTCTCCCTTACTCTTCGCGAACCGAATGTGGGGACTTTATTGTTCCACAGTGTTGAGGACAGGAAGGGTCGTAAGCCGGGGCCTACGGTTTGTAGTGTTTATCCGAGAAGCCTTGAAAGTCTAACCATTTGAGTGTTGGTCCGACTGGGGTTGTGCCGCACGAAAGTCCGATTGTTACCAACTGAGCCACCGGTCGTCGGTGACATTAGGGAGTTTAAGAAACCACGACGGCTACGGGGACGAAAACGTCACTTCAAAATATAGGTTTGAGCTAATCTAAGTATTTCGGGATTATTCAATCTTGTTTATATTATACAATATGTGCCAAGTGTCCTATAACTGGATTGGTACGGACGGATTTGAAGTAAAGAGCGAGACTGAAAGATTCACTGTAGTTTGTCCACGTTGTCGTCAAAACCTCAAATTTGGTAATTTCACGTAGTAGTTTTGACGAGTACGGGAGAGAAATGTTCAAAAATGCGTGCCGCACGTGCAGCACGATCATTTTGGTTTTTTCAACCAATAATATTACTGCTTTTTGGCGTTGTCGTTGCCGTAGCCGTTGTCGTTTCTTAAATTCCCTATTTAGGGAGCTTAAGCACGCACGTTTTTGAGACGCGGACGGCAACCGGAAGTGAGCCGTTTTCCCTTTTAACTTGTCTTGACACAACCACATTTATATCGCTAAGTATCTTTTCACTATTAGATACCCTAAGTTTAAAAAGCTGGGAGAGACCGCTATCCTGGCGTGCGAAATATTCACTTCCGGTTGCCGTGCGCGTCTCAAAAACGCGCGTGCTTAAGCTCCCTATTGCTCCTGAGGTCGGTCTCTCCCCCATGTATAGTGAGTTTTTCAATGCCGGGTTCCTTATTCCTGAACAGAAAAAAAAAACTACAATCCTTTTCCATTGTATGTGGCGTGAACTCCATAAATATTTGATAAACTGGAGCACTATGGCATTCGTGGCATTGCATTGAAATGGATAAGAAGTTATTTCTCTGATAGGTGTTAATTTGAAGACTTAAATGGTCATTTTTCTTCTCATTTAACAATCTCTTGGGGAGTACCTCAGGGCTCTATACTTGGGCCACTGGTTTTCCTGTTGTACGTTAATTTCATGATATGATTAATGCATTTACTTTATTACGACTGATATTATACGCTGATGATACCAACATCTTTTTTACGCATAAAGATCCAATTGTATTGTCTTACTTGCAGAATACTGAGCTAGAAAGATTATCAGTCTGGTTAAGAGGAATAAGTTGTCACTAAACTTAAAGAAAACAAAATTTATGGTGTTTAATTAAACCAGGTCATCGACGGAGACGGTTCATGGGGTATTCATGATATCCATGTAAGAGTTGATGATTAGAAAACTGATCGAGTAAACGAGACAGTCTTCTAGGAGTGCTGAAGAAGACAAAAACCTTCTAGTTTCTAAAGCTATTGGAATAATTTATAAATCGAGGTTCTCTTTGTACTTTTCATTAATCTATCCCTATTTTTTTCTACGGAAGTATTTGGGCCTTCACCGCGCAGGTGAAAATGTAAATTGATACTTGCGCGTTATAAGTAAATAACTTATTATTATTATTATTATTATTATTATTATTATTATTATTATTATTATTATTATTATTATTATTATTATAAAAATAACCTCATAAAGACTTCCAATTTTCAAAGAACTTAATATCTTAAAACTCCAGGATCATACATCTTATGCAATCGGGCAAACTTATGTACTCCAATATCTTAATCCTTCCTTCACAGTTAGCAAACAAAACTGTTTCGAAAAGTCAACTTCATTCTTATTATACAATTACCTTACTGCAGAACTAATGACAAAACAATTCTCCATTTTTATCAAGGTCCTAATTTTTACAATTCTCTTAATAGGTAGTTTGCAACCAATCTCTAATGACACATATGACAATGCTGCAATGTGCAATTGCTGGTGGACGAACAAAAGGAGCTAATGAGAGATCATTTGTTTTCGTCCACCAACATTGCGGCGATGACGTAACGTGAAAACCACCTATTCCGACATTGTTTCTGCCAACTCTCTTGCTTCTTTTAAGAAGAAACGTAAGCTATTTATTTTGTAATAATTATTAATGTATGAAGCAGTTGTTTATTGTTTCTTACGAACTTCACGTTTTTGTTCAGGATTTGAAGTGTAATCTGTGTACTTTTTGGGCTTTTGCCCCGGGTCATTTCTTCCAGTTTTCGACGCTCTAGTTCAGTTATTATCTCAGTTGTTCGTTATATTAGTTAAGGCCCAGGCCAGCGGCTTCAACATTTGCATTAACATCCATTCGATTTTGTTGAACAGCGATGTTTAAAGCGTTTGCTTCCCCCTTTCAACCGCGTTGAAACATGCGATTTAACTTTGCTTCAACTATGGTTACCATTCAACATTTCTTTTGTTATCGCGAATGTTGAATGAAGTTGAAGCTGTTTGCCACCATCTTTCAACATTGTTTGGTATGCGCTTGCACACTAATCGGTCTCTCAATGACGTATCCATAGCAACAACCGCGGGTGCAGCTTAGACTGAATGTCAGGCCGCCTCTGGTAAAGCTTTGTTGAATCAAATGTTCATGATGTGTTGAAACCGTTCGCCCAGCCCAGCAGTCAACATCGTTCAACAAAAGCCATTTGCCAGGGCCTTTAAAATCAATCCATGCTAGGTCATGTTACTGAGGTGGTCTAACCAGTTATACGCTTTTCAGCTTCTTTTGGACCTCCCTTACCCTTCCTTTCCTTTTTTTCTCTTCCTTAATCATTCTGGTTGTTGTTGTTGTATCTTAACGTGCCAAATTAAACAAACAAATAAAATAAATGAATAGGTGGTTTTCACGTTATGTCATCACCGAAATGTTGGTGCACGAAACCAAAAGACCTCTCGTTATCTCCTTTTGTTCGTCGTCCAGCAATTGTACATTGCAGAATTGTTATCTGTATCCCTATGGATTGTGAACAAGGCCTTCATGACCTTGTTGTAACTGATGAAAGGGGGCGGAAAACCCGAAACTTTTCTCTTTTCATACTTTTCTCGTAGTAAAGAAAAAAAAACCGTGGTTTGTAAGCACATTTCTCGCATTGCAAACAAATTACAATAGAGCGATTTGACACCGCATTTCCGCTTAACAGCGAATATCAGGCAGCTGCTTTTAATAGAATCCTTAATTTTATTCCTACGTTAACTAATTCAGTCTGAAGGGGCCCGCAAACGAGGAAACGTATCGGAAATTCCTCGGCTCGCAAACGAGGAAACATTTTCTAAGGAAGGAAAATGTTTCAGAACAAATTTAGGAAAAATTTTGCTTCCCAGGAAGCAAATCTTGGTTCCGCAAAAAAAGGGTTTCCTCGGACCGCAAACAGGGAAACATTTTCTTCTGCAACATTGTTTCGTCTTTTGCGGACGCCTTTAGGACATGAGTTTTCGTATTCAGAGAATTTGTAATCAGTGTTTTTAGTTTTGTAAGACTGGATTTTTAAGAGATTAAAGAATATCCCAAGCGAATAGAGGGACACTGTCAATATTGCCGCCTGATTTTCTGCACATTTTCCTCTGTTATCGAGGTGTGGGAAAGCTCAGCCTAGGGAACACTTCCTGTGTTTATCATAAAAACGCAATATTGTGTAATTTGGGGCACATCTAAGTCAATTGAGGACATGAGTTTTCGTATTGAGAGAATTTGTAATCAGTGTTTTTATTTCCTTAAGATAGGCTTCTTAAGTGATGAAAGATTATCCCAAGCGAATAGAGGGACACTTTGTCAAGATTGTCGCCTGATTTTCTGCACGTTTCCACCTGTGATTGAGTTGTGGGAAAGCTCAGCCTAGGGTACACTTCTTGTGTTTATCATAAAAACGCAATATTGTATAAGTTTGGGCAAATCTAAATCAATTGAGGACATGAGTTTTCGTATTGAGAGAATTTGTTTTAAGTAAAGGAAAGGAAAGGAACTTTTTTTAAGTGTCTAGTGGTTCTAGCGCTGGAGCAGTAAATGGGGACACTGTAAACTGAAAATAACAATTAAGGCAAATCAAGTCAAATTTTGGTTTTTGAAGAGAGGGGAAAACCGGAGTACCCGGAGAAAAAACTTCTCGGGTCAAGGTAGAGAACCAACAAACTCAACCCACAAATGACGCCGACGCTGGGAATCCAACCCGGGCTACACTGGTGAGAGGCGAATGCTCTCACCACTGTGCCATCCCTGCATCCTATCCTACAAATGAAACAATATTTTTGTAGGATAGGATTTTTAAATGATTTAATAAAGATTATCCCAAGCGAAGAGAGGAACACTTTGTCAAGATTCACGGTCGTCTGATGTTCTGCACGTTTCCCTCTGTGATTGAGAAGTGGGAAAGCTCAGCCCAGGGGGCAATTCTTGTGTTTATCACAAAAACGCAATATTGTGTAACTTTGGGCACATCTTAATCAATTGAGATTAAACAATTTGTTCACACTAAAAGTCAACAATTCTTATTTCGAAACTAAAGGAAGCTTCAATAGAAAAATTAATGTTTTTTTGGGGGGGGGAAATGACGTAAAATAGGTCGGGAAGTTTACTGAGGAAATACAATAAAATTTAAATGGCCGCGGGAGCCGAATTTTATGATCCGGGAGAACATCTTGTGATAAACTGTGTTGAACCACGTTTGCACGAAAATGATAGCGCAGGATTTTAGTAAAGGGTAGGTCGAAGGGAAAACGATCTGCGAAGTAGAGCTCTATGGACTGAAAAACGTCCGTTAAACTTTGACTTTTTGCTCATATTTATTGGTATCCAGTCGGCTTGGCAGATGTAACAGGAATTTTCATTTATTCAGAAGCACGGTTACAAATGCATTGCTTCAGGTGAAAAATTGGAAATTATATTGTTTCTTAATTTTGCAACATTGCTGTGAGGGTAGAGCAGTTTGCAGCCCAAACGCAAGGTTCTCAACTTGTCGCTACAACCTCTATTAATTTTGGTAGAGCCCATTTGAAGCCATTTGTTGTTTCATCTTCTGAAAAACGGGATTTACAGAAATTCTAGTTAACTCTTTTCCATGATGAAAAGTGGAAGGCATATCTATGAGTTTTTAGTTTGGGCAGGAAGAGTAATCTGTAGCAAATGCTTGGCTATGTCTTCAATATGATATTTTAAAATAAGTTAAAATGTGATCTATTTTCATCCTCCCCATCCGTAACAAAAGAAGACGACTGTGAATAGTTACAGTGAAATAACACAGTTTGATGCAAACAACCGTCTTCATAACTTTTGGATTTTCGTCGATACAAGACATCTTTTAGTATTCGACGCCAAGACTATAAAATAGCAGCTCAGCACATAACCGTATACATATTCCTTATTCATGGTCCTCAACTAGTTCTGCGTATGAGAATTATACTTCTCGCTCTCTCTCTCTCTCCCGCAATTGACATTTGCCCGAACTGATACGGCCTGTTAGTTACTTTCGAACCAAGCTGAAATTTTGACTAAAAAAGAAAAGATTCCGGCAGAATAGGCAGAAAATTGAACCCAGGAAAACAGGCTTTCGTTTTACTGACAGCGATAACCACTAAGTCAACTACAGTAGTCTAATAAGACAAGCTACTGTGAAAACGAATTTTTTAGACTTATTTAGCACAAGTGTTTTCAGCTCACCCCTTTCCCATGTAATCGCGTTCACCGGGACAGGGGCCCGTTTCTCGAAAGTCCCGAAAGCTTTTTGGGCCCGAAAAGCCAATTTTGCATGAGCCTGCCAACCGCTTTTTCAGGAAAGCTGATCTTTTAAGGTAACAAAAAGCAAAATGATTGTGAATTTTGACGACTTAAATCCTCTCCGTTCTTGAGATACAGTGGGAATTGTGACACCAGCGAAAATGGCCCGTAAATTAAGTTTCCAGACTTTCGAGAAACGGGCCTCAGCCCGGTTATCCGGGCCAGCGATTTCTAACCAGTCGAGCCGGGAATAGTCGTTTTTTATATTTAAGTAAAGGCTGTAGAAGATACAGCAAACCTTAAGGCTTCCTTAAATTGTAGAATGGTGAAATTTAATAGGAATTTAGCCAGACAAACGTCTCTTCACTTCTTCTTCTTCTTCTTCTTCTTGTTATATATTCCAAAATTTAGCCCAAGCCGGGCAGGCTCAACTCATGTTATACCGGGCTTAAACTTATCCCGGCAATTCGGGTTTGCCGGGATGAATTTTAGCCTGGAATTACATGAGGTGAGCCAGCCCGGCTTGTGTTAAGTTTAGAATATGTCGGGTGAAAAAAAGATAACAACAACAAGAAGACGTGGACAGATGTTTGTCTCGCTAAAATGCAATTTAAAGAAGCCTTAAGGTTTGCTATCTTGTACATTTTTTTATTTAAACATAAAAAAACGACTATTCCGTGGGCCATTTTGCACTAAAGTGGAGTAATGTGATTAGAACTCGCTGGCCTGGCTGTTCTCGTGAACGCGATTACGGGGAAAAATCTCAGCACGGTTAGCCGGGATCTCGGCTATCTGAAACTGATCCGAGACCATTTCTGTGGAGTATTCATTCGGTGATCTAACCCGAAGGTCGTGGGTTCAATTCCCACCCTGGCCAGAGCTTTTCTCTGTCCTTGTGTGGGCCCATTTCCATTAGTAGGGCTAACGCTCACATGGTTCGTATGAGGTAGAAAACTAGCACTTCACATTACACTCTAATCACTTAAGTCTGTTGAAATATAAGCGCTACACGGCCAACGTTTGTAAAACCGTAACCCTTCCTTGTACTTGTACATGTTCATTGCCGTGACTTTAACATCTTCAGTTCCCACGGCCTGCTCAGTCGGTAGAGCAGCGGTGATCTAAACCGAAGGTCGTGTGTTCAATTCCCACCTTGGTCAGAGTTTTTCTCTGCCCTTGTGTGGGCCCATTTCCATTAGTAGGGCTAACGCTCACATGGTTCATATGGGATACAAAACTAGCACTTAACATTACACTCTAATCAGTTACTAGAAGTCTATTCATATTTAGGGTTCGTTCGATTGACCCCCTTCTGGAATAAGTGGAGTGATGATTAAAGAGTATGTCTGGCGTTTTGAAGCAACAAGGATACTAAAGATGCGTTTAACATAACATTTAGAAAGTGTTTGACAATTTAAACGTGAATCTCTGTAAAAACAAAGGATTCCTATTCCGGAGTAAGGTTTTGCTAAAAGCAGGCCCGGCAGCCTGGCGGACCGGAGGCCCGGTGGCTCTGTCCTGATTTTCCACATTTCTTTTGTCCAGCGTTAAATCCACGCCCATGCACAGACCCGGCCCTCGGGCCGCCGGGCCGTCGCGGGCTGTGGGCCGCTGGGCCTTCGGGCCTGCTTTTAGCTAAACCCTTCCGGAATAAGGTCAATCGACGCACCCTTAGCGGTCGTAAGAGTCGATTGAGTTCATGATGACACTTAAGGACGGTGCCTACTAATTAAAGATATTTTTGCCCCGGTGTGTCATTATGCAGGAAACGCAGATCTTAACAATTGAAATCCAAAAAAAAAACTGGGGGTAACCACGCATTTTCCGAAGATAATTCGCAGCGATTTTACTCTCTTGAATGCTCGGTGACCCCCCTTTTTTCTTTCCGTAGATCACTTCCTTTCCTGATTTTGTCCATTTTAACAAAAAACAAAAAATATCTGTACGTGAGAAGTTACAAATATTTCGCCTTTTATGCTCTCGTGCGGCCGAAATTTCTTTCTTATACTAACATGTATCGTTTTTGAAGGTCTATTTCACCTCAGAAAAAGACATCAGCTGCAAAAGTTTGTTTAGTTATATTAGTTATGTTGAATTGAGTACGTTTACCTGATCTGAATTTCACTAATGTAGCATTTTAATTGCTGACAGTTGTAAGCTAAGATCGTTTTAAAATAACGCAAGCTTCTAAAAGTGCACCTCATGATCTCGAAAACGAGCACGGTGACCCCCCCATTTTTTTTTTTTTTTTTTTTTTTTTTGCCTTTTTGACAAAAGTAGATCATTACCTTTCTGCGTGGCAAGTTTAAAAAAAGAACTGTACGTAGGAACGTTTTGGGCGCGAACGTCCTTAAAGGACACCTACTCAGTGTTCTAAATAGACAAACCTCTTAAAAATGGCAGAGTTCGCGGAGTTGAAATTATCGCAATGACCTCAAGTGAAACGTTTAACAAACACCAAAAGATGTTAACACAACGAAATAGAATGATTCTTCGTTACATTCGGTGACGACAGAGGAAAATTTCCCTGCTTGTGTTTTCATTTGTGAATATCCGCGCAATCAAGCGCGAGAGAGGCGCTTCTGAAAGGTTACCTTTTTTACTGAAGGTTGGCCTTGTAGCACTTATATTTTAACAGAATTAACTATTGGAGGATGAGGTAAAGTGCTGTTTCCTACCCATGTGAGCGTTAGCCCTACTGATGGAATTGGGCCCACACAAGGTCAGAGAAAAACTCTGACCAGGGTGGGAATTATTTTTCTGTCCTTGTGTGGGCCCCATTCCCCATTTGCAGGTGACATGGTTTCCATGGGTAGAAAGCAGCACATCTGGATTGAGCCAAGTAGAGGGAAAACCCAACTTCGGGAAGAAACGGTAAGCCACTGGATGGACGATACACTTTGGCTTTCGTTATAACACTTAGGAGTCTTATCCCTGTCAGCTCCAGAGCGGCCAAGAGCATCTTTATATTTCTTGTACTCTGTTTTTACTAATAGATGTTTTATCTTTGTTCGGCACTAGATTAAGTCGCTCTGGTAACCAAGAACTGACATTTCCTTGCTGATGTTTTCGTAAATCTCGGCATTTTTATGAGTATTGTGGTCTTGGATCGATCCAATCTAGATCGATGTGAGATCGAGCCAAATAAGAACACAACGGCGCAAGAGATCAGTTCCCTTTGTAACCTGGCTTATCTGCTTGACCAACATTCTAAGCTGTAATTAGAGAGGTTTTAGATGTGATTTTAGTAGAATGGCGAGGAGGCTACAGGGCAATTATGGCTTTCCTGAATCTTGTATCCTTCCTCTTTAGTGTATCGCTTAATTCACGGCAAATAAAGGGAAAAGATTCTTTCGAGAGTCAAAAGTTCTTAAGCCAAAGTGTATCGTTTTTCCACTGGCTTGCCGTTTCTTCCCAAAAGTGGGTTTTCCCTCTACTTGGCTCAATCTAGAAGCGCCTCTCTCGCGCTTGATTGCGCGGGTATTCACACATGAAAAACACAAGCAGGCAAATATTCCTCTGCCGTCGCTGAATTAAGCGAGGAATCATTCTATTTCGTTTTCTTAACATCTTTTGGTGTTTGTTAAGCATTTCACTTGAGGTCATTGCGATAATAACCTCCGAAAGCACTATCAACTCGGCGAACTCCGCCATTTCCAAGAGGGTCGTCTATTTATAGAACTGTGTAGGTGTCCCCAAAGTATCCTCATGAACTCAAGAATCGTCTCGTACGGACACTAAATATGAACACTCCACCAAAATGGCCTCGGATGGGTTTCAGGTCGATCAAAAATGAGCTAGGTGTGAATGGGCCCTTAGAACGCTTACGGCCTGGATCGATCCGAGACCGATCCAACTCGCAAGTGTCAACAGGCCCTGAGACGAGCCGAGATCTCGGTTAAACGAACCAGCCCGGCTCTTGTAATCGGCCCCTTATTACACCTTTTTCAGAAATAGTGCTTTCTGGGTCTGACTATTGTATCTCTGCTCCCAAATGCTGTTTCATATTACCCTATTCCGAAATAAAACTCGTTTTCTATCACCTTCTTGTTTATTTGCTTCCTCTAAGTAAACCTAAAAAAAAGTAAACCTTAAAGTAAACCTCTCGGGAAGGGAAATTAAAATGTTCCTAAGAGTATTTGCGTTTCGCGTCTATAACAATGACAGCTGTCTATTCGATGTAAACATGAGCACATCCTTTTCTAAATATAATGGTCAGTTTTATGTAAACCGGACGAAAACTGATGTCATTCGACAACTTGTGTCGTAAGACGGCTATGGTTATCTTCTGCTTCCAACCTCTCGGATTTCATTTTTCTTATTTTAATTCCGAAATTCAAAAAACTTTGTCGTCAATCATGGACTTTTTCAGTTGTATCCTTCTTGTCTGGAGATCAACTCTTTCTACAGACAAATTAACCCGTATGGATTGACTCACGTTTTCGACACATTGAGATTCAACAATTACTTATCCTTCATAATTTTTTTTCCTTTTTCACTCTTGAAAGAAAGAAAAGAGATTTTGATGTACCTTTGTAATGTATCACCCACACATTTATTCTGAGAAAAATAAGTCCATGATTATATGCCGCCGGTGTGATAAGCATAAATTTTCTTCAGAAGGGAGAGCACATCTTAAATCTAAAATAGCTCTTATTAAAAAGAAGTGACCTAGTACTTACACGATATCTGTATCAAAAGCCATCTGTACGAATTGTAACATGTCACTGGCTGAAATTGTTAACAATAAAATGAGAAGCAGGATTCTTGACACCATTGAAAATGGCAATTTTCAGTTTAGTACCCTTTCACAAAATCACAGACCATGTCATAGACTTCACTTTTGTCTTCTTGTCTTTGTTTTTTCGCTGATAAGTATTCCGGTCAATTTACAATTTTGCAGCTGTCGATCGGCAAAAAAGGCTTGGGGAAGTTAAGCTTACCGTAATTTTGTCATTTTCCTTTTGTATGTAGGAAATTCAAAAGAGAGGAAATTATTTGGTTGCCTGTTTTCGTTTTTCTGATCTTTGGGTTTTTGCGACGTTCCAAGTGTTAAACATTTAAAGGGAAGAGATCGCGGATTTATTATTTTCCCTTCGCAAAAAAAGGCTAAGGAAGGTTTCCTGCAGAAGTGATCGCTCTTGGTTATTTCAAAGCAACACTTCCGGTCGAAAAACAACTTCTGTTGCCTTCCAATAACATTTATCAGCAGTCAACTTTAC
>OX421449.1:23587126-23589626 GCA_949126865.1 Montipora capitata | reverse complement strand
GAATAAAAAGTCCCCCTTCAGAATCCTCATTGCATCGGCTGATTTAGAGGACTTCTCTGAACTGGTAGACTGCTCTAAAGAAGAAGGCTCTATGGCTTGGTCTGGTTAGCAGCTCTCTCTCGTTTGAACTACTACAAATAGAAGCTTAAAC
This sequence comes from Montipora capitata, assembly GCA_949126865.1. Taxonomy (NCBI): domain Eukaryota; kingdom Metazoa; phylum Cnidaria; class Anthozoa; order Scleractinia; family Acroporidae; genus Montipora; species Montipora capitata. The sequence goes on along the minus strand of OX421449.1, from coordinate 23,589,475 downwards.
CAGTTGCCAAGCGCTCGGTCTTCTTGGAATCTTTTGATCCCTGTGGCTGTGAGTGCTGCTTGTTTGCAGTCACTAACACATTTTTTGAACTTTGTACGCAGTTGTTTCACGCTAAATTTCATTTCTTTACCCCTTGCAGAAGCCCTTTTCTTCAATTCAGTCAAAATTTCCTCATACATTTCACCATTCCTTTGACACTTGGGTGTTGGTAAAAATGAGCTTTCTCTTGTAGTAAGTATTTAATTGCTCACCACAATATCAATGACGTCGTCAACATCCTCAGGGCTCCAAGCTGATTTACGGCCAGATTTCTTTTTCTTCCCCTTAGACTTCGTCACAAAAAGACTTAACGATCCTCCTTCCTAATAATCATCATCATCATCATCATCATCATCATTGGATTTCTCTTCTACATCACCATCTCCCAACTCACCATCTTCCACTCTACAAAACGAAAATATAGCCCTGCACGTACTCCATCTGTGCGTTTTTTTGCGGTCGTCGCGCATTCTGCATGAGAGCCTTAAAATTATATTTTTGCGCAGACGTGCGTGTCTTTAACAGATTTATCTCTTTTTGATGATATTATCGGAGCTTTTAGGCTCCATTGATTCATCAATATCTGTTTAAGATTTTTACCTGCTGGGTGGTACGTAGTGACAAAAGGCAAAAACCTCTCGTTCGCTTTTTTCTATGGTTATGTTTGGATAGCCACGCGCTCTCAGGCGTTGTTTGAACTCCTCAAGGGTCTCTTCAAATCATGTTCTTTTCGAAGAGTTAGTCCTAAGAAGTCTTATTGCCTCACCATTAATGAAGCCATTTTTTACGCCTGGGGGGTGGCCGCATGAATTGAAGTGTGTATATTGAAAGGTTTTAGTCGGCTTATAATGAGTTTTAAACTACTGTGTTGAGGAAAATGATTTCGTTGATGTCATGAAGGGGTAAAATGGGAGCTGGGATTGGCCTGATTTTTCGGTGGGAATCACTGGGAACTGGGATTTTGTTACTGGGAATGGGAGATAAAGAGTCCTTGCTGAGAATGGGATTTGAATGGCAGAGAATGGCGTCCCTGGCCACTGCTATGTGAGAGTGAGGACCTCCTGATGCCAAAGGACTTGTTTTTAAAACTCAAAGCTTCCTACCTACGACATACCTCTATTGCGGCCTGACTAGCACGAATCGGCTTCCCTAAACCCACTGCAATCAATGCAATCACTCGAAAATAACAAGCTCAGATGAGGTATTGGCCTGGTGCCATGGTAAATGTGTCAGGCACAGGAACTGAAACGTCCTTGAACGTACGCTACCGATTTGTAAGACCTTCGGGCCTAGCGATTGTTGTGGGTCTAGTGAAGAGGGCGAAAACTCAGAGTTGGATACTGGTGAGGATACGTATATTGACGAATTTCGTAATGATGATGATGATGACATCGACTGGGAAAGGGACGTAGAGAAACGGCAGACTGCACCATTCAGAATGCTGTCATGTGTCAGATGATAGCAGGCCTTTTTTAGCGGACATTTGGCTAAGCAATCCCATGCAGATACAAATTATACCTCGTATTTCATGTTTTTTTTTCTAGACTTATCATGCAGTGCTTCATACAACATATCGATGCTCTAAACTTATATTTTTCCTATCATAAATCCGGTTAGGATTTTAGTAGCAGGGACTGGGATTTTGTCCAAATTTGGACTTGGAATTGGAGTTGCCCGGTGGAGTTGCCAACCTCCCTCCCCCCTCCCTTTCATGACCCTCTTCGTTCTCTGATATTACAGCCGTGAATTTGATGGTAGGGTAGAGTTTATTAGCTTGTTTGATAAAATGGTCCACATCTGCTTTATCGCTGTCCCAAAAAGGGAGAAATTGTCATCAATGTATCTTTTCAATAGTTTTTGGCTTGGTATAACAGACAAACTAACGTGATGTTTTCCCGGGTTTTCTTTAGCGTTTTTTCCTTCTTCAGTATGCCCGAATTCTTTCCTTACGCCGAGAAAACTGCTTACAAAGGTTCCCTTTTCGTAATAAATTGCAACGCAGTTTATATTATGTCAGAGGTTTCAGATGAATTTGGCGGAGTGAGACGATGTCGCCATCGCGCTCATGCATGTCAACGAACGCAACGTGGTTGAAAGAGATTGACTTACTTTTAACCCGCGTCACGTGTTACTCCGAGAGGACAAACAGAAAATTGGGTGAGCGGCATAGGTCGGAGTATTTCCTTTTTTTACGTGGTTTCTAGGGGTCTTAGGGTCTTTTGGCCAAATTTTTCATTCTCCAAGCAAATTAAAGCTTTTCAACTCATAACGTGAGGTTACTTACTGACCCTTCTTTAAAATTCACTGAAT
>OX421449.1:23569626-23572126 GCA_949126865.1 Montipora capitata | reverse complement strand
TGAATTCTACATTGGCAAAACAAAACGAAGACTCCACGACAGAAAAACAGAACATTTCAAGACCCTAGCCAAAAGTGACCATTCATCAGCCATTGCTGATTACGTGAAAACCACTGGCCACGACATTAAATGGGATCACTTTGACATTTTAGCGTCCGGAAAAAGTGACTTTCACTGCAAAATTAAAGAGACTTTGTTCATTCAAGAGCTAAAGCCTTCCCTTAATGTCAATATTAGTAGTGAGAAGTTATTGCTGTTTTAGCTATTACTCCTCATTATGTCTAGACACGTACTGCTGCAGATCATTTTTCTCAGTCTAGGTTCTCTCGAGTGGGGCCGTAAAGTCTCTGGTCAAGACCTATTCAAATCTCCCTTCACTTCACCGCACGAACCGTCGTTAAATTATCGCAAGCATAATTGAAGATCTCCCTTTGGGTAGCATTTCTACCATGTTGGTAAACTAATTGTAATATAAATCGCTATGAGCCTATGTAATATTTGCGGTATTTAAATCCATTACTAATAAGATTCAAGCTCATTTACTGGAGGACGTTGAAAAGCAGCAAGACAGTTACTTTTTACCCAATGAAAAGCACAAAATGAAGCCAAAATTTCGAATTTATCTTACTTCAGTTCTAACAGTAGAGCTGTAGTTTTGTTGCCTAAAGGTAGGTGTAACAATTGGAACCATAGAGTGTGACCACCCTGACAGAACGATAAAGAATGCAGCTTTGTGATCAATAGTCGTCATCCATTTAATAAAAGAACCGTGGTAGCTAGAAAAGTTAATTAAGACTATTGCATTGATAAATGGCACTAATTTATGCAACCTACCTCCAAGACACTGTGCTCCAACAAAGAAGACAGCCTTCAATACCGAGACTCTTCCAACAGACATCATTGCAATGGTCACAGCTGGATTAAGCTGCCCTCCAGATATGTGTTGAACTGCCATAGCTAAAGTCGCGATGCTCAAACCGTGGCTGAAGGCGATGTGCATCACGGACGGCAGCGTGTGATTCCAGGGCAACACAGTCCCGCAAACCATGAACAAAAACAGCAGTGTAGCTAAAAATTCAGCGATCACTTCTGTCCAAAACGAACGGGATCGAAATTCCCTGCTACCGTCCTGAAGAAACATCTCGATCAAATCGTTATCAAGTTGACTCCAAAAGAATAGTTTCCAACTTGAATCAGCTAAATGTAGTCTCAGAAATGATGATTGCGAAACTGCAAGTGGATTTGGTTTTTACAACGCAGCTACCTATCGATAACAAGAACTAACCAAACTTTTCACGGGGAGTGATCACTAAGTCAGGCTTCATTTAGCATATTCATTGTTGTAGGTCACACAAGTAACGCCTCCTTGAAATACAGCAGTATATAAGGTCACTCGGTTATAAATAATCAGAATAACGAACTTTATTCAAGTGTCAACTGTATTTAGCACTAAAGCACTAACAGGGGACTGTAGCGATTTTGTACCCCCGGTCCCCCGCTTTCCAGGTATTTGATTTTTGGTTTGTTGATCGTATCTTATTTCAATCAGGTACCTTATTACATGAAATTTTCGTGACACGTTAATTTCGCGATTTTGAGGTTCGCATATTTCGCGACACCTTAATTTCGCGATTTTGCGAAAATTTTGCATTTTGACTCACTTTAATTACGCGTTTTTGAGTGAGACACACTCAAGGAGCCAGTAAATGGACAGTTTGAGGATTGTACAAAAGAAGTGCTACCTGGAGTAGAGACGGAAAGCAGTAGCGATGGAGAGGACCAGAACATTACCACAGAATAGCTCAAAATGATTGTTATAAACGTGTGTAATAAAGTCGCTGTTTTAGTTATTGACATAACGTGAGTCAATTAATTTTCGCGTCATGTTATTTTCGCGACACTTAATTTTCGCGTTACTTAAATTTCGCGATTTTTTTTAAATCGCGAAATTAAAGTGTCGCGAAAATTTCATGTAATAAGGTAATTTAAATGTACGTCTAATAGGTCTAAAGTGTTGGCCCCAACCGCAATTAGTTAATTGGTTTTGGTTCTGTTAACGGCGGATCAGAACATGAGTTTTCAGTGGAATAAGTTGTGACAAGCTGAAGATTTGGAAACGGATCGGCAAAACCGTGGGACTTCGAAGTTACTTAAGTATGATTAACTTTACGGTTTGCACTAGTTTTCAGATCGCAATTTGTTAAGCTTTGAACACGTGGCATGGATTTTATGCCATCTGGATTTCTTTATATCAGCCGTGCTTCTTCACTTGAGAAAAGTTCTCGTTTGTTCCTTGATAGAATCTTTATCGTCTGACAGTTCTTTGGCATTATTTACGCCGTAGTGCCTCGCGGCTACCTTTCGCTTTTACTGGCCCACAGTTTTTCAGTAAAATGTAAAAGAATGTAATTTCTTTGTTTATAGTGGAAGTGCACTTTGCTATCAAGCTAGTTCACAAGCACACTACTCTTAATAATCTGAAAGAAACAAGTCAGCAGAA
>OX421449.1:23557126-23562126 GCA_949126865.1 Montipora capitata | reverse complement strand
GGTATCCTCCCCGAGAAGAGACGGCTGGACGCGTGAGCGATAGATTGTGTCTGTGACGTAATTCAAAATATAATTTATGCGAAGTTAATAGTTGCGGGGAAATAGCATTAGACATCCCAAAAACACTGATTTTAAGAAAACAGAAATTACATAACAATGCTTAAAACGTCTGTGCGAAGTTTCCAGATGAAACGAGCTTGAGTTTGTGGTTAAATGATCGATGTGAGTTTGAATTCAACCGGCGAATCATCAACGAAATCTTCGGCTGCTTTAGCTCTCAGTCGACCTCATCGACCCCCTCGTTTTGCCAGCAATAAACTCAGCAGTACTTTCAATTGATCTTGAGGAATTTTACTTGCTCTTACATTAGCGAAGTATGAGGAGAAAATTGCAATAGCAATGGATTTGAAAGCCGTATTTTGACCTTGGCGCCAACTGGAAAATCAGAGAAGTTTGCGAATTCAGGCGGTAGAAAACGACACAATCCCCATTCTCCAGCTTCTCGAACACTTTTCGTTGTCGCAATCTTGGATGTTTCCTACCTTAAAGCACTGTAAACCTAGAACAGGCCGGGTCGAAGAATACCTTCGCAGCCAAAACGTATAATTTATGCCAGACGGATTTGTGCAGGCGAGTTTCTGATTGGCGGAGATAAACAATGGCTCACCTCACGCGTCCAGCCGAGATTTCGGGAGTGAGCGCTGGCTCATTTCCCGAAACAGCGGCTGGTAATCGAGCCTAGGGGGTGACCCGAAAACACTGACCCCCGGTCCACGGACCCCCCTACGGACCGGTCCACGGACTATCTCTACGGACCCCCTCTACGGACCACCCCAAAAAACACAGAATTAAAAATAAATAACAGCTGAAAATTTGTTTATACCGGTTGTCTGGATAGACCACTCTTGCCGGTGAAATCTCAGCCGTTACGCTTCGCAAATCAGACTAAGGCTCAGGTGTTCCTGGTGTTGCCTTTTCCTTCGCTGTTGACCGGAGTGCTTCGAAACTACAAGTTCTTCCGCCATTTTGTTCAGGACAGAGAGATCGTGAAGCCTGGGGCGAGTTCACAAACCCGCGGGAGAATGATCCGAACAAAATGGCGGAGGGAAAGAAAGAAAATACAACTAGAACTTACTTATTATCTATCTTTTTCGAAGGATTCCGGTCCACAGCGAAGGAAGGGGCAATATGTGATTAATAGACTTTGTACCCGAGCCTGAGCCTTAGTCTGTTGAATTTGCGGAGCGTTACGGTTTCACCGACACGAGTGACACGAGTGGTCTATGCAGACAACTGGTAAGTCAAATCTTAAGTTTTTATTTATTTTAATTTCTATGTTGTTCTGGGGTGGTCCGTATAGTGGATCCGTAAGGGTAGTCCGTGGACCGGTCCGTGAGGCAGTCCGTGGACCCAGTCCGTAGGTCCATGGACCGGGGGTCAGTGTTTTCGGGTGTTGTAGGTGCCCCCAGTGTTGTAGGTGCTCCGTTTTCGATTTTCGACTTAGAGTGCTTCGTTTTCGAGTTTCGGGGTGCTTCGTGCTGCGATCTTCGCTTTCGAGTGCTTCATTTTCGATACTACCGTCGCAAGCATTTGGCCAGACCTCAACAGCCTCGTGGCACGAAGTTCTTTTTCCCCCAAACAGATCTTTTGACGGTGGGTACTTTGTGGATTTTTTGTGTTATAATTTCGCAATGACGGAACTTACTGTTCAGGCGACGAATGTCCTCCGTCAATTCTTTATCAGTACGAATGTTCCATGCCAATGTATATCTAATACAAGCCTTTTTTGAGGACTTTTGTTTTTGCTATTGCTCCTATGAAATGCTACAAGAACTATTCAATACCGGGTGGGTTTTTTTATGTCACAGCGAAAGCGAGTGGAGAGCGCTCTCGTTGCTTGTTTTCGGTGGAACGGCGGCCGGTACGGTGGTGGACAAAACACTGACCCCCAGACTACCCTAAAAATACTATTTCGAATGAGTACTGTTGATCTATGTGTAAGCAGCATCTCAAATAGTGCTTACTTAAGCCTCAACACCCATTTTAAACAGCATTGTTCAACAGTATTTAAGTCTAAGCACCCATTTTAAAAAGGTTAGCTTTTGATTATTGATGTGATGGCTGATTACTTCATGTACGTTAAGTGACGTGAAACCATGGCCGTTTGGATGAAAATTATCAAGGTATGTGCAATGAAAGTATTGTAATCAATTCAGTTCTATCAATAGCACTCATTCGAAATGGTATTTTTAAGAGTAAGTCCATTTTAGGGTAGTCCATGGACTGGGGGTCAGTGTTTTGTCCATCACCGGTGTACCCTACTAATCCTACGGGAATTGAGCTCTATTATCATGCAAACATTTTCTTTTGTTTCGGTGGAAAAACAAGGTTACTGATCACATAAGTTAAAACACTCTATAGCGAAGATATCATCACCTATTGTCATCAATGTGCCAACCAGAGCCTCATAATTGGCTGTTGAAACAAAGGGTCTTTTGTTTCTGTGGTTGGTACATTTGAATAACGAAAACAACATTTGTAGACAGATATCTTCCCTATGCAACCGTAAAGATCATGCTGTTGCCAATAAAAATGCTGATGATGTAACAGCAAATGTTTCACCGCATTCTCAGTTCTGTAAAAATAGTGAATTAGAAGCATTGCCATTCGTGAAGTTTTTTAATATTAGGGACCTTAATTAAGCACGTGACTTTCTGTAAACTATGGACAGAAACGGGAATTGAACAAACTGTGGAAAACCCCAGAGTGACAATGTAATGGTGGTCACACTGTCCTTGAATTGTGAACTTTACTGGACTTTGTTTGTTTTGTTTGGTGTCATTGATTCGCTGTTTTCTTGATTTTCTTGTGATTCCTCTATTTTTTATAGCTCCAAATAGTGTTTAGGAATTTTGACTTTGCTTTATTATATGCATGCAGAGAATATCATTTTCAAGAACAATCTGGAAACTGAAAATAAGATCATCTTTCAAGTTATATGATCTGTGCATTTCCAGCACATGTGTTAGGACATGTGCTTGTGATCAAGAGAAAATCTGTTAAGTATATTGTAAATTCGTGTTTAAGCTGTGAGTGTTCAGTCTTACTGGGAAAACCAGTGGGCCAAATAGAAAATTCCCCACACACAGAAACGCTCGGTCTTCACAGGAAGTCGCAAGCCTCAACCTTGCTATATTGACTTTGCTATTGATCAATATGGCAACCTCCTCAGTTTAGATTTTCCCGTAAAGAACTCACCCTCAGTTAATAAGTACAGTGTAGTTGACACAGTCTTTATTAAATGACTCTGAAATGTCATTAGGGAGCTTCTATGTGAAGTTTTTGAGCCACACAAGGCAACCGGAAGTTCGTTGTTTACCTTCTTAACTTCTCTTGGCAATGCCACATTTATACTGCCAAGTATCTCATCACTAGCAGTATTACAGACGACTAGTTTAAAAATTAATAACTTGTTATTTTATGACTTTGCAGTTTATTCAAGCGGAATTGATTAGTTTTTACATATGCAAGTACTTATCAGTTTATTCATCATTTGAAACTGCTAAAATGTGTATTCCTTCAAAAAGGCTTTCTTTCCCAGACAAATTCTCAGTGTTCAGTGGCTAAACAAAAATCCTTAAATTTAGAGAAATCACGTTCAGTTTTGTTGACTCAATGTTGCATAATTCTTAAACCTTTCACTCCCAATAGTGCCACTTATAAATTTGAGTCTGCATAATGCCAGGCAATTTTAATCCTCAATGGGTCCCCCAGCAGGGCTTAATGGGTTAATTGGCTTTTGGGCGCTATGGTAGAATAATGCCCTAGTATGTTGCAAATCACAGCACTCATTATATTGGCAACCAGCCATATAATTAGCAATTATTGAATGAGGCTGAGTAGGATATGAAGAATTCTGCAGGTCGAGGAGGGTGTTATCCACCAAGGCGGAAGGCCGAGGTGGATAACATCCTCCGAGATCTGCAGAATTCTTCATATTCTACGAAAGCCGAATTCAATAATTGCTTTATTATTCACTCAAAATATTTTCTTCGCTCAAACTTCTAAACCTACTCGCAGCCATTTTTCTTCTCAACAAAAAAAAATAACACAATCTCGTCCCCAGCTTTTTTCGGTCAACGGTTCAATAATTTGCAGTGGGCTGCACTTTTGACGTCATGTTGACGTCATCGGTTCAATAGTCTGCAGTGGGCTGCACTTTGACGTCATTGATTCAATATGACGAAGTTTGTTTCCAAATTTGGTGAACAGCAGCTGGTTATGGTGAATTATGCGTATGGTTTTAACCAATCAGAAACGGGGAAATATTTTGAATGAATAATAACAATAATTATTTGATAATCGAAAGAAAAAGAATTGCCTTTTCCAAGCAAGATAATGCAACAAGTGAATGAGATGCCAACTTGTGGTTTCCGATTAGGCAAAAGTGTTATCTTGTTCTGGTTGTACCAATCAATGAAGATTCACACTGCAAACAAGTGGACAGCAGACATTATTTACTACTGACAAGATGTAAGGACTTATTTGTTTTACTGTAAATGGGCTTATTGACTTTACTATTGAATTGCAAGGAGAAATTTATTTGGTAAATTAATTTAAAGACTTCTAACTTCATTATGATTGCAAGAAGATGGAAGTGTTTTGATTTTTAATACCCATCATATGGGGTGCGCTTTGCGCTTGAAATAATCAAATGGGTGGCACCTACTTCTGGAGATTAATTCCAATTTCATAACAACTCTGGTTAGATTGGAAAGTATTTTCCAAAAGGGCAAGTGAATGCTATGTACTAGGGATGATTTTGAGTGGCTGGTTAAAAAAGAGTCCGTCTGACTAAAGGTGTGAGAAAGAATTTTATTGTACAAAGAAGTCTGGTTTTGCTTTTCGTTTCACTCCTCACACCAAAATGCTCCACCAAATGAAACAAAGAATAGTGCCTGATCACAGGTTATTTATATTCTTCGTTATGATTTATTTTC
>OX421449.1:23534626-23544626 GCA_949126865.1 Montipora capitata | reverse complement strand
GGTTGCTGGCTCTTACTCGGTTAATATCTGACAGAGGACTAGACCATATCACCGATAACCTTCTCAAACACACTTTGGCTGCGCACTCAAGGGCCAGCTTTTCATCTTGTATGTCACTGTTTCTTGAATTCCTAAGAACTTATAACTGGTCCCTGGCTTGAGGCTCTCAACCACTGATGACTGGTCCAGCTTCATCTCCACCGCATCTTGCACTTGGTTGCCCCTCTTGACATGGAGGACATTGCATTTCTTGGGGTTCCAATGTAAGCCCATATCATGCATAGCGCTGCTAGCAGACCTCAAAACTCTGTTCAGCTTGGCCTCAGACGATGCGAACACCTTAAGATCGTCTATATATAACAGGTGGGTTACCTTTGTTCCTATAGGCTTCGAAAGCCTATATCCCTCGGTGGCACCTAGTAGCCAGGCTACTGTGTTTAGGCACAAAGTAAAGAGGCGCGGACAGAGGGTGTCGCCTTGAGGTAACCCCTTGATAAACCGGATCGAACGGGAGATCTCAGGTCCCTGCTTCGTGACAGCAACAATCTTGGTATTCCAGCTAGCAGCGAGATGAATAATCGTTCCACATAACCACTTAGGAAAGCGATGAATATTATTATTATTATAATTATTATTATTATTATTATTATTATTATTATTATTATTATTATTATTATTATTATTATTGTTATTGTTATTGTTATTGTTATTAATTATTGTGAGACGTTGTCGTCGTACGCACCCACAAGCAATACCGCTAGCCATGATTACTATGAGAAAAGCAAGTCATGGGTCCTACCTGTTCCTATGAGTACGGTGGGTACGGTGAGACTTGTGAGACGAAGAAAACAGGATTGATCCATGAAATTTGACCATAAAGACTTGAACCTGCCTGAATATTGATATATCAAACTCGGCCTATTGCACAGGTGAAATGATTGTGCGCATGCGTGATGTCTTTGTTGCTATGGTGTGTCACCTTTCTTTTTTAGTTTGTTTTTTTTTAGCCCTTAGAGCAAACGAAGATGGCTTGAGGGATACTTTTTCTGCGAATTCAGTCTGAGAACGCAGTAATTCGAGAAGGGAAGTGATGTGTGTGGCGAGTGTTGGGAGGTCCGTTTTGAGCTTTTCCGGTTACCTTTCACGCGAAAATAAAGAGACACGCATGTTACAATTTCCTAGACTGACAGTATCGAGCCAAGAGCTTCGTGACAGGTACGTGGCTAATTACCATATCTGACTACGATGAAAACGACACTCAAATGAATTTTAAACGTGGTCTGCCTTAGGGCTCACAAATCGTTGTTACGCAGGACCACAGTTTCTTTACAAACAAAGGGAGACCGTGTAGCTTTCCAGAAGCTGTCTGTGATTGGAGAACGAAACAATAGATAATGCAACAGATAACTAAAGCTACACTGGGGTCATAGAGACCAATGAAAATAATAGTTTGAAATAGGTACAGGATTACTCGAAACAAACCCCTGCAATAGTTCTCCGAAACTTGAGATGGTAATATTGGGGGTTTATTTATTTTATATGTATGGGCAATCAAATGGTGACGAGTGAAATTAGGGAATAATTTCATTTGCGTTTTGTCCAAATTCACGGGAAATTATTTGATTTTGGAAAAAACGCTAAAGGCTCGGGAAATTATTTGAATTTGGACAAAACGCAAGTGAAATTCACGAGTATACCATTTGATTAGCTATTAATATCATGGGTGACAAATTAAGTTCGTAGGACGCCTTTTTGACACTGTATAGGAAAAAGTTCCATGGCAACATTTTAATTTCACATGTGAAATTATAAATTTTAATGAGAAGGGATTTTGTGTATAACTTCACTATAAAACATTTCGATAAAATATTAAACATGGTAAAAACACGGTAAAAAAGTTTAAAATGCGACGTTTCGACTTAAGTCATTATCAAGCAATGAAAATAAAGATGAACTCGAATGTATAATGAAAATAAAGCATGAAGTTACGCTGTTTACCCTAGAGACGCAATCAAGTAAAAAGCTTAGCTCGAATGGAGTCCTCTTGAGTATTGAGTGAAGGCTTTAGTTCCGTGATGAAAATTATATATTAACGTTGAAATGTGACGCACCTAGGTATGAAGCAACAATTTCATAAATAGCTATATCTACAATGCAAAAAAATACAATGTAGGAAAGGAGAAAGGAAGAAAAAAGGGAATTCGATCAAATCACAACATTCCAAAAAAAATTTTTTGATTTTGACTTAGAAATTAACCAAGTGAGATTTCCCCAGTTTTTGTAGCTTATCTGTATTAGAATGTGCTTGTGAACTTACGGATCCTACGATTTCAAAAGATGGACATGAGCCCAGTCATGTAACGAAAGCCCTAAATGTATTTGTAGGGAAGGACTAGGATGCTTTCAAGGGAATTGTTTTTTGTCGTCCCAGCCATTTAAAAGCCAAATACACCACTGATATATACTAAGTTGTCTCCTACAATGACCCACAGTGGCTCACAACTTGGCATCTTGGTTCATCTCCAGATCGTTGCTGGATGCAGATGCAGAGGCTGTGGGGCCCATTTCCTGTCGGGCGCGGAATACCACCTGATACAGGACCGCTGCAATTAAAGCTCCAACAACAGGCCCAGCCCAGTAAACCTGCAAAGGACAAAAAAGGTCATACTTAATCAAAAAACAAGAATATAAAAACCTAACGCCTGATCTGAGAAAAAGGCCTTTCCGCTATCAACCCGAAAATTTGTTTTTGTTATTGAGAAACATAGCCGAGGGCGGCAGTCCGTAGGTAAGACAAAATAATAACTTACCCAATGATGTTCCCAAATTTCAGATTTGTTCATGACCAGCGCTGGACCAAACGAACGTGCAGGATTTATTCCACAACCCGTGAATCCAATCTAAGATTTACATTAAACAAAAAAGATCAGGAAAATGAATTACCAACGACTGATGAAGTTTTTAATGCTCTCAGCTCGGCATGTTTAAGACCCCTGGTTCTGGCCTGGCAGGGTTCGAACCCGTCACCTTCAGCAGAACTAGGGAGCTTTAGCAACGACAACGGCGACGGCAACGAGAACGTCACAAATGTGCATATTTAGTGGGCAAAAACAATAGGGAGCTTTAGCAACGACGACGGGAACGGCAACGAGAACGTCATGTAAAAACATAAATTCACGTTATTGCGATCACTTTGCGACTATTCCAAGCCTTTTAATATGACAAAGGTGTTTCAGTCCCTCAGGAATGAAACCGTTACGAGCGGCGCTTAATTTAGGGGAGAAAAATGAAAATTTATCTCCAGGTGCTGACGTTTTCCATAACACTTCAAACTTGGTAATTTCACGTTGTTGCTTTGCTGACGACGGCGAAGAAATGGACATAAATGAAAAACGCACGTGCAGGGCGTGCAAAGCTATTGTTTTTGCCCACTAAATATGCACATTTGTGACGTTCTCGTTGCCGTCGCCGTTGTCGTTGCTAAAGCTCCCTAATAGCTTTGCACGCCCTGCACGTGCGTTTTTCATTTTTGTCCATTTCTTCGCCGTCGTCAGCAAAGCAACAACGTGAAATTACCAAGTTTGAAGTGTTATGGAAAACGTCAGCACCTGGAGATAAATTTTCATTTTTCTCCCCTAAATTAAGCGCCGCTCGTAACGGTTTCATTCCTGAGGGACTGAAACACCTTTGTCATATTAAAAGGCTTGGAATAGTCGCAAAGTGATCGCAATAACGTGAATTTATGTTTTTACATGACGTTCTCGTTGCCGTTCCCGTCGTCGTTGCTAAAGCTCCCTATTGCCGTCTTTAGTGCGGACGGCGATGATAAAGTTGGTTGATGTATTCAGTATTCATTCAGCTCAACCGCTGGAAAAACTTCCATTTTTCTGTCTTCGACCTTCGTTTTCAAAATACGTTCAAGCAATCGTACATCTCGTTCAGTTTTTTGAGCGGCATTTCTGTTTTCTTGTTCTAAAATAAATTCCTCAACTGAGCAAACAGAAGCAAACCTTCCTTTACCCTGCGAGCAGAGTCTCTTTCCATCTTCCTAGATAATTCAGGAAGAGTACTTTCCTCTTCCCGACTTATCTAGGAAGATCGAAAGAGACTCTGCTCGCAGGGTAACCTTCCCTCGGCCATTTTTCAAAGCGCGCAGTTTTTGTGCAACGGCTGTCGATGACGTTCCATTCGATACGTTCATTCATCACTAGTGAAATTTCGTCGTTCGCGTTGCTGATTGGACGAACGATATTTCTTCAAAGTGAAATTTTGTCGTTCGTGTTCCTGATTGGCTACATTTAGAATCAGTACGAATTTTATTCACTATGGTTTTCGTGGATAAATCTCAGTACCTATGAAATAAATTATTGTTTGAACGCTTTTCAAGGTCCCCTAAAAAATTGAATCCTGGTTGATCTTAAATGAGTTTCCTTTGCACTCACCCCAATAAAATGACAGACAGCCACGCACAATCCAATGGACAGTGGTACCTCATAGCCATAGTGTAGCCTCTTGGAGTCGGTGCTGGCGCATACGGTGAACACGAGTAAAAAGGTCAGCAGTATTTCCACACCAAATGCCTGGCCCGGGGTCACTTCGGGGCCTGGGACAGTGGCACCCAGAGTCCCGCGCTTTGCTTCTGGTGTTATGAATTTCAAGACGATTGAGCCTGCAATACCTTGCACAGGAAAGACAAATTATCATTAAAGTAGGTATGAAGACGCGAAGGGTGAAAAAAATGCGAGTTTCTTTTGGGATTTTCGCGGTTGGTGTTTTGTTTGGTGCGCAGACAATTTGTGAGACACGTTGAAATCGTTTTTACAAATTATAAATAGCAAACCAAGGGCAGCAAAAAAATTGAAACTAACACTTGAAATTCTGGTTCCCTTTATTACGCTTGTTGATTGTTACATGACCGTTCTTGCCACATTGTCATCCCATCAGAAGTTAAGACAAATTCAGTTCTTAATTGCTTCCATACATTTTCTTGCGCTTTTCCTCAACTAAAATATGTGCTTCCAGTCGCGTTTACTACGAAAGTAACAGATGCGGCTCAACGTAAGATGCCTTAAAAATTCAAATAAATAGTACAACATAACATGCATAAATAGCAACATTTGGATAAAAAATAAAATTGGGCTTGTGCCCGACTTCCCCCTTCCCACCCTCTGAAAAAGGCTACATTCAATACGGAGTGGACTTTGTCACCAATTTCAACTTAGTTGGGGGAGATGGGGCGCGGATGATGGAGTTCGTTTTAGTTATATTCCTCCATGGACGACAGTCTTTGCCAATGGTCTATTGCTATTTTAGTGGCTTCAACAAAACATATGTTTATTGCATAATAGCAGACCAGAAACTTCTCTAAGCTTGTCGTAGCCGCGTTTCCGTAATTAACATATCTTAACTGAGGCAATCATTGGAAGCACTGAGGTAGATCACACACGGAGCGGAAACCGTATGTCCCACTGAGCAGGATAGCTTGGAAACGGGTCAGTTGCGCTTTGTTCTTTATCAAAGAATGTTTAGTCTCTCGTACGCAGTAGGCCTCAAACTATTTCAAGTATCCGAATAATTCTTTTTGTTACGAAGGCAGCATCTGTATAAAAAAGATAACTTTCATTGAGCTATTGTCGATCTTTAATTGTTTGCCACATTCTTTGTATTAAGGGCCTTGTGCATGATTTTTGTCTACAACTACTTATCTTCAAACACGAAAAAATTGTGACAAGTGAACTCATCGAAATGCCTCAGACATTTGCGCTAGTTCCCTTTTTTGCCAAAAGTCTTGAGATGTCAAAATATTTAAGCAAGCCGTCGCGTGCTTTTTGCCAATGAATGGAACTTAGGTAATGAAGTGTAGTTAATTGGCTCGTATGACTTATTGTGCAGAACCTTTTAGAATTTCCGTGGCGTTGTTGCCTAGGTCTACGTCAATTTCAGTTATTCCTTAATTAGCGTACCTCATGTAACTTCCTTTCTTAGCAATATGAAGAAAATCGTAATAGGTCTTCGTCGCGTAGAGAGCGTTTTTAGAGGATCGCGCTCGGCTTTGGTGCATATCCTGAATCCCACCCATTCTTGACACACGGCAATTATCCCTCCCCCTGTACGACGATGGGTTTTTTCGCATTTTGTAGTTCCGCTTCCTTTTTTCAAATTGTACAATCTTCCAGTACTAAAAGACGTGAAAAAAGACTGCTTTCTCTTGACCTCGCGGTCATCAAGTTCATATGATTTCTTTTGTCTCGGTTGCACCAGAATGTTCGTAAATTAACTTTGAAGTTCGAATTGACTTCCCATCGAAACGTGATGCCTGCTAGGCATGTAATATAACATGATGTGCTAAAGAAATTTACACCCATCAACTACTTCCAGCGAAAGACAAAGGAAAACGAAAATTGAAAGTGGAAGTTCCGGTATTGAGAAGTTTTTAAAATAGTCTCTTTACGATCACGTCTGCGCAAGGAAACGAACCTTTACAAAGTTTCTTTTATTTTTCAAAAGCCATGGTTCCTTGCCAGATTCTGGCCTCTTACCATAACGGCACTTCAGCCAGACCAAATATTGATTTTCAAACACAAATTATAGTTTTTTACCACTCCCGGAATGATTCAACTTCAAGTTGGTGGACCAGTTTCATTTAACATTGCTGTACTTCAAACTAAGGGGACATCGTAAGTTGTTAATTACAACAAGCGTTCACCGCTAGTTTTTAAGATCTTTATCTACAAGTTTTACTGATAATTGCTCTCGAAAATCTACCATCTTCAAAGGAAGCATGCACAGAATTACAAAAACAACATTCTAATTATAATTTCGAAATTAGTTTACAAGTCACGTCCTTAACTGCACCTCTTTAGCACTTGGTCATGGATGAAAGTATTACTTAATTATTTAACCCTAGTAATATAACTTCCCTCGGGTGAAAAGAACAACATAATGACAAATAAAGTGCATCTTAAGAATGCTTCCTCAACTGAGTATAAGCTTTGAAGAGCACAGTGTTTGGATTTAACATGGAGTGAGCTCAGTTATAGTGGATCCAATGCCAGATGCTTGCTTTTCATTGTTTTTTTTTTTCGTTGTGCTACGATGACATATTTGGAAGTGTGGAAAACCGACATCAGTTGTCTCAGACATACGTCGAAATAAGCTTGCAGGGATTTTTGCAGGTTGAACTCCCGCAAGATCCCCTTCGTCTTGAACAGCAGGCATAGCTTGCCAGATCTGCTTTCTGATGAATACTGCTACCGATCTCCACTTTCGTCGTCATACATAAGGACCCATTTTATAAATTGAATTCAGTGGCCGCTTAGCCCTCCATATTCAAAGGGGTACTAATCAGCAACGAGATGTATTAGTTGTACCATAACAAGTAACCTTGGTCACAAACTTTATCTTTTCGGGTGCAATTTGGTCATTACATTTATACAGTTTATGCGGCACGATTATTTTCGGTCGAACCTTATATGATTGCCTATTAAAACGCTTAATCAGCTCACCTCCGACCACTTGAAAAATCACGTAGGTTACTCCTCGCAGGATGGTTACTTTTTTAATGGCCATCATGGCAATGGTGACTGCAGGATTGATGTGTCCACCGCTTAGATGCAAACTACACATGGCCAGGGTCGCGATGCTGAACCCAAATGACAGAGAAATTAATTCTGTTGATGGAGGATGGTTTATGTTCCAAGTAATGGTAGTGCCAGTGGTCAGGAAGATGAAAAAGAAAGTTGCAATCAGCTCCACGAAGGCACTCGACCAAAAGTGAAGGTTCTTTATCTCAGTCATGAGCAGCATCTTCATCTTGTTTTTCAATCAGCACGGATCGTTTCGTCCTCGATGAACTTGTCTCGGTGTTCCGTGGTTTGGCGGTCTTGCTAAAGCTCTACAGCTTTTATTTACCCCAAACACAGAGGTCTTTTTGTATGGAGAGTTATTATTTGTTATGGTAATGTACAACCGCTAATTGGCTGTGGTGACGCTTTCAACGAGCTTAAAGTTATCCAGGCTGAACCCGTACCATTTCATGCTTCAAGGCCACTGAATTACCTCATTGCGTTATAGACCCGAATCCTACGATCCTTGTTAACAAAAGATATTTTATCGTGGGGCAAGAAGAGTACTAAACATAGTTCGGCTTTGTGGTTGTTAAGTGCCTTTGGAAACACGTACGTCAAGTCCATCTTCTTCGTTAAAAAGAATTTTTCGTCGTGAAGTCGTCAATAAAAAGCAGTTAGAGAGTAGTAAAGATTTATATTGGAAAAGCTAGATTAAAAGAATGTAAGTCTTAATTAGTCATGCGCGAAATCCTTTAATTCCTAAGGGATAAACATTTCACTGAGCTTTCTGATTATTTTCATTTAAGTTTTGAAGCACTCGTGATAGTCATTCAAATTACTACACTGTAAACACCATTAAGTTCAGTTCTGCTTCCGTTTTGCCCTGTTTAAGTGAAAATTGCACTGGGACTTGGTTCTGAATTCCTTAAGGTCTTAGGTAAACACAAATGTCTCGACTCGCGTGCTTTACCTAACGGAAAATGTCATCCGATCACCAAGCGGGGATTTTTTTTTTGCTTTGTTTGCAAAAGTACAAAATTATAATGGCTGTCGGAATGGTACAGTACTGTACAGATTAGTTTATAAGCGGTAATTTCAAGATGATATATGAACAACGGAGCACGTGCCTACAGGGTATCCAAAGATCTTTTGAAACTTGACTTTTAAGTTATTCAACATACTACTAACCGCACCAGGACAGGATATTCATAAGGATGTCAATAACAAACTTATTTGCCGTTGGGGCAAAGGGTTCCTTGAAACACAAAAAGACAGTATATTCGTAAACAAATGTCTTTATGTTAAGAAATCGAAGTTTTATTTAATACTTACTTTTGTCTTCGCAAACATGCCCAAAAGTGTTATCAAAACCAGACACATTTAGCTTTATTTAGTTAAAGCCCGTTCTTGACTTCATCTACGTCAGGCAAATACAGGGAAAGTAAAGCACTGAAAATGGTCTCAGAAATTTGGCTTTCCTTTGAGCAGATATGCACTGACTAACATGAATTTATTCTATAAGGGAAAGCCTAGCAGTATTATTCGCTGGTTGCAATCATTGAGGCCGAGGCACGTCAATTCATTTCTATTGCGCCTGTATTTCAAAGATTAAGTCTAAATTAAGCCTGTAGAAGGTTCACACTAAGGTTGGGGTTAGTTTTGGTCATAATTTGTCGCTATTCATAATGCCTATGACTCGCTTCACAATCTGCGAGGCATACCGCAAGGTACCGCAAGGCAAGGTACACTTAGACTAAGACGATTATATCTATGTTAAGACTAAAGAAAGATTAGGGTCAAGCTAGGGTTAGTCATAGCTGTTATATATAACTATATGCCATGCCTCGCTATCCCTCATAAACGTCCAAACATTCTTGAAGCAACCGGGCCCTGAAGAGCAACTCATCTTCTCATTAGCTCAACTCTGACACAAATATGCCTCGATGTCCGCATGATCATGTCAACACATTATTGAAGCAACCAGACCCTGCAGAACAATCGTCGTATCGAAAGGTCTATCCACACCTAATCCCACTGTGATATCGGCAGTAATGAAAACCCTTTTGCAGAGCGTATATTGTTTACCAAAATATGTTTTGGTTAACTACCAAAGCATAAACGTTTCGTCTCATTTCCTTACCACAAAGGTAAGGACCCTTCCCACCTGACCACCAACTACTTCCTTTCGACTTCCCCTTCCTTCGGTTTCTAAACATTTTGTGTTAATCGTTTTAAGAGAAAACGTAAAATTCACCCTCAGACCACCTGCCAATTCTTGATTTAACTTTTTTCTATCAGCGGATCCGCAAGTTAGCAGCTATAATCCTTACTCTGTGCTAACCATCCTCCACATTCTTCTATAACAGCGTTGCTTCGCTCGGTGCACGTATTAAAATTGCGATCCACGTACGCATTGCAGGCATCAATAGAGC
>OX421449.1:23507126-23529626 GCA_949126865.1 Montipora capitata | reverse complement strand
AAGAAATCTATAGCTTTTTGCAACATAAAACCGAAACAAGTTCTAAGAACAGTTTGACTCTCCCGAACATGTATTTCACCGAAGATTATCGTTGAGTGCCCCCGTAGAATGTGGAACGCCTGCTGAATGTGGAAGGCCTTTTGAATGTGGAAGGCCTGTTGAATGTAGCGCATTAGAGTTAAATATTGTCGGCCCCTGATTGCCAATATAAAATAAAACTTTCCACTTCTTAGAAAGGGAAAAAAAAAAACCTCGTGTTTGGCTCAGCGCGCTTGAAAATATTCTTTTCACAAAAAACCTTTGTGTGATTTTTTCGCAACAGCGCTGCAAATGAAGAACAATCTAATCCATAGGAGATTAAAAATAATATATGTTGTTATTTACTCTTGGGTGTTCTGGTTGTATTACCTTGAATGGAATGTTTGTAGTCTTGCCTTGGAGAACCGTCGGCAAATCGTTTGGAAACGTCATGAATTTTTTAGTAATAAGAATATGATCGATTGTGATAAGAACGGAAAATTGGTTTTGCTAACATGTACATTGCCGTCGTTTTGGAGTTCATTGTAAATGAATTACAAACGTAAAATAGTCTTTTGAGGGAAATGTATAGTTTCCGCCTTATGGCACTATATTAATAAGACTTCCTCGTTTTGTCAAATTTTGGAGATTATTATGAAAGGAGGAGACTAAAGAAATAAATTGAAATGATCTGACAATTTTCTACGAAATAAAAATTTCCCTCAAAAGCTTGATCGGGTTTCATCTTTTAGCTACTGAGTTCAGCAATTCTGAATTGTGCATCACGCAGTGCGTGAATACGGAGTTCATTATCAAAACACTCAGATAAATTGTAAATGACCCATTGTGAAATGTGACATTTCTTTTTTCTCTCTTTACAAAGAATCGTGTTTAGTTGAGCTTTGATCATTGATCACTGGAAGGTATTCTGTACTAGAATACAGAATTAGACAAAATTGGAATATCGTTAAAGAAAGAGCTTCATCACCTAATTACTTCAACATAAAAACACCACTTTATAAATAATTAAGTGAACTTACGTTGGAAATTATACACAGTCGGCAAAGTTTTGAACAAACCCCCAATGGTAAAACCCATTTACACATAATTAGCAGCGCCGAATTCGCTTTATCGGCCTAATAGAAAACGTTCCGGCTCAGTTTTTTGTTCTCGTAGTACACCAATCGAAATAACCAATGAGGTACTGTTGAACAGTGATCGTATCTCATAATGCTCGGTGATCACAGGATTCCGGCGATGATGATCTCGCTTGTCTCTTGCAAATGTACTCGGTCCAGTTAGGGTTATATTTTATGGGCAACAAGAAAATATGGCGGATTCTGATTCAGGAACACACGTAACAGACATAAGTGAAAGTCTACAAGACGAATTGGAATTACGAACAGGAGGTAATTAGCTGTTGGCTTCACTTTCGAAATACTGTAATCTGCGATAAAATTCTCCAGTAAACGATTGCTTATTGGCAAGAAAATATTAAATTTCAGTATTGTCATCGGCTAACAGCCTTCAGTCTTTCACATGGTTCAAAATATCAAAGGCTGAACAAAATGTACCGACTCCTTGGATCTCGCAAGAGTTTCAAATTTTTTTCATAGAGTAGGGGAAATTTGATGCAAATTGTTTTTCGATCAGCAAATCGGCATTGCGATTCAAATAATTACTTACAATGAGAAAAAATTACTTTATTTGGAAGTGACATAACTTCCAGAACGTAGAATTACGAGATAAAACATGGCTTGAAACAGCGAACCTTAAGCCTTGCCAGAAGATAGAAAACTGCTTTTTGCACCTTAGCAACGAATAATTAGACAATCTAAGGAGCTAACAGATTGCAGATAGTTTGGAAACAGTCGCTTTGCACCAAACATTCTTCTGGCAACAAGTCCTTACTGATATGCAGTACCATTTTATGTGTGAAATTTTTCTTTCTGCCAGATGCAAGCTGTTTTAGTTTTACAATAGTACACCGCACAGATGTGAGGAATCTCATATTTCCCACATCGGTAATCACTTGTAAATATAATAAGAATTACAAACAAAATACCGAGGAGACGGTTTTTTCTTACTTAATGAAGTACACCGGGCTTTTCACAACTTTTTCGCGTGTGTGAAAAGAATGATCTGAAGTTAACAAAAGCTAATAATAGGAATATAGGGTTTGCGATTGAAGGTAAGTTCGACAACTGTGTACGAAAAGGCGGAACTTAATGTTTTTTTACCATGTTACAAACCTAATATATTTGGATGTGCATGGATGCTCCGGGTTCAATCCCGTTGTCCCGTTTGTCTTTGAAAGTCCCCAATTCAACTCTACTTAATTCACATGTCGTAATTGGCCAACTAAAGTTCTCCTTCAAGTTCGGTTTCCGCCCAACCCACGTGGCCCAGAAGATGCAAACATGTGTATTACAGTGTATAAGTAATGGTCTTCAACTTTCATTTTTACTGAAATAATACAATGCCTTCTCTAGACAAAGATAAAAAAAATGAAAAACATTTTATGTCACACAAAAAATTGAAATTCTTGATAAAAAGTCTTAAAACTTGTTTTTAAAAGACGTGTAGGAAGAAGAGTTACTGATCTCAGAACTATTTTAAAAGAAAATCATTAAGCAATCACAGCACCCTAAAGAAAAAGGTCTCTTTTTTTCGACCAAAATTAGGGAATATAAACTGTTTACAGTTTCAAAACAATTTCTTTTTTGTTTTTAGTCGCGATATTTGAGGGCCGTTGTACTCTCCGCCTATCGGTATAACGTTGAGTATATAGTAAAACAAGACGCCTACAAGGGCGTATCCGTGGAATGCGCAAACAGTTAACACAATTTGTACAGTTACAATGAACTTCATTTACAGGTAAACTTCGGAAAATGGCGAGAGATTACCAGAAAGATAAATCTGTAATATAACTTGAAGTTGTTTTGCCTTTAAGTGCTACTGTGGTTCTTTATTGACTCCGAGCTTTCGCCGATCTACGGCATCATCAGGGAGAACGATAAAATATTTGCGCTATGGTTTTAAACGTTAGAGGTGCCACTATAAATTAGCATAGTGTAAAACTAGCCAGTGGGACGCATGAAAACTAATGACGTGATAAAATGTTCTAAAATCTGTGTGAAAAACAGTTAATTAAAATAGCTGATTAAAATAGAAGATCGTTAAGTTCAGTGCATTCCTCACGGGAATTCAGTCAATTAAAATAGTTGATTAAAATAGAAGATCGTTAAGTTCAGTGCATTCCTCACGGGAGTTCAGTCCCGGCTTGTATTTTCTGATGCTAAATACCAAAGGTTAAAGCGTGTACTCTGAGCTTCTGACAGCTTTCCAATACTATTTTTCACTGAAGTTAATCCCTTACTGACGGGGTTAGTATCTGGATAGGGGACGTCAAAATGTGCGACTTGCTTATCAGGAACATACGACCAAAAATTCTATTTTAACTCTCAAAAATGCGAACTAAGCAAGGTACAGATTTTGTTAGCATGCGTTATGCAAAACAAATATTGACGCAAAAGTAAATAAATTTTTGATATGTAGTTTTTAAGGCGAGCAGAAGGAACTTTTAGGAAGTGCCGATCGAGAATAAAACAATTTGCCATCAGCAACAAAATTTGCGAGATGAAAACATCATAAATTTTGTGCCACGAATATAACAAGTTACCATCACCGAAAAACATTTTCGGGATATTTTTGTTACCTTCAGTAAGAGTTCAATTTTTCATCGTACTTTTGGTCCAACAAGTAAAATCGCAAAATCACTCACGAAACAAAGGATGCATCTGTGACAAAATGACGGCAAGACACCGGGTTTTTGTTAGTTTGCTCTTTTTTTCCGTTAAGTGTTATAAAGTTCAATAAGATACATGTGCGAATTTAGCACAAAGATCACAATCATTGATTCTAGTCCAAGTGTCTGCTGAAGTGAAGCTTCTTCGAATGAGGTTAGTACTTGGATGGGGGACCGCTGCGAAGTCCCCGTGACGGCAATAGCTAATTCGTTTTTTTTAAACTTGGTTTCGTTTTTTGTTTTGTTTGGCCGTTGAAAGCTATTTTCTTATTTTCTTTCTACGTCAAAACGGCTGAATAAAGTGGTTCCCAAGAATTATTGGAGTATTCGCTCTATGCAAAATACTTCTAAGGAAGCATCCGTTCTATGCAAAATAATGTTCACAGTGGAACGCACAAGTACGAAGCAAGATCTAGAAATAACGTAGAAAATTCTCCTTACCTTTAAAGCTTGCTTTTCTCAAAGAAAAAGCATCTGTACACTTTATCGAAAAGTTTAATACTGTGTCAATCATGGCGGGCGGAAAGATTCCACGCTAAATTTTTGCTTTCATCTACATAACGAAAGTGCGTCACAATGGCCAAGTGGTCTAACACGTTCGCAGATAATCTTGACGGCCGGGGAAAGTATATGTGTTCTACTCGCGGAAGGAAAGTTTTGGAAGTACTGAAGGGTATAAAAGTAAATTCACCCGATCGGAGCATATTTCAATATCCGTGGGGTATGCACATTTGTGACTACCAACAAAAAAAGGACATAACTTCATTACCCAATTCAAAAAGTGAAAACCGATTTCATTATAATTTTACCTTAACATTCTTGGTTAATGACACTAACCAAATCCTCAAACGGCAGTACCCCAAAGATGTAATGCAAAGACTATTTCTCACACAACTCACCAATGCAAGACTCGCCCTATAGGCCATTTCCGAGTTCATGGCTGCCTCCTCTTCAGAGCGAATCAAAGTAGTCTTTGTCATGGCAATTAATTCTACTTTACATATGAATGAAAACTAATTTGCATAAGAAAAACTTCGCACTTAGACTCGCTTTGAAGAGGAGGCAGACATGAACTCGGTGGCCAATAGGCCACTTTGGAAAATACCATAACACTCTTTGTTTGTCCCCCCAAATTTTCCATAAGCATTGTTTTTGTTTTCTCTTGGGACCATTGTAAGTCGCAAGAGAAACTGGAAACAATGCTTATGCAAAATTTGATGGGACAAGCAAAGAGTATTATGGTATTTTCCAAAGTGGCCTATTAGCCAATATCAAAAATACCACAATACTCTTTGTTTGTTCCTCCAAAATTTTGCATAAGGATTGTTTTTATTCTCTCTTGGGACTTATAATGGTCTCACGAGAAACTGGAAACAATGCTTATGCAAAATTTTGGAGGGACAAAGAAAGAGTATATAATTGATAGTGGCTAATTGCCAAATGACGCATCAAACTATGACTGATGCAGTCATTTTCTCACGATTGGAGCGTGTCCTGTATATTTGACTGGTCTACAAGACTTAGCTATGTTCGCTCCGTCGCGATCAGTTGATGTCATGAAATTTCTCTTTTCAGCTTTACTACAAAAAGTGATGGAAACAAGCCATAATAAATCAAGCAACACGGTTGACATATATGGCAGAGATAAGTCGTGGCATGGAAAATCCGACGTGATTGAGGACCAACTGCAAAGACGGAACAGCACGGGAAGTACACCTCGCTTGATTCGTCATGTGAAAAGTCGTGCCACCTCACCGGCCAACATCCCACCAAGCCGCTCTTCCTCACCATCACGTGCTTTGCACGTGCAAAGTCACGCTCGTCGTGCACATTCTCCCTCTTGTTTGGTGTCTAGTCGTTCCGTGTCTCCAACACAATCCCAACGGGTTTCAAGCCGCCTGTCAGCTCCAGTTGGACAACTTTCCACTCCGGTTTCATTAAGAACAATCAGAACGAATGCACCCCAGAGACATGGTTCCCGAAGTCGGTCCATTCCCTCGAATTCGGGACGTGCTCCGAGCAACACGAAAGCATTGGTACACAACTCTCCACGAAGGTATAAAAAAGCGAATGTTAACTTAAGCCGTCCTCGGCGCACCACGGCTGCTAACAAAACAAAGCGCCAAAAAACCCAAGGTGCTTTTAACTATGGCGGCAGCCTTAGCGACGGAGATGGTGCGGGATTTTTAAGAAGTATTGAGAGCATTCCTGCACATTCAGGATCACGTAGTGCATATGATTTTGCCAATGCCAACCAAAGCCGTAATGTGAAAACTCCACAAATTGATTTCTTAGATATCGAAATTGATGTGAATGATCATAAGCCTTGGATTCCAACTGGAATCTATGCGGTAATGCTTATCACTCTTTGGACTGCGGTTGTCAGACTCATCGACGCCGTAGAAGGAAACGGGCCTGAAATTTGCGGACAAAATGAAGAAATCCGCCTATGGATTTGTGCTGTGTCATTCTCTCTCATGCAAGGACTCGCAGAGGCTTTGTGGCAAAGGAAAGACTTACTCAAAGTGCTTTCTAGCACGGTGAGTCTCTTTGGTTACTTTATGATTGCACACATCCAGCCCCTCTCTTGTCGCGTTGGACATGACAAAGTGACTGAGCTCAGCAAATGGCAGTGTGCTGTTAACTTTTTTGTATGCGCTTTCTTAGGAATTAGAACATACGGATACATATTGGAATCTATGCGTGAAAGAAAAAGAAGGAAAGAGATAAAACAGATTAAAAGGTACCAAGGAGACTCAGATGATGAATTTAAAGGATTACCAGAAGGAGTGTTATGACGCACATTCTGAGATGGTTGGTTCTTCGGAGTACACCGATAAGCCGCATTGGACCAGAAAGGGTGTAGAACGTTGTTTTCTGTCACGGTGCTCGAGTTGGTTAAGAGACCCAGTGTTGTCAATTCTAAACTGCGTTAATTTTTCTTCTTTAGAATTTCGATTCCAAAATAGTGGTAATTGAACCCACGACCTTCGGCTTAGATCACAACCTGCTTCCGTCTGACCTTGTAGCTCACTCGATAGAGCAGCAGTGATCTAACCCGAAGGGCGTGGGTTCGATTCCCACGCTGGTCAAAGTTTTTCTCTGTACTTGTGTGGGCCCATTTCCATTAGTAGGGCTAACGCTCACATGGTTCATATGGGGTAGAAACCTTGCAGTTCACGTTACCCGCCGATAGTTAAGGTGATTCGCTTGTTTTGCACCGCGCATCTCATACTGCGCTTAACATTGCGACTTCGAAGACGGCTGCGTTTCGCGCCGGCCATCCACAGAGAGGCAACAAAGGCCGCTTTTGCTGTTCAAGAGCTTTTAAGTGCAATCATGATAACTCTTCATGGTTAAGAAGGTGCTGTTTTGGAACTCGCCCCAGACCTTTCGCGGAAAATGATCATTTTGAAGCCAAAATTGCCCCTTTGCCATCCATTTATCATTGTGTTGCGAAGAAACGAGCACGATGACCCCCATTTTAAATGGTTTTATTTACTCGCAATAGGTACACGGAAGACATATTTTAAGGAGAAAAAAAGTTGGATAGTACAGGTTGTAGTATTTACCTATAAACGACGTGAAACTGCATTTGGAGCCCGACACTGAGTGCAAGGTGATGACTGTAGCGGTCCAATTTGCTCACATATCTTTGCAAAATTGAGCAATTTGAAATCACTTTCTTAAAGATTATAGCCCGGACAAACAATCAGGTTCAAGTTTTCACTAATATTCAGTAGCTTTTGCTACATAACAACAATTTTCCCGGTTGATCTAGTTTCGAACGCTTCCTGCGAAATTTGGTAAAAAACACTTAGAATAAAGAGCATACAGCGGGAAAAAAAGGACGGTGACCCGCATCTTTTTATTACATTTTTTAAATGTCCTGTGTATGAATATCAATTGTGCCAAGTATGAAAAAAATCTGGATAGTACGTCATTTTCAAAGGAATTACCTTCTGTTGAAATTTACAATGTAGGTGCTACAGGGCCCGGCAACGCTTGCAAAAACGTAACCCCTCCTTAGTTCCTGGATAGTTCAGCTAGCCAGCAGTTTTAAGCCATGTTCTCGTTGACGTTGTCGATCTTAAACTCCCACATTTTAGAACAGCTTTCCTGTTAAATTGTGTCTCTTTTCCACTCAACGCACAATGTCTCTTTCCGTTTACGTCGCATACTCAAAGAGGAACTGAAACTAAAAATAACCGGGGCCCGGTTCCTCGAAAGCCGATTAACTTAATCCAGGATTAGCGTAAACTTTTGTTTCACGTTTTCAACTTTTTGGTGAAAGTTTCTTTTGCTTATTTTTGTTTTTCAAGATTGACGTCTTCTCATGTAAAGTTCTGCCGAAAATCTGCGTTGAACAGCATTTGGGAGTAGAGAAATAAACTGCTTGGTTAATTTTTAATCTTAGATTAGTGTTAATCGGCTTTTGAGGAACTGGGCCCGGGTGTTGTAATAACTGAGGATTCGTGGTACTGATACTCCGTTTTATTTGTCTTTATTTCTCAAGTTCCTAAACTCACATGTGTTTGCTAGATCATAACACATACACACACACTGCTCGTGCGCATCCTCTCATTAACATATAATAATAATAATAATAATAATAATAGTAATAGGCGTTATTTAAGGAGGGTAAAACACTTAACAGTAGTCCTAAGACACTGATGACTCTGTGGCCCTCAAAAACAATTACATATATCGATTATAAAACTAAAAAGATAAAATATAATAAATGAATAATTAATAAAAAGACATTATGACTGAAAAGATAAAAACAGCATAAAACATAAATACAATTACAGTCTAAGGAGCATCGCAGCCTTTTGTTCAGTTTAAAAACATTATGCTTAAAACTTGCTAGCGAACCATTATTTCTAATATGGGCATTCATGCAATTCCAGTCCTTTATAGTCCTAATAGTGAAAGTACGACCTCCTTTCGTTTTCCGTTTATACTTGGGGCACATCAGATTTATGTTTGAATGTCTAATGGCTCGATTATGAATTTCTAACTAATAGACTATTTAAATAACTAGGCGTAATATAATTGTGAACCCGCTTATACGCTAGTGCGCATCTCTTAATTAGAGATTGTTTAGTAAAAGGGAGCCAGTTTAGATTATTGAATAATACGACTGATGGTGTAAGTCTTTCAGCATCGAGTATAATGCGTGCCGCTCTTTTTTGAAGTTTTAAAATACTTTGAAGAAGTTCGACATTGCAGCTGTCCCATATCATACTCCCATACAGGAGGGTAGGCTTTATGACTCCAATGTAATAGGTTTCCCTTTGACGTTGCTTAAGAAACGGGTTAATATGCTTCAAGAGTCCTATGCGTTTGGAAAGTTTCTTACATAATTCATCGATGTGTGATTCGTAGTTCATTTGACTATCTATATCTACTCCTAAAATCTTATGAGAAGAGACTTGTTCAATAACAGAGTCATCAATCTTGACATCTAAACGCCCATCTCTGAACCGCATCAAGATCGGAATTTAAACGTTGGGTCATCGAGCATAGATCCGAGAAATGCTCACTTGCGGTTATTGTAGTGTCGTCAGCGTAAATGTCCACAGTTGAATTTGTTAGATGTAATGGAGTGTCATTCACAAATAGCAAAAACAGTGCGGGACCTAAGACACTTCCTTGCGGTACCCCTTGCTTGATAAGTAGAGAGTCCGATCTTTGACCATCAATACTGACAAACTGTTGGCGACCAGAAAGATATGATTCAAACCATGACAGCGAAGGATCACTCACTCTATACAGGCGCAGTTTCGTAAGAAGCAATTGATGATCAACAACGTCAAACGCTTTTCTAAAGTCTACAAAAACCATACCAGAAAGTTTGTCTTCATCTAGATTGAAAAGGATTTGGTCAGTTAAACTGATCAGAGCGGACTCGGTGGAGTGCCCTGCATGCGCGAAAAGCTGATTGCAATTCATACAGTAAGCCAGTTTTCACGAGGTAATCCATAAAGGAGGCCGCAACATGCTTTTCACAGACTTTAGACAATATGGAGAGCAGAGAGATCGATCTAAAATTGTCCCGACAGTCTTGGGCGCCATCTTTAAAGAGAGGTGTGACGCGCGCCATTTTCCTTTTAGTTGGAAAACAGCCACTCTATATAGACAAATTGATCAACCTCGTCAATGGCTGTACAAAAACGGGTGAGACCAGCTTTAGAACTTTCACAATAATTTCATCCGCTCCAGTAGCCTTTGAAGATGACAAGTCTGAGTCTGAGTCTGAGTCTCATGTACCGTTATGAGAGGAATATTGAACTCAGTGACCATCTTCCCTTCTGAGTTCGGTAACTTTCGTAGACTTCTGAGACTTGGTTAGAGATTTCAGCGTCTTCCAAATTCCTTTTGGGTTTCCTTTGTTGTCGTCGATAGACTGTTGAAAATACGTTCGCTTAGATTTTCTCACCAAATTTGTCACATAGCACTTCGTGCGTTTGTATTTTGAGCAGTCATTAGGGCAGTTTGTTATACGAGCAATTTTTAATTCCCGATCACGTTTCTTATTGCGCTCGCAATATTCTCATTGTCTCTTTGTTTTCTTCACGCGCTTTTGTTTCTTAGGAATGTGTTTTTTAACAGCCTCACTTAGAATCAACTCAAGCGCATCCACCTTGTCGTCAACATCGTCAAACACAAATGCACTGTCCCATGGGGAGTTCTTGAGGTCAGAGAGCATAGCCTCTTTATTAAAATTCTTGAAATCCAGATAATTTATTTGCTTGTGTCCAGATTCCAAATTCAACTTAACATAGTTACGACATAGAAAAACTGGCAGATGATCGGAAAGTCCAATACATGGTACAGATCTGTTGGTGATAAAATGCCCATGTGTTGTATAAACGTGATCCAGACAAGAGTGACTCTTTGGCCTTGTAACTACCGTCACATGTTGTGTCATATTCATATTCTTAAGTGACTTCATAAGGCGATGTTTAGAGTAAGCTTTTCTGTCCAAGTAGTCGACGTTCACATCCCCGACTAAAATTGTCTCCCAATTTCTTAAGTACGCAGCTTCGATGTTTTTTTCGATCTTGGAGTCCGTTTCTTTATCCCTCGAAGGTGGACGGTAAAGAGCCCCGATTGAAATTGGTCTATTTGAGTTGTGCGGGTGAACACTGAATCATAACGACTCCACATCATTGTCCAAAAAATCCTAGATTCAATTTACCTTTACCCCGTTGGCGACATAAGCTAAAAAGCCCCCGCCTTTTTGTCCAACTCTATCTTTTCGAAGCAGATGATAGGCGGAGATATTATAGACCGGGTCCGGTTTCGAAGGCTTTAGAAACGTTTCTAGTAGAAATAAGATATCAACATTCTTGGACGTAGTAAGCAAAAAGCTTATCTGTTCGAACTTTGAGTCCGTCAGTTGTTCCACATTCCACTGACCAATTCGTAGACCTCTATTTGGAAGAACAAGGTTTGGGGTATCGTTTCCATCATCTCCTGGATTGCTGGATTGCTGGACTGCTCTCAGGAGCTCAAGATTTATGAACACGGGGTTGAAAGATGAGTCGCCATTTGCCGTGAAAGGCTCGTTTGGGAGCTCTAGTATTGCTAAGTTCGTAAAGAATGATAAATAAGTGCATCTCATTACAGGTATGAGAATTCAATAATTTCTATTGATGAGTTCCTGTCATTTCTTTCCTGCGCTAAACAAGCATGATGGGATTAGATGATGCTTGCGGTGGAATTTCAGAATAATTGAAGCGGGTGTCATTAAAAGCGCGTAGAACCAGACTTCACCTCTTATGCTAGATCAGATTTGAACATTCATATTGTATGAATAATTTTATCTGAAACAATTTGTCCACAGTAAACTCCAGTTTATGCTGGTTCCAATCTAACCATGAGAAGGCAATATTAGGGGAATTCTGGTCTTTTCCCCTGAGTTTAATGAAGAAAAAGGTTATGATAATAAGGTGCCAAGTGTTTATTATCCACAGGAAACCGTGTGATCTAAGCAAAGCTGTTGACCGTTTTGTAGGTCATGAGGCAATCCTGCACCCCTTCCCGTTTACGATAAACAATTTCGCATTCCTATTCTCTCAAGCTCTTGAGAAACATGAAAAACATTTTCTTAAGTTGTTCTCAGAGGACTCTCATTTTAGTAAAGGTTCCCTTCATGGCAAACGGAAGATGAAAATCGTTTTCTTCTCAGAAGAATGTTAATTGGGAACACGTTGTGGTAACATACATGGTAATTTCGAATACTAATTAACAACGTATTCTGTAAAAGCTTAGAGGATTGCAGCGTGCTTTGTTTAAACGTGCTTTTGTTACAGTTGCAATATTACAGGGAGTAGAGAGCAAATTATAACAATATTATTTTTTCAGTTGAGAAATGTCACTTGCCACATTGTAACAATTAGGAATTAGGCGAGCCCACATAGCTTTACGTCAATTACTTGAATTCTAAACAGGGAATTTATCTAGCGTACAAGTTGTACTTCGGTTCACCAGCAGAACAGTACTAATCATGTGAAGGTTACAGGTAGTATGGGAAAGGCTCTGCTTTCTCCAGTTCTTGATAAGGGTGCAAAGGCCTCACTTTAAAGCAAATGACAACCGGTATTACGTAAATGCAAGGTCATTACTTCGGATTCGAAAGTTATAGACCTCTTTCATAATGGCGGCCAAATAAATCTCTCTAGCCTCGCTACGGCGAGCAAATTTCAAAAGAATTTCTTGTTTCAAAGTGAGAGCAGTAGGTCTAATTAACATAAGTACAAAAGAATGTAAATGGTGGCCGCAATTCATGAAAGTGGTCTATATTGAGATCTGAAAAGAGCTACGAATCGTTCGTGTCCTCTTGTGTCGGAAATGGAAATGGCGATTTTCGTCTTAAGGACGGTGCCTACTAATTCAAAGGTTTCTTTGCGCGGTTTACTGAATGTGCGGGAAAAGCAGATCTTAACAAGTGTTATTTAAATCCAAAAAGAAAATTGGTAACCACGCATTTTTCGAAGATAATTAATCAACAATATTAAAAGCTATGTATGGCGTTCTTTTCCAAATTGAAGCTTAATTATCTCTGAAAAATGCGTGGTTACGCCCAATTTTCTTTTTGTTTACCAAGAGCACTTGCTAAGTTCTGCTTTCTCCGCATAGTTTTAAACCGCGCAAAAATATCCCTGTATGAATAAGCACCACCCAGTACCAATGAGTACCAGCATGCATGGACTGCTTAGAAGCGGCTGCAATTTGCGCCTGTATATGCTTCCAGTCCGCTGGGGGTAAATTGATCATTGTAAAGCGCCTTTGAGACTTGTGATAAAGGCGCTATATAAATGCACCACTTTACTTTTTTTACTTTACTTCACCCATAGGAAATCCGACCACCTCGAGATGCGCAGAACGTGTGCGCAATAACAATAGTAGAAATACGTCTGGGTTCGCAGGCTAATCTCGGGTCGGTTTGAAGACTCACAAAGAGACATACAGCAGGCTGTTTCAGGGCACGACATTTTGCATCTACATTTTTTGGGGGCTTTCGAAAATCTGTTGGAACACTAACTTTCTAAAATGGACGGATCGTTTTTCTTTTAAATTGGTTTTTCGGGCCCGGAAAGTTACCGAGACTTTCCAGGAATCTGCATGTCCCTAGGTATTTATCCACAAGCACAAGCCAGAACGTTTGACAACGTAGCTTTCTGGTTCAAATCAACAACAAGAACGGTTCTTGAGCGTTTAATAACTGGGTTACTCGATACACACCTTAAAGAAATAGAGATTACTTCATGGAAAATGCGCGCGTACGAGTTTTAGCGAGTTAGCGCAGCGAGTGAGTTTTCTTTCTTAGGCCGACTGAGATATTTTTTCGTGTAATGACCTGTAGTGTTTGACACTGAGACAAATTTATTTCCCACAAATGGAGTGGGGCGATCAAGCAATAAAAATGGTTTAAAATCGCTCAACCGACAACTTATTTCCACTACATTTCGAAGGGAATTCGGCTGTTATTCATTGTCATCTTTGGTGTGGACTGTGGACGGAGATGATAAATTGGCTGATGTATTCATTCAGCTCAACCGCTAGAATAACTTCCATTTTCTTGTCTTCGACCTTCGTTTTCAAAGTCTTTCAAGCAATCTTGCATCTACTTCAGTCTTTTGAGTGGTATTTTTGTTTTGTTGTTCTAAAATAAATTCCTTAACTGAGGTGGGTCATGTTCAAAGCGCGCGGTTTTTGTGCAGCGGCGCACCGGTGGCTCAGTTGATTGAGCATCGGGCTGCCATGCGGGAGGTCGTGAGTTCGACTCCGGCCGGACCAACACTCAAGGTCTTAAAATAACTGAGGTGAAAGTGCTGCTTTTGTAATTACATCCGCAAATGGTTAAGACTTTCAGGTCTTCTCGAATAAGGACTATAAACCTTAGGCTCCGTCTCACAACCCTTCAATGTTCACAACCCAGTGGGACGTAAAAGAACCCACACACTATTCGTAAAGAGTAGGGCATGGAGCTCCCGATGTTCATTTCATTCATTCATGTGCTGGGTGAGATCGCTAATGGACTGATAGCGGCTGCCAGCGGCGCCTATATATGCTGATGTCCGATCTCACCCATAGATCCCTTGCTTGTAAAACGCATTTGAATATGTTAATAGAAAATGCTCTATATAAATTCATTACCATTACCATTGATCCAGGGAGGCTGAAGACCAGAGGCAGACCACCTAAACAGTACCCCCACTCTTTCAAAAGGAGAAAGAGCTGGATTCCAATGTGCGCAGAATTGTACCAAAACCGATGGCGACCCACAGTCTCCCGTCTAGCACACCTGTATGGGTTGCCCAAGACCCAGAAAGAACGCCTAGTTGTATCCCCCATCTTATCTCCCACAACACCCCGTTGAATTCATGAGTTTTTTAGGCTTCTCTATGCAATTGCTGAAATTGCGTCCATAACTGCAAGGATCATTCCATTCATTCTAGAAAGAGCTAAAAGATCGGATTGCTTGAGGGCACCCTGTCTTTCTAGAACAAGCTCTTTGTGGAATGACCAGCGACATATATGAAACAGGTGAAGTGTAACTGAGGCTAGTTTTGTTTTAGCTACGGCGCACTGGTGAGGGCCAATAAGCCCGAAACAGCTGTCTGCGTTTGCTTTCTAGTTTGAGCGCTGATCATGCTAGGTTTTGCCGACCGTAGCTCCATTTTGAAGAGAATGCTTTCGTGATTGTTGTTTGATCTGTCCTAACGGTGGTGTGTTTATGCTTATCTCTGTCTGTGTTGATCCAACGTAACGCATAGATCGTTACCCTGCACTGCAGTCTTTAGTGTTAAATGTTTATTGTGAACAAACAACAGTCTATCGTCTCCCCATTCCTTCTTTTCGATTCTCCAAAATTTCAGTGATCAAAGTGACTTTCATTGAAAACTTAAAACTCCACATTTTCGAAAATAACCTTAGGAAAGATTACTGTCATGATTGACTACCACGACGTAATTGAGACGATCGATCGTGCTAAATTGTGCTAAATGGTTGATTTCCCATCCATAAGCGCGTTCAGAGAGATCATTGTCGGGTCGCAACTAGTTGTTATGTTGCTAGCTTAGCTTTAAGTTCCCAGGATTGCTTCCTGGGATTTATATTGGAGGATAATTGTCCAGTATCATAATCAAGGGGCTAACTGTCCGTGGAACGAATTGTCTGAATTCCTTTTAAGGAGTCTCCCTAGAGTTTTAGGGGCCGCGCCCAAGCTGGACACTAGTATGGCGCGTAAAGCCTAAACCATATGGAATGCCGTTTGTATCAAAAATACTTCTTGTAATATATAAAACTTATCATTAAATATATAAAACTTATTGCTCTTTAAATAAAACATCTTAGCAGTATACATAAAACTTGCTTCAAAATATAAAACTTGTCACGCCATATATAAAATACATGTCATGCAATACGCCCATTGGAACCCAGTACCAGGCCAAAGGGCGAAACTATCAAGTCTTGCTGATGGTCTTAGAGACCAAAACAGAGTGGAAAGGCAAAGAGGTAATCAAAAGGACATAAATGAGTCACTGTCTCGATTATTAGAGCAAAGTGAGGCAATCGCCGTCGGCAGCCTTACGCGAAGTCGTCATTTCAACAGCTCTGCGTCATTGATGTCCTTATTGCCAGCTACCCGGAAAGATTTGCTACAAGTAGAACAATGAAGCTGGGCCTCAATGATCATGATCCGATCTATGCTATACGGAAGTAGAAGACCACTAGACCTTAATCTAAGCTCATTGAATATCGTAGTATGATGGGCTTCGACAAGGATCGTTTCCTAGCTGATCTTGGTAAAATCCCCTGGCATACTGCTTATGTCTTTGATGACATTGATGATATTTGTGAACACTGGTAGCAGCTGTTCATCGATGTAGTGGACCAGCAGATGCCATACAAAAAGAAGTATATCCGGGGAGATCAGCCGCCCTGGATAACCCCTGAGATCTCCTCCGCAATCCACCACACTTCAAGCTCTTTTCAGACCGCGTCAAACCACCTCTGGAGTATTAATTATAAGAGAGATGAAGTTGTTGGGTTTAACCATAGATAATTTTCACTGTCATGCAACAAAAAAATAAAATTGAAACCGTTCAATGAAATAAGACAAAAACGTGGAATCTGTAGGAGACAAATTCATAAATCGCCCCACGAATTCTCAGGTCTTTGCACTGCAGCGTTTCTGAGTTATTTGTCGAAGCGTTTCACGCAACTTTATAGAGTTAATAATCTTCATCGCCTCGTTCTCGCCCCTTTGGCGCGGTACTGGGTTTCAATAGGCGTATTGTGTGACAAGTATTTTATATATGGCGTGAGCTTGGCGTGAGAAGTCTTTATATATCGCGTGACAAGTTTTATCTTTTGAAACATGTTTTATATACGGCGTGACAAGTTTTATATTTTGTAGCAAGTTTTATGTGTAAGCTAAGATGTTTTATTTAAAGAGCAATAAGTTTACACATTTAATGATAAGTTTTATATATGACAAGAAGTATTTTTGATACAAACGCCATTCCATAGAGCCGCGCGTGTTTTTCTGATTGTTTGAGACGTCAGCGTGACCAAATCTGTGAAATTAACCGCTAATTTTCTTGCCTTCAAAATCTGTCAGGGCTAACCGAATATATTTAGAAAAATGACAAATTACAGAATATTGCCAGAACTGTCTGAACGACCGCGACTTTTTACCGCTTCAAAATCTCAGGCAATACATTTCCATAATGTGGAAAAGAATAAAAAAATCACTGAAGGAAAGTACAAATATTAAGGAATTTAGGC
Source organism: Montipora capitata (assembly GCA_949126865.1). NCBI lineage: Eukaryota > Metazoa > Cnidaria > Anthozoa > Scleractinia > Acroporidae > Montipora > Montipora capitata. The sequence goes on along the minus strand of OX421449.1, from coordinate 23,512,495 downwards.
CAAGAATAGAAATATATCTGCCTGTCATCAGATGTGATGTTGTTATGGTAACGGCCATAATCCAAAAACTGCCACCGAAAAAACTAAGAATTATTACATCGGTACCCATACTGGGTACGGAAAGTAGGTTTCCAATTGTAACTCGTGCCCTGTAGTGACAGAGAGACAGACATCGCGCGCCACTGGGGGCCAGGTTACTAAGTGAAAATATTGCATGGGACTCCACTAACTATGCTCCAGCTGATCCGACATCAGAGACTGTCCTTAACACTCCAAATCTTTGATTTCTTGGCTGCACAGAAGGGAAGAATATTTATTGTACAATTGCTGTCGGATTAAATTGCGATGAGAGACACGAATACCTGTGAAATTCTGATTTCTCGTAAGCTGAGAGACACGCGTGCGATTGACCTTGTAGATTGCAGTTCATTCGAAAGCAGTGGTAAGTCGTGACCATTCTTTCTTACTTTTGTGGAAAGTTTTCACGCTTTTATTATGTTTGTTGGAGCGATTATAGAATACTCCCGAACTCTAGCCTTCTCTTTGGGCTAGTAGTTTAGGGCTCTCGCTCCAAAGTTAAAGAATTAGAATTGATACATAAAGTACTCAAGGGCATGACAGATGAAGATATATTATCAAGTGCCGGGTGGATGCGTAGAAACTTCGTATTTTAATCATTGCTTACGGGGTGTTTTATTACTTAAGTTTAGTTACAGGCGCCCAAGCACATTGTGAGCATGACCGAACAAATATAAGGATTTGTATTGTATGGGAATCCCGATAATATCCTTGGGACGTTACATTTACGATCCGACCACAGGGTATGGATGAGTACATTGCTACTGGTCGGATTTTTGTCGTAACCCTTTGAAAAAACCGTTCCTACCCCTTCACTTCAATTCTGATGGACCTCATCCATTGTATGTCCCTTCAAGGGGAACTATGGGGTAAAATCTGCTTATTTTGGGTTGACAGGCCTTTGGTGTATGTTTTAATTTTTGATAAAATATTTAGCATGCGGCTTATTAGGACATAGATACAGGGAAGATAGTCAGTGATATCTTCCCTATTGTACCTGAAACGTGAGCAAAAATTGCAAATAGAATTCTGCCATCTTGAAAAAGATTGAGCCATGCTCCACTGGTCAGCAGTTAGTTGTGACATAACGTCAAAGGACTTTCATAACATAACATTTTGGCATTTCATTTCATAACTTTATTCGGTCAACTTATAGTAGAGATGGTAAAATATGAAAAAGTTACACTGTTAAAAAAATATTGAAAAAAAAATCTTAAATCCTAACGTTTCGGCTACTAACATAAGCCTTCTTCAGGGGTAATAAAAATATACAATGAAATGACAAGCGTATTTATAATTTCGGAGATGCTAATTCTTGGGTTTCACTCACGTGATCAACAGCAATGTTTTTCAACGAAAACAAAAGAAGACGTTAGCATAATAATAGCTTTCAATTCCTGGAGGATTGGATCGGGACACCATTTCATTGTTTGGGGACACCAACATGGTGGCTGTGACGTCATGTGAAATCCAAGAATAGAAAACAGAATATATTATAAAATCAGTTCTTCTCCAATAACGCCAAGGCCCTGTACTCTTGGGGCAGGTACATGCCATCATCGCGGTTGAGGGGACCTTTGCATGTGTTAATTTCCCATGCCTCTAAGAACCGATCTTTTTTTCAATAATATTTTTTTAACCAGTGTAACTTTTTCATATTTTACCATGGAACCACCTGGTTTCAAATCAGTTTTAAAGTAGAGATATTTTTGCTTGTTTTGTGTAAGCCGACACTTGAGCATTTCCTGCCAAGCTGTTTTGAGCCTGGTCTCCTTGCTCAGTTTACTGGGCAGACGGGCAAACAGAGTTTGAGGGATGATGCCATACGTCCGTATTCAAATACAGCCATACAATACAACAGAGATGTATCCAGGTTTTCAAATTTGGGGATCCTCTGGACCCCTTTTTGAAAATTTGGGGGTCCATTGCAAAATATTGGTGGTCCAGCCAATAAATATTCAAGAATTAATATTTGATCTGTTGTCTCTTAATTGCTGCTGCAGTACCCTTTCAGATTTGTAAATTGCACTGAAATAAAGTCTTGTGCCTCCACTCGAATATGTACTTAAAATAAAATGATCAATTTCTTTGAAACTGTTATGCCCGTTGATTCATCAATCAAAATGTATGGGCTGTCAAAGCTCCGTCGACCACATCTGAAAACGCTGTTGCAACTGTTAGCCCCAGTTGATAAATGATCTAGATCTTCACAGCAATAAAAAAAGAACAGGTCTGAATCTCAGTTTTCCTTAAAAAAAAAAAGAGCATAATTTATTTTAACAACACTTGAGGTGTAATTTAGGAACAAAAGAGTAAACAAAAATTAATATAGGCGATTGATACACAGTTCATCGTTGGCCCGTGCTACCGTGACTTTGCCATGGCCAGTGTTAATAATCAAGCGTCTGATTACATTCAAGTTTCATTTTTAACACTAAGCCCTTAAAAAGGTGCATAATAATATTTGCAAAACAGACAAGTTAGGTGCAAAACAAGAACTGAGACGATGCCCCACGCGCACCTGGAATTCATATCAACAGGGCCACACAAAACAAAAATTTAACATACTTCGCCCGTTGGGATTCTCTGTCATTTCGCTCACGATGAGCAAAACAATGGTTGAAATTCGCTTGGGAAGCATGAACAAACTGAACTTCGATTGAAATGTTCAATTATCACTGGCGGCAGATAGAAAGTGTCGCCGATTGTCTTGCCTAAAAACAGCTCAGATCATGTCACGCAACATGTGGGAATTCAAAATTGAACTCCTCAAGCTAAGCTCAACATAATTGTTGACAAATGAAATCATTCAACTACAGAAATTAAAAAATAACAGCCTACAGCTGTACCTTGAAATTTAAGGCATTCGATCATTTCTCCCTTGCGAGAAATGGGAATATTCAATTTTCTTGCGAAATATGCCGTTCAAATGTTTTTCCTGGCGTTTGTACCGTAATTTGCATAAACATTTGTGTCCAAAAGCAAAACAAGTGCGTCCCAGGACGCAATGAAGCACTCTGGATACATCACCAATACAATACAATACAATGCATACTTAATTGACCGCTCCCCATAGGGGCTTTTCAGGGCCAATGAAACAACGAAACGACGGAACAGAATAACAACAACAACTGTTAAGAATCCCAACTGGCCGGAGGCAAACCAGTTGGCTGTTTGCAAGTGCAGCTGGGAAGTTGAACCAGGGACTACCAGGATCAAATTCAACAAGTGATCAGAGCGGGTCTTGAACCCAGGACCTCTGGATCCCAAGGCAAGCCCCCTAACCACTGAGCCACACTGCCTCCTCTCCCAGATGAAAAAATACTGGTGCTATTATCGGAATGTTGCCTTGAACGACAAAGACATGAAGAAGTTAGCCTTTCATTATTTGTTTCCCTGAATTATGTTACTTAAATGGTCTTGTTTAGTTAGGCATGATTTGAAGAAAACAAACACTACAAGTCCTACTCTGGTCCTAACTTTTAAATTTTTTTTTCTGTGCTCAACCTTCCAGCTTTAACCAAACTTTCCAAGATTGAGAGATTGTAAATATTGGTGTGTCCTTTCAGTGCCAGCTACATGTACAGTATTAAACCTGTACATAATCAATTTCATCTCGGTTTGATGAGATGCTTGTTTCGAAGATTGTTGTGATTCTACATGACTGCTTTTGGGATATGCCTTCTTTTCGATGTTTGGTCTCTTGTTAGGCATCTCGCTGTCAGTCACGCCATAAAAATCATGGTGATTTTGGCTGTAACTTTCAAGTCAACTGTCAGTTTTAGGGATTCAGATATCAGCTTTTTAAATTTGTCGTTGAAAATCAAGAATTTGTGCATTTCAATTTTCTAATAGGCTGTCGCAGAACTGCTTGCTGTTGAGAATCAGAACACATTCTCAGAAGAGATTCTGTACTCACTGATGACAATACTGCTTTGGAGTCCTGTTCTGAAAGTCCTGCGATGCATGATGTTGGAGTCCAATGTTGTTTTGAGCCTATTACCCAAAGAAGTGTGGCAACCCAAACTGATGTTTTCAAAGCATGTCCCTGTGAAATTGCTTTTCATAAGTCAGGCATTGGCATTTCCTCTCCTGTTTAAGCAGAAACAAATTCCCCACAACTCCCAAGAAATGCAGAGTGGAAGGTTTCCCATTATCACAACTACACCATGAGTGCATCCCCAAAAGTAATTTTTCCAACCTACGACGAGGGCAGTTTCAAAATTGTGATTCCCCTACCTCATGTACATACAATGAATGTAATGAACTGTGTAATGAGTACAGGTCTACAGATGCAGATGATGAAACTATTAATAATGACAAGGATGATGAAGATATGGACCCCAGCTGGAAATTATCTGATGCTGAACAGTTTATATCTGATGATGACATGGAAGTGGAACTATCTGAAGATGAATTTCAAGAGTCCCATCCTGGCAGGGAAAAACAAATTATGGTCTTTGGTTCATGTCTTAATGAACTACATGTACTAAAAGAGTGCCTAGACAAAACTACCTTGATAATCTTAGACAATACGGTATGTAACTTGCAACTAAACAGAATCAAAATCTTTAGCACTTCGTCACAGGGTCCCACAAGGCTCTGTCTTAGACCAACTCTCTTCTGCGTACATTATAACGATGTTACATCAGCAGTGAAACACTCAAGTTGTACTTTGTTTGTTGACGATACTGATATCCTTTACAGTGACAGAGATATCAGCAATTGTATTAATGGAGATCTTAGCTTATGGTTATCAAGTAATCAGATGGTTGTACACCCAGGAAAATCAGAAGTCATGAAAACTGGAGCTCAAAGAGGTCTAAAAAATTCTAGTGATCGAAATATCTTTATTCATGATCATTGTCTCAAGGAAGTTACAAACTATAAATGTCTTGGTGTCTAAGTCGATAGTACATGTACCTTGACTTGGAAAAAGCATCTTTCATATATGCAACAAAGAACGTATCCAAAATTCCGTCTTATAAACAGACTTTCTAGTTTCCTGACTAGGAGCATTCTGTTGAAGATCTATAAACAAATGATGCTAACAGGACTTCATGCACTCAGAGTATGAGATCTAAACTGGAACGTTTTCTGAGATTACAGTTGGTGTATAAAATCATCAATGATTATAGCTGTCCAAATCAACTAAAAGGCTCTCTAACTCAACGATCAAGTCTGCACGGGAGAGATCTCAGAGACAACACTACACTACATTTACCAAAAGTAAATACAGCAGTTGGAATATGTTTTGAATATGCTGTTTTGAATATGCTGCAGTGAAGGAT
>OX421449.1:23494626-23502126 GCA_949126865.1 Montipora capitata | reverse complement strand
GTAGCTTTGTTAGGGTTAAGTTTTTTCAGAGTTCTGAGAACCTCATCATACTCGATCTTACAAAATTTGAAGATGTTTGCTCTGTGTTTCTCTTTGATTTTGTTATCATATTGATGTTATCATTTGGGAAATTGTTCGGTATGTCTCCAATGTCCTCTGCTATCCTTGAGAAGTATTCTGCTAAGATTTCTGCTACTTCGCACTGTTTTTGAACAGTGTTATCACCCACTTTGAGTATAATGTCTTGGTCACTTTTGTCTTTGTCAAAAATCCTTTATAAAAGGATCTAGAATTTTCTTTTAGATTGACCACTTTAGTTCTCCAGTAGTTTTTAATTGCTCTTCTCCTAAGACGAGTTGCGGTATTCCTCCAGTAACGCATTTCATCCAGGCTCTCTTGTGTTTGCAATCTTTTATATCTTTTTGCATATTTCCTCTTCTTTCTTATGACCTCTTTCCATTCCGGGGTAATGTAAGGCACGCCTCTTTCCCTAACTCTCATTTTCTTTATCGGCATATGACAGTCAAGCACTTTCGTTATTTCTTTGTGCCAAGACTAGTACTGGTCATTAGAAGAGCTGATGTTGTTTAAGTCCACGTTGGTCATGGCTTGTGGCACATCTGACTTAAAACTATCTTCGTTTAGATCCTTAAAGCTTCTAAACGTTATAATCTTTGAGGGATAGATTTTCACTCTAGGTTTCAAAAAACCATATATCAGTGCGTGATCACTCAGGCCAAAGTCGACTACTCCTGTGATGTCAAACAGGTCAGATCTGTTAGTAAGAAGGACATCGATCAGAGTCTTGTTAGCAGGAGTAATTCTTGTGTAATCTTTAATTAGGCATTGAAGGTCGAATATATCCTCCAAATCTTTTACTACCTTTCCATCTGTGCTGTTCGGCTTGCATTTATTCATATTTAGGTCGCCTAGGATCATAACAGTTTGTCTTTGTTTCAAAGCCCAGGTCATTAGGTGATTCATTTCGTTTTGTAAAGCTGTAAAATAGTTACTATTCGATGCTCCAGAAGGAGGTCTGTATGTCACTCTGGGTCCATCTCTGCTATACGTTTTGTGAAAGTGTCTTTTATGACACAGAGGAAGTATTTGTTCCCAGTTGTTAATGAGGCATGGAAGGCTAAAAGCAATAGGGAAATCGACATCCTTTCTTCCTTCACTTCACTTGCCTCCTGTGCCTCCTGCACTTCACTTCACTTCCTTCAAGTCAGTTGTTAATCAAGAAGGGGATGAGAGTTGCGATAGCACTGGACATTGTGCCAAATATGGTACTTAAACATTAATGGATGAGGACACAGTAGTGGCATTCATTGTTGTCCAAGTCAGTGAGGTGTCCTCATCTAATGTGATGAATAAAGAGGGCCTCACGAGATGCATTGAAATGTTGGAGGGGAGGGGAGTTAACATCACCAGAGTGGCAACAGACCGCCAGGTATCCATCAGCAGCTGCACGCCCAAGGCCTGCTCACACATTAATCATCGATATGATGTATGGCATCTGTCCAAGTGAGTGGTCAAAAAGCTGACAAACAAGGCTAAGCAAAAGGGTTGCGAGGAGTTGGCCCCATGGATATGGTCCATCTCCAACCACCTATGGTGGTCTGCTGCAACATGTGATGGCAGTGTCCAGCTTTTGTGGGATAAGTGGAAGTCAGTGTTGCCCTTTAGCGTCAGTAAAAAGCTATTTTCTGCTTCTTGCTGCGGTCAAAATGTTGCTGCTGCGAGACGCTCGACTAAGTTACCGATCATCAAATGGTCAAAGCATGGTCCAACTATTGTTGCTCTGTCTGAAAGGGGTTTCATCAAAGATCTATCGATTGCAATGGACGTCGAAACTAATCCTGGTCCAGAATATATTACTTACACGCCGACTGCTTTGCTTCGAACTTCAGGATCAGGGTTGTCTTACAGCCGACATAATTTATTTCAACTTCGTTCCCGTTGTCCGAAGGTTAAACTGGATTATTCTCTTATTCATCGCCTAAAATCTTTGGGAATTTACAGAGCTAGAGGATGCAGAGCTGGTGTTACTTCTAGATTTAAATCTCGTCAACAACATCACAAGATTCCTGTTCGCGTTACTGACCGCTGTTATTCATCAACGACCAGATGCAAACGCCATTGTTCCAAAGATACAAATTTGCATTTTATTTCTACTCATTCTCCTTCTCTACCTCGAATAATTCCCAAATGCATGGTTATAAATGCAAGATCTATTGTTAAAGTTGATGCTGCTTCTGCATTGTATACTGAATTGTACTCTAACAACTGTGATATTTGTGTTATCTCCGAGACATGGCTTAAATCGAACCTTCCATCTCATCTCATTTGTCCAAAGGATTACTCAATTTTGCGAAAGGATAGAATTGATCGCCCAGGCGGTGGCGTTGCTATTATTTGTAGGAATGACTGGTTACTGGAACAATTGGATAGTAACTTTTCTAATACCTTCGAATGCTTGTGGGCCAAGATTACAACTCCCAACTCCACCTTCTATGTTGCCGCTGTTTATCATCCTCCAGAACTGCAATATTGTCCTGATGAATTATTGGATCATCTAACAAACAGCTGTGATCGCTTGTTGACTGATAATCCTAACAGCAATCTTATAATTTGTGGTGATCTTAATCAGTTAGATTACAAGGATTTTCTTACACAGCTAAACCTATTGCAGATGGTGAAGACGCCAACAAGAAAGGATAAAATTTTAGTTGTTTTTATTACTAACGTCCCATATTTTTGGAGAAAAGTATCAGTCGCCCAAGGACTTGTTCGATCTGACCATTCTGTGGCCCTGGTATACCCCAGAATCCCACTTAAGGCTGAAAGGAAAACTGTGATGTTTAGGGATGTACGCGATCATCATAAACTGAAAATGGATAATTTGTTGAAGTGCTACAACTGGGATATCGTTTATCAGTGCAAAGATGTGAACGAAAAACTCGATCTTCTTTCTACCAACATCAAGTCCATGTTTGATGAGTGTTTTCCAAGTATATCAGTGCGAGTGTCTAATAAGGATCCCCCGTTCTTTTCTCCTTTAGTCAAGCACTTACTGGAGCAACGACGAAAATTGATTCGGCGCAAGAGTATGGATACTTCCGGTTTGATTGAAATTCAAACTTTACAAGATAAAATTAACAAATTGATCAGAGATAGTCAAGTTCAGGCCGTTAAAGGGAATTTCGAGAAACATAGTACAGGATCAAAGTCTTGGTGGTCAACAGTCAATTCCCTAACAGGCAGAAAGTCTACCAACACGCCAATAAGCTCAATTATTTCTCCGAACGAGATCAACAATTTCTTTTGTACTGTTAACACTGATCCCCATTATAAATCCACCCACGCTGTCGTTATTCCGGAATCGTGCAAGATTCCTGCTTTAACTGTTTCCTGCGTTACCGAGAGTCTACTCAAATTAAAAAAGACTGCTTCTGGTCCAGATAAAATTCCGTACTGGATTTGGAAAGAGTTTGCTTATGATCTTGCTCCTGTTGTTACTCATATCTTTAACTGTTCTTTGGAAAACCACATTGTGCCTGATCTGTGGAAGCTGGCTGACATAACTCCCTTGCCTAAAGAGTCCAACTTTAAAAATTGCACACAGTTGCGGCCTATTTCGCTGACTAATGTAATAATGAGGGTTTTCGAACGCCTTGTCTACAGACAAGAACTATCACAGTATGTTAATAATTTCATAGATCTTGACCAGTTTGCATACCGTAAGGGCCATAATACGACTATGGCTTTAATTAAGTGTCAATATGCTTGGCTAAAATGGCTTGATTCGGGTTTTGACTTTGTCAGAATATTTTCTTTTGATTTCAGCAAAGCTTTTGATTCGGTATCTCATGATATTCTTTGCTCTAAGTTGAAGTCACTTGATATTAACCCATATGTAACTAATTGGATTATTAGTTTTTTACAAGGCAGAAAACAAAGAGTTACTGTTGATGGCATTGTTACCGATTATTTAAATATTAATAGAGGTGTCCCCCAGGGGACTGTATTAGGCCCTATATTATTTTCTATCATGGTCAACGATATCAAGGTCATCCTACCTAATCAAAATTTGCTTGTGAAGTTTGCGGATGACTTAACTTTAAGTATTCCTGTGAAATCGGGTGTTAGCAACAGTAACTCAGCAGCTAATGAGGTCCAATCCATTGTCGAATGGACAATTGTTAACCGTATGCAACTGAATTTCAAGAAAACGTGGGAAATGCTTCTTAAAGGCAAATCCACTAAGGCTTTACCAGCTCCTCTGGTTTTTATAGAGCGAAAACCCAGTCTAAAGTTGCTGGGAGTAACCTTTCAATCCGATCCGTGTAATTGGGATTTACATTTAGATAATATCCTATCGAAAGCTAGCAGTCGTTTGCACATCTTACGCGTTTGTAAATTTTATGGACTGCCATTGGATGATCTTCATATCCTTTTCACTAGTCTTATTCTACCTACACTTACTTATGCTGTGGAAGTATGGGGCTGTGCGTATTATCATAAGTACTTAAGTCGTATAGACAGGCTGTTCAAAAGAGCTTTTAAGTTTGGCTACTGTAAAGAACGTTTTTTCATTGAAAATATTATTGCCCTGAAGGATAAGAAGTTATGGGACAAGATCACTGACAGTAATTTAATAACAGCTTTAGATGACCTTCTGCCACCGAAGCGAACTTTGGTTACGTTACGTAAGAGGCGTCACAACTACATTATCCCGCTTGTCAGAACTGAGCGTTTTAAGAGAACTTTTATAAATAGATGCTTATTTTCTAGTTAGTTGTTAGTTAGTTAGTTAATTAATTAGTTGTCTGTATAATTTAATTATTTTATTGTAATTAAACACGTCTGTTGTTTAGAGTGTTTTCAATAAAGACCTTTATTATTATTATTATTATCCTGTCAGCAGCAGGCATAAATGGTCAGTGCTGCCACGGACGCATTTCTTCTTCAGAAGCTAAGATAAAGAAGATCAGTTGGATCAAGCCACATACACCAGCTTACTCAACCTTGGAGTAAGTGGTTCTAAACGCCAAGCTTCTGAAAGATCTTGCTAAGCTGTGTCTGTCACACTGGTAAAATCGAGGTGTACATGTACCACTCCATGATGTTGAAGTATTGCTTAAAATGGGAGCATTTCTCCTACAAAGGCATGGTTGCCACGACACAGCTTGCCGCTCTTGACAACAGTGCAAACACTGGCCACAAAAAAGCTTGAATTCAGGCGGGTGAGGCTCGCTATTAACTCTGTTTGCCCAAAGCAAACAAGCAATGTGGTCAAGCCAATTAGAAAGAAAAAATCATTACAGTATTTATCAGGGTTGCTTTCTGAAGTTGTCAAGTGCGATGAACTAGGGATTGCAGTTGCCCTGCCCATACCAGTATGCGTACCCAAAAACATTTCCTCAAAGCTTGCACTATTTATGGTGGATACAATAGAATAACACTGCTCAAGATTTAACAGATGAATTAGGAAAATGTCCTAATTTGTATACAGTATACAGTCAGAGTTATACTACATTGCTATATAAAATTGCATGCCAATACCAATTTAAGGTCCAGGGCTAACGGGATTGCTTAGTCTGCGAAATGCTCCTTATGAAGAGTCTTCAAGCCTAATTTGAATATCTAGATGGACTCCATACATGCCAAATGTTTTGTTTAATTTTCATTGTTCCTTTCTTTCACTATGCAGGTTTCTTATCAACTATTGTTTTTTCAGTATTTATAGGTTGCAATTTTCTAATTACTTTGACTTGATAATGGCATTTAGCTAACGTTGAAATGTTGTTTCTTAACAAAGTTTTTAACAAGGTTTTTAGTATTGGCAATGGGCCCAAGAAACTATAGGTTACAGTTGATGCTTTAAAAAATAAACAATGTGTAAATAATTTAGTAAAAATTAATCATAAAGTCAAAGGTGCACCAAACCTCTTAGGGTTTTGAGACCGGTTCAAATCCACCGATGATTGCTTACACCAGTGGCAAATATAATTATCATTTAGGAATATGTACATTACTTATCTGCATAACAAAATCCTTCGAAAGCAAACTTCTCATGTGGCCCAGACGGAGGATAAAAATTGCATATACACATGACGGCACAGGATGGAAGAACTTCTCATATTTCTTTCCCTAATATCCCCCAACATCATCGAGTCAACTACCTGTAAGCAATATGTCTAAAACGTTTATCTTCTACCCCATCATATGGGTCTTTGTACTGTTGCTTGTACTGATACTGTACCAAGCAGTCTGGCAAAACCAGGATCGGATCAGATCGGATCAAATCGGACCAGACAAGAGCTGGACCAGACCAAACTGGATCGGGTCAGATCACATCGGACCGGATCAACAACACCAGACAATGTGCTTGAATTCTGTGTCTTTCTCTCTTGTGTAGTTGTCTCCTCATTTATTGAGACTTGTTGAAATGTTTTCTTTCCAAAGGTAATTACAGATTCCGAAGCGGAATTATGAAAGATACGATGTGACAAAATTAATAATTATTGATGTCAATAAGCGAATTGACTGTGTATGCAACGGTCTTCTTTTTCAAACATGAAAACTGACGACAATTCTTTAATTTATGCCAGTGCTGTCTAATTGCACAATAGCCTGATTTAGCAACAGAATGGGAATTTCAGTTGATGATGGTGCGCAGCAAAAATATTCGTATTAGGTCATATTACAGTAGAAACCCAACTATTCTGTGGGCTCTCCTCTCATCAACTGATGTTCCCTTTCTGTTGCTTAATCAGGCTATAGTGCAATTGTCAGAAGCTGCGATAAAGTAAATAATTGTTGTCAGTCTTCATGTTTGAAGAAGAAGATTCCCTTATTGACGACAATTTGTCACATCGTATCTTTCATAATTCCGCTTCGGAATCTGTAATCACCTCTAGAAAAAAAAACATTTCGATGAGTCTCAATAAATGAGGAGACGACTACACAAAAGAGAAAGGCACAGAATTAGACTGCTCTCTTCAGCACATTGTCTGGTGACTGTCTACTTTTAGTGGGGATTTTGATATTGACACAATCTGGTCCGGTCCAGTCTGATCTGTGTTTTGCCAACGGCCTACAATTACAGTACTTTTTTGCAGTTTGACAACCATTCAAGTCCTTTGTTTAAATCTCTTTTGTACAAATTCCACAACCATTTTCTGCCTGCAACATTCTATTCTTTTTTTATGAGAGTGACAAATGTTCATAACTATAATACCAGATTTGCATTAAAACAATCTTACTCTTTTCCTTAAATTCAATATCCATTTTCAAGGCCCATCTATTTGGAATACTATTGGAGATAACATCATCATCATCTTTATCATCTGTTTTCCAGAAAAGACAAAAGGATCAATATTTTGCATATTATTTTACATGTGTTAGATTTGTAAAACTGTTTTGCAATAATAATTATTAATTATGGTGATCACAGTGATTATTGCTACTCGGGTATAATTTCTTTTCTGCTCTAAA
>OX421449.1:23484626-23489626 GCA_949126865.1 Montipora capitata | reverse complement strand
TACTGTACCCACAATGGCAATAAAGTAAGGGTTTTTAATGGAGGAATTTTCAAATTATTGTCATCTTTAAGCCTTTTATCATGATTCCCATACAAATCCTTAAATTTTTGTCGGCCATGCTCACACTCAGCTTGAGGTGCCTGTGGTTCAGATGAAATAAACTCCTGGAGGAGCTGGTGTAAATTGGAACAAATTTCAGGATATCATCTTCAACAACTTCTGTCATCTTCCCGATGTCCTAGTAATTTGGGCATCCCGGTGTTTTGGGTATCCCCACAACCAAAGCGCTAGTGATATCTCCCAAAACACTGATTGCGTCAATGTGGCTTTCAAGTACTTGACAGGGGTGAGGGATGGGATTGCCAATCACATATTTTACGGCTGAAGAGTGTAGATATAATGTTGTATTGTCCTACGGCTTTACTGGGCTTACAGCACGGGAAGAAACTGGCAATAAAAGTACGCTAAAAAAAAGCTCAGCAACACTTCAAACGTTTGCTTAGTGGTCCACCAATGTAAGACTTTATTACCTTGTTTGAAGAACAAGGCATAGGATTTGACTCCGTTATTACACTTTGGGACTTTTTTTCCGGGTCATGCTCAGCCTGCGCATGCGTCAGATTTCTCTTTCTCATAGAAGGCAGTTCAACTGGGATTCAAACTCGGTATTGCTTCCTTCAGAAGTTATTGTGATGACTACTGAATCACAGAAGACAATGTGACAGATAAACAGGGAAATATGTATTTAAAAATTGTGTGCGTGACTGGAAACAAGTTTTTGTGTTTTTGTTGCATTGCAATGTAACATACGCTTATCACATGACTCTGTAACAGATATTGTAATTATATAATTCTCCCAGTGTTAAGAAAAAGTATTCTGGTTTTGATTGGAATCAATGCCATTAACAAAAGTTTTAAATGTAAACAAATATCCACAATCTCACTTAACCCTATCATTGGGTCACGGAATGTGGACTGTGGACCTCAGGCTACGGAATTGAAACTTGATATTTACCAAGATATTGTAACAAAGAAAAACCCACTGAAAGACTGTGAACTTAAGGAAAGTCGGCTTAAAATCCTTTGAACAAAGTGTATGCTACCCATAGCCTCTTGTTCAGGTGAGAAATGACAAAAACAGAAACAAGAAAACAAATGGAAAAACATGCATAATGACATGTGTTTAGGTTCGTGTTAAATTATTTTTGACATTTGAAGCCCATCCCTTAACCTTGAGACTGTTACATGATAGGCGAAACACAGTAGTTTTGACGCAATAAACACTCCCTGTGCACAGAGGCTGTTCTTTTAGCAAAACTGTTTTACGGATTTGTTCACCCAAATGCCCAGTGTCGTAAATGCAACATTGTATAGCAATATAGTAGCTATCTATAATATATATCCAAACAAAGCTCTTTTCTTTATTATTTTCTTCATTTGCATGTGTTTTTCTAATTTGGGCAGATTCTATGTCGGTGGTTACTTGAAAAAACATGTTCATATTTTTCTTGCATCTGGCATGACATTTGAGGGTGTTAAAGGTCACACTTCAGTCAACTGGAAGAAATTGACAACTGGCTACATGTATGTCCATATCAGACATTAATTATTTCTTTATTAAAAGAGAGGCCATCAGATGGCCTTATGTAAAAAATGCCCATGGAGAGAAACTATGAATGATGCAATCATACTTTACAGTTAAAAACAACACTTGCAAAGATGAAATTTATCATTCGTCTGGTTATTGCATGTGGAGCAGTCTTGCTTTGTAAATCCTTCGGGATAAATGCAGTTTCTCACATTCTGGAAAGCGTTTCTATATTTTGTGGAATACATCCAAAAACACTTTTCGATTTTCCCCCGAAATATTGATGGTTTATGGAGGGGATGCTCAAAATGCTACGAATCTGTGCATCCTGGAAGGGTACCAGGGGATGCCCAAAACACTGAAGTAATATGAGAAGGTGATGTTCATATCAGTAGGTTTTTGGGTGTGGGGATACCCATATCACTGTGACACCAATGCTATCATCCATGTTCCAAGGGTCTGTCATCCTCCAGTCCCCTGAAGGTTGCGGGGGACAGGAGCATGGGACACTGCGAATGAGATCGCTCTTCCATTTCGAGTTGCTTGCCGTCCCAATTTAGATTCTAGGATGAGGACGAGAACAATTAATGGTGCTTTGCGACATGGTACCTTTTAGTTTTCACTGTTGCTCAGATACTGGCCCTGCTCTTTGTAGGCAAGCCAGTGCGCTCTAAGTGCACTGTTGATTAACAACGTATGTACATGTAGTTCTTAGGTACTTCCCTTAACTAATAAAGAATACAGAATGGTCAGTAATGTCAGTAATTTTACTGCGTATTGTTTGATAGAAGACTGGATTTAGGAGTTACACATTTAAGATTTTGTTAATAAAACAGAAGGTGATTGTGGAATTCTGGAATAAAGATTAATTTTAAAAAAGAGTGTCATGAATTTTCTACCATGTTTTCTCATCACTCATTCGCCAAGGGCTGAGAAAAAGGAAGAGAGCCTGGGAAGAGAGAAACCTTGCATGGACATCAGCGGCTTCCTTGGCAAAAAATTTTAGAGCTCTTTGGGTATCTTCGGGGTGGAGCGTGCCCAGATTCCCCACTTGATTGTTACGTGTTTATTGCAGTGGAATGACGTATTGTATCACATTTCCATGGCCTTCTGCTCCCTGACCTAGTAGCTCTTTTGGTAGAGCAAGGGTGCTCTAATTCAGAGATCATGTTTTAAATTCCACATTAGTATTTCTCTGTCTTTGTTTGGACCAGTTTCCATAACTGAACTTAATGCTCAGATGGGTGTAAACTTATAGCTATTAATATAAACATGTAGGGCACACTTTAATTCAAGTGACCTTGTGATAGTTACTGTAATTTTAATGCTTCAATTGTTTGTTGATAGTTTAATTCAGGGAAGTTGATGGGAAAGCATCCTGACTACATGTAGCTTAGGAATGAATTATGTTGTCAAACAAGACATTGTTCTTCATGGGGTGAGTAAAAAATGTTGACTTACATGAATGCGGCTTGTATTCATTATTTCAGTAAATCAGACCTGTTTTTTGAGCCAAAACTTTTCTTTGCGGCAAAAGGCAAATTTAAAAAAGCATTTGAATACAAAATATGCAGTCAATGAAGTTATTAAGACCGTGTATGAAGGCGGGAAAAGGATCGAAAGTAAGTTTACAGTCTGGACTTGATCCTTGTGTGAGCACGTATTCAAGATGGAGAGTTCTCAGAAAATGTTATGTAGTCAATAGGATGCTAAAACTGTTACAATAGTTTATAGTCCAGGACACAACAGTGGATTTAAGCCTGGTATTGTTACAGGAGCTGAGAAGAAATTCAAGGTTGGTGCAGTTCATATCATTGGCACTGTTTATTAAATGCAATGAAAATAATTATTGCAAGAAAGTGACATACAGCACTTGAGGCATTGTAGCTAATGAGCCACTTTACAAGCACAAGAGTTCACAATGTATGTAGAGCCTAATGCATTAATCAAACAAAGCTTCATATTCAGGGCTGAAAATTTCAAAACAATTTGCGTGTAGGTTCAACATTTTAGTGGCAAAGTTCAAATTTAAGTCGCAAAATTATCAGGCCGTACAACTTTGTGATAATGCTCTTTTGTGCTGTTATTTTGTGTAAAATGCTTTTCTGTGACAAACTGCCTGAGCAGAACAGAACCTCGCCTTCTGGCATTGGTCAAAGTTTATTGCTTTATTGTGAAAGCCACTGAAAAGAATGCATCAGAAAAGCTTCTTTTAAGGTGACGTGGTCACTATCATAGGAGGCACTGAATAACACTGAGTAGCAAATCTGTATTAATGAGCAAGACATAAACACTAGTCGCAAAGTTTTAACCGATTGGAATCTTTTGTTGCAAAAAAGGAATCTTTAGTTGCAAAAGCTATTCATACGGGCACAATTTCCAGCCCTGGTATTCTGTTCCAGAAAATCAATTGCACTGTGTTAAAAATCCAAGCCCTAACATATTTCTTAAGTCCGTCTGATTAACATAATGTGGTTAATTTGAAAGTTAAAAAGCCACTGTTTACTTCTAGTGTGACTGTCCTTTGCAGCTGTTATTTTTGACATCAAGACATTCTTTGAGAAATCAATTAATTTTTATTAGCCTTATATGGCCCATTCCACATCAGAACAGGTAAAAAGACGATTTTTGGAAAAAAAAAACTGCGCTAGGGTTATAAAAGCATACCGAAAATGCAAAGGACTGAAGTTTAAAAAATCATCAGGACTAAGTTCAGATCCACCGTTCAATACTGAGGAGGGTACCCAAAGTAAGTTTATGCTAATCCTGGATTAAGGTAATGGGCTTTCAAACAACCGGGCCCTATATTCAAAGTCCAGTTCCGTAATCCTGGTTGAGTTCCTTGCAAACTGTTTAAATCTGCAGTGGCAAAGACAAGAAGACAACATCTGTACTCCAATTTTCCAATGCTCCAATGCTCAAATATGTAAAATTCCGCAATAGCGTGTTCTATAGTCTAGTCCAAAGTTCCAATTTTACAATTCCGTAATCTTGATTTCAGTATTACAGTAACTGGGTACCAAACGTTCCACAATAACTTGAAATCTCGTTAAGAAAAAGGCTTAAATCCAGTAGTCCAGTCCGGGTTCAAATTGCCAAAACACTCTATCATCGATTCAAAATTCAACAAAAGCTACAAGTAGTAACAAGTTTTCAGAAACTACAAAAGTTCGTCATGATTCTACACAAAAAAAACTATCAAAAACGAAACCAAAAAACCCCAGTGATCGCTTCTCGAGAGAACAGACAAACAGACGAACCTGTTCTGTGCCTGCCTCTTACGGCACTGAAAAAAGTACCGTACGTAGTACAAAGGTACTTGACCGTAGCCCTTGGCCGACAAACTAATCCTAGCCAAAAAGGCTGAGAAGCAATCAGGATACGGGATATTTAGGTGAAAAACATTGTTGGG
>OX421449.1:23474626-23479626 GCA_949126865.1 Montipora capitata | reverse complement strand
ATTGATGCAAAAGTAAATAAATATTGATACACAGTTTTTAGAAAGAGCAGAAGGAAGTTTCCAGGACGGTCGCTTGAGAATAACATTTTTACGACATGAAAACAACCTTAATTTTGAGCCGTGAATATAGAATATAAAAAGTTACGATCAGCGACAAACATTTTGGGAAATTTTTGCTACGTTCAATTTTGTTATTGTACATTTTGGCTGCACAAATAAATCACAAAATCGAAAGTGACATCGCCAGAATTCAGCGGGTGCCGTGATTAAGTTACCGCGCCATGTTTACTTGCCAGACAGTGAAGCATCTGTGTCAAATGATGGCAAGATACCGGGTTTTCGTAAGTTTCTTTTTCTGTCAAGTGTTATAAAGTTTGACAATAAATGAGCGAATTCAAAACAAAGATCACAATCGCCCACCATTGTTTCTGCAAAGTCAAAACTTTACTCTCCAGGACGAGGTTATTTATCACCAGGTAATTCCATCATTTTGGAAATAGCAACTACTTTATTATTCCCCGGCGTCACAATTTTTTGCTGATTTTGGGGCTCATTTTGTTCAAACTCAAGCACGCTTCCAACAGACCTGTTTATTTTCATGAAACCTTTCCTGCTTACAGAGCAATACTAAAAATATCCTCCCATATCACGTTTCAACCTTAAGCTCGAAAATTCAATACACAACATGATATTATAATTCACAAAGGCAGAAAATATCACAGAATCCTTTTCCAGCGAAACATTTTATTGAAACAAACAACATAAGATGCACTAAAACGCCATTCGCGTTGCAATGACTTTCAACGCCATTGCTGGTTAATGAGAATAACAAACTCACGAGGAAGAATGTATATTTATATTTAATTAAGTTAGCACAACAGAAAAACGCTAACCTCATTTTGACATGAAAATGCTTTACTATTGCCATAAAAACTGTCCAGTTAAGCTCGCATATTATAAAACATGATGAATTCATAAAGGGCACCTTTTCCAGCAAACAATTTTTTTAAAACAAACAACATATTTGCTCTTAGAGGCGAAAACCTCTTCCTATTTCATTGTGTGCATGAAGACAAGAAACTCAATCGTGTCAAATTACAATGTACTTCAGGTTCAAACCCTTTCCTGAAGAACCTTTTCCTTGAATAACAAGAAAATACTTTACTATTGCCATAAACACTATCCAGCACACATATCATAAAACATGATCAATTCATAAAGGGCACCTTTTCCAGCGAACAATTTTTTGAAACAAACAACATATTTGCTATTAGAGGCAAAAACCCCTTCCTATTTCATTACGTGTGTGAAGAGAAAAAACTCAATCGTGTCAAATATGGGCAATATTGCAACAAACTAAAATTTCAGGATCAAACCATTTCAACGAAGAACCTTTTCCTTGAATAATGAAGCACAAAATAGATGACCAGCTTTCTTTGAAGTAATTCTTGGTTGTCACATTTCCAATTTTTTTTTTACCTGGAGACTGTGCAGAGTTGATCACAGATCCACTTAAGGTGTTCGATTCGTTCTCTGTCTTTGTTGAACACATCAGTTACCAGAGAATTTTCCATTTGGTTTCAGTGTTCTACATAACAGCACACTTGGTAAAATCTCAGAAATGCAGGTCACTTTGATTTTCGGCTCGATGGGCGACAGATTGTTGTCAAAGTCCATTACTCGCCACTTTTAAGATTCCTCTGCCTGTCTTGTTCAGTATCCAAATGACGTGCTATTATTGAGCTTCATAAGGGTATATTTTGTTCAAAGATCCACTAAAACGCCATTTGCATTACATGACTTTCGATGCCATTGCCGGTTAAGTTTATCATTCTACTGTGTCCACCAGAGAAATCTACGCATTTCCACTACCCTCTCTATCCTAAGAAAATACGAGCAGAAGGCTCTATGCACAAAGATACCACTTAGCAGGGGAGTGACAGGCAAGATTTTTACCAACACGGAAAAAAAAAAGAAAAAAAGAAAAATAATGAAACAAACAAATCCCACCCACTTTCCAACTGGGATTGCCATACTGGCAACCCAGTAATAAAATCTATTAAGTGTCACTCTCAAGGGATCGATGGGTTAATGGGGACTGACTGAGTGCCATTGATTTTCATTGACGCTTTTGGCTTTTCTGCCTTGCAATTAAAGCAGAACAGGTGAGAAGAGACTCAGTAGTATGCCACAAAATAAATGATAAATTTTGGTTCCTTTTATGCAAACGTACATTAACCAGGTTTAACCCTGGAACAATAACAAAGGGGAAGCCGCTTTAATGAATCAAAACCCTCCTAATTCAGTGGGATTTTCAGTACCCCGTAAAATATACTTTCAGGGCCACTTTATTAATCTTTAAGAGAGGTTTCAAATGATTGTTAAGCTTGTTTCCTTAGCACTGAGCTGACATGACATGATGAGAAATCCAATCAGCCTGTTTGATTGTATAAAAACTACTAACAGAGTTATTTGTGTTTGCTACGTACAATTGAGGCTGTAGATTTTTGTGTGATGTACCACTTTCAGACTTTTGCTCACTGACAGTATGAACATATTACTTTCCACTTTATAATGGTTCCATCTAGTGGAGTATTTACATGGACAATTTCAGCCGAATTGCCTCCAGCTGAGAAAAGGCCAAGATACATGTATGAGTACACTTCTTTGTGTCACGTTATAGAATTAATTATTGTGGATATTGGTATCAAATCATTAAACTGTCTAAAAAGGTGTGATTTTTCTGTGGTTGAAAAACATTGCTGTCGGCTTAAGAATGCGGGAAAACACATCTCTGAAACTTAAAGTTGTCAACATTTTCTGGGGGAGCAGGCCCCCAGCCCCCCCTAGGAGGGGGGTCTGGGGGGTCTGTTAAACCCCTATGCCTACCTGCTTCAAACCTAAATGAAAGCCCTGACTACTACTACAAAATGATTCTTCCTACGAATGAAACTTCAACACAGAATTACACATGACATGTTTGCAGGAACATCAGTGATAAATTGGGCAGCATTTTACCAGTACACATTCTAACCTGTGCTTGGTGTCAAGAGGTCATTTCAGCAAATATGTCCCACAAACAAGTAAAAACTTGGGATGAGAGTCAAACTTGCACCACTTTTCCTGTGCAACACTTATAAATCAGGTGTGGTAACACACCTTTTCTTTTCCTGAAAACACTGCACTAAAAGGTGCAGTAGGTGTTATCCTACATGTAACACAACTTTATGAGTAACAGAAACACCTAAACACACCTTCAGTAGTGTTTTATGCTTGTCCCAAATTTATGCTTTCAACTCTCCTTGTCATAAGATATTTTTTTACATTAAAAGAACAGTACAATGTCACCTAAGACGATCTAGTGTCTCTCTGTTTCATGCTTGTTTTGTTCATTGGTGAACATGGGCTACTGAAAAAGAATGTTTCCTAAAAATGTTATATAGATTTACCCACGCTTCTCACCCCAGAAAGCAATACAGTGTATAAAAAATGTCGTGTAGCTGCCTAAAGTATAAATCATCATTAGTTTAATATAGTGTGGATTGATTAAACACCTCTGAGTTGACTGCAATAAACCGGCAAACAAGCCTAGCAAAACATAACCAACATTTAATCTTAATCAACAACTAAGACTGAAATTACATGGACAGAAATCTCTTTAACAACATTTTCCGTTTTGAATGGTGATCTTTACACCCTCTCTCCTCAGTTTCATTTGAACAACAGCAAAAATTAATAAGCTAATGATTTAAAAGTCAAGCGTAGTAATTTGCTTACTCAACTGCAATTTTACAGTGAGCTTATTAAGCCGTTTTTAGAGCCTTATCTGGCCAAAAAAAAAAACTGCCCCAAACATTGCTTACAAGTGCATTTGTTGCAGAAATATGTACTACAATTCAATTCAATGAAGGCGTTGAGAGGTCGGATATGCATGACGAAAATGACAACAAAATTCAGGGAACAGGCATGTGGCAGAATCTGTCAGGCCTTTTTCAGTTTTACAAATAGCAAGGCAGTGAATCATGAACAATAAAAATAAAAAAGCAAAAGGGAAACTAACCATGGTCATTTTGTAATTTTGTCTCCTCTGGCCATGGTTAAGTGAAATTGTTTGCCCATTCAAGTACTTTGGTGTAAAAGCATCGTGAAGGTATACCTTTCTTCTTCCTCGGTTTCTCTCAGCCTTGCAGCTTTCCTCGTTGTAATTTCGCCTTCTCTCTCTAACCTTCAGTCGCTCTCTTTGGTGATCTTCTTTGTTTCCTCTTTGTTGATGAAATCTTGCTCTCTGCCTCTCTCTTTCCCAATGTTCTTCGATCAAAGAATGTCTTCTGTACGTTAGACTGTCTCTCCTATCCATTGTGTTTTGTTTTATTTGAATGAGTTTAATCAGTTCACTAAATTTGAACTTAATAGTGCAAACTCTTTTTCAAAAGAGACGAAAATCAGTGGGATAAACAAGGGCTGCACAAAAGTTTCCTGCCGAGAAAATTCGTCCATTGTTGCCTCAAATCTGCATTTGCGAGACTCCCCTCCCTTCCCTTTCTTAGTCTCCTATCCCCCTTCCCCAGAGTCTGTGCAGACGGACGGACAGACACTTGGTCAATCATATGACAACCAAATTAAAAAAGGGGTTGACCATATTCTCTTAAGTATGGGGCTCTCAGTCCGCTTGTTGGCCTGGAGCCCCGCTTTAATGGCTGGCATGCAGAGGAAAAATGAAGCAGTTTCAAGTACAGTAAATGACAAAGAGAGTTTGTTCATTTACATTTGTTTGCAGAATTCTCCTGCATTATTTGACCCTACCATACTTTGCTGACCCTAAAATGCTGTGAAAGTTAATAGTAACGATACATGAGATCAAGAAGTGGTGCACTTATTGATTTTACCTGCATGTTTTGAGGAGTTTCTTCATCAGATTTTGTTTTTTGCCCTTGCATACAGTGGAATAATACCATAAATTGGCACAGTATAATATGATTGGACCAAGCTTTAATCTTGCT
>OX421449.1:23444626-23457126 GCA_949126865.1 Montipora capitata | reverse complement strand
TTCAAAACCGATCATTCCCTAATAACTTTGCACCTCACAAACAACACAAAGCCCAGGGGTCCAGGTTTCTGGAAACTAAATACCTCCTTTCTGTTAGAAAGTGAATATGTAAATTTGATCAAGGAAACAATTAATGACGTAGCAAACGCCTACAAAAATGACAACGAAGTTGACTCTGTTCTCCTTTGGGACACCATGAAACTGCAGATTCGATCAAGCTCGCTTTATTATGCAAAGAGAAAGAAAGCAAAAATGAAATCACAGGAAACAAGTCTGGAGGGCCATATCTTAGCTCTTCAAAAGAAGCTGGAAGAAAATAACGCTTCAGAAGCAGAAAAAACAGACATTAAATGAGTTAGATGTTAAAATTCGCCAAAGAGAAGAGATTTCTAAACTTAAAATCCAGGGCACTATTGTAAGATCCAAGACCCGCTGGTATAACGAAGGAGAGAAAAATACGAAGTATTTTCTAAATTTGGAAAAAAGGCACTTCAATAAAAAAACCAGTAAAAGCCTTCAGCTTGCCGATAATAGTATCATTAGGACAGCCTACTCGAACATCTTCTTTCCAGAATTGAACACTGTGATGCTAGATGAACAGGAACAAAGTGAATGCGAAGGTCTATTGACTGAAGTTGAATGCCTAGAAAGTTTGAAATCAATGGAATCAAATAAAAGCCCTGGAAGTGACGGCCTCCCAGCCGAATTCTACAAGGTTTTCTGGAATGACTTACACCACTACCTATTAAACGCATTTAATTGTGCATATGCAAAAGGACTGCTAGCAGTTACTCGAAGAAGAGGATTAATTACCCTTTTACCCAAAAAGAACAAACCAGCCAATTTCTTAAAGAACTGGAGATCAATTACCCTCCTAAACTGTGACTACAAAATTGCGACTAAATCTATTGCTAGTTGAATGCGTAAAGTTCTACCAAGAATTATTAACAACGTCCAAACCGGCTTCCTAAAAAGCCGATTTATTGGAGAGAACATTCGGCTTCTGGATAGTATTATAAATTACACAAATACTGAACAAATTCCTGGCCTTTTATTATTTGTCTACTTCAAGAAAGCCTTTGATTGTGTAAAGTGGAGTTTTATCGAGAAGACCCTAAAATATTACAACTTTGGACCATCCTTAATTGCGTGGATCAAATTATCCTACACTGACATCAGCAGCTGTATCCAAAACAACGGCTGGGCCTCACATTAAGTCGTGGCGTAAGACAGGGCTGTCCCCTCTCCCCGTATTTGTTCATTCTATGCGCAGAAATTTTAGGTAGTGCAGTAAGAGAGGATAAAGAGGTTCCTGGAATCATGATCTTGGGAACTGAATGCAAAATTTTGCAATACGCAGATGATACAACAATGATTTTAGATGGCTCACAATCCTCATTTTCAAGAACTCTATACTTGTTTGACGCATTTGGCTGTATGTCCGGCTTAAAAGTCAATTACGTTAAAGTGGAATCCCTCTGGATCGGCTCATTCAAAAACTCAAACAACACATTATTCTCTAACAAACAAATAACATGGGCTAAAGGAAAAGTCTATGCCTTGGGAGCCTGGTTTTCGACCTTAGAAGAAAACGCTTTTTGTTAACTTTTCTGAAAAAATCGAGAGAATGAAAAACATTTTAAATAGCTGGTCTCCTAGAAGATTAACTCTTCTAGGTAAAATCACAATCATAAAATCTTTAGCAGTATCTCAAATTTTGCATGTTCTATCCTCTCTCCCAACTGATCAGGGTGCACTTAAAGAAATTAATACCCTGGAATGGTAAAGGGGACAAAATCAAAAGGACAGAAATGATAAATGATTACGATAAAGGAGGACTCAAATTGATAGATATCCAAAGCTTTAATAAATCTCTAAAAATGAAGTGGGTACAAGGTTACTTAAATGACGATAATCATGGCAAATGGAAGCTTTTCTTAGACTTCCACCTCCAGAGGTGCGGAGGGAAACTAGTGTTTTTAAGTAACCTTAAGCCACAGGATATTAGAGATCTACTTAATCAAGATCAGACATTCTTAAGCTACAATGCTTTTGTCGCTAAGTATAATATCAAAACCAACTATCTTGAGTATTTCAAAGTGATAGCGGCCTTAAGGCAATTCAAGAAAGTATGCCCACCTGCCTTAGTTAACCCATCTACAAATGACACAGTGAGCCTTCTGTCACACCCAAATATTAATGAAGAATCGTACAGACGCCTCGTGCAAGACAAAGCCTCTACACCATTACAGAGCCAAGAAAAATGGCTCGCTGAGAAGGACATAGTAGGAAATTCGACCGTTAATTGGCGAAATGCTTACTATCTGCCATTCCTTTGTACAAGAGAAACAAAGCTTAGAGTATTCCAGTTTAAATTTCTACATAGATGAATAGCGACAAATGATTTTCTCTGCAAGATAGGCATAAAACAAGTGGACTCTTGTTCTTTCTGTGGGAATCTACTGAAACTTTAGTCCACCTGTTTTGGAATTGCAAATATACCCAAGCCTTTTGGAAAAAATTACTTGAATGGATTTCCCAAAAAATTGTGAATCTTAAAGACTCTGTTTTTTCTCCCTTTTTGTGCCTAGGTTTAGTTGAAAATGTATCAAATGTACTTTTACACCACCTGCTCCTTATCGCTAGGCATTACATATATACCTGTAAATTAAAGAACTCCATACCTAAGCTGCAAGTATATATACATCTTGTGATAACCTCAATGAAAATTGAAAAAAAAATTGCTCTAGAAAACTGCACCCTTAACTATTTCGAAAGGAAATGGAACCCATTGAAGGATGCCCTCTAGTACTAAAATAAGCAACGACACAAAAATTATATTTCAAGAAGTAAGCGGTAAAAAAAAAGGTTATTTTTAGGTATTAGCATACGTAATGATTTGACATAGAAGTACAAGCTGTTGTATTATTTTTGGCGTATTCATAACCGTATCCTTGTTATGTAAGTAACGTATGGTAAATAGTGTAAGTAGTCGTCTAAAATATTATATTGTTTTGTATTGTGAAATAAAAAATAAATAAAAAAACAAACTAATCTTTGACTATCAACTATCCTCGAATGACAGACGGAGTTTGAGTTATTAAGGGTAAAAATATGTAGAGAATGACCTGAAGGGAAAAGGAATTTGCTTTGAGTTATGCGAGGTTGAGTTATCAAAAGTCAACTGCAATTGTCTTTCGTCGGCGTTAAAACAAAGTATACTTACCCTCTGCCGTTTGGCACCTCCAGATTTTTTGCATCCTTGTAATGTAAGTAACATATGGTAAATAGTGTAAGTGGTCGTCTAAAATATTATATTGTTTTGTATTGTGAAATAAAAAAGAAATAAAAAAAATAACTAATCTTTGACTATCAACTATCCTTGAATGACAGACGGAGTTTCAGTTATCAAGGGTAAAAATATGTAGAGAATGACCTGAAGGGAAAAGGAATTTGCTTTGAGTTACGCGAGGTTGAGTTATCAAAAGTCAACTGCAATTGTCTTTCGTCGGCGTTAAAACAAAGTATACTTACCCTCTGCCGTTTGGCACCTCCAGATTTTTTGCATCCTTGTAATGTAAGTAACATATGGTAAATAGTGTAAGTGGTCGTCTAAAATATTATATTGTTTTGTATTGTGAAATAAAAAAGAAATAAAAAAAATAACTAATCTTTGACTATCAACTATCCTTGAATGACAGACGGAGTTTCAGTTATCAAGGGTAAAAATATGTAGAGAATGACCTGAAGGGAAAAGGAATTTGCTTTGAGTTACGCGAGGTTGAGTTATCAAAAGTCAACTGCAATTGTCTTTCGTCGGCGTTAAAACAAAGTATACTTACCCTCTGCCGTTTGGCACCTCCAAATTTTTTGCATGACACGTCTCTTTCCTGGCCATCTTCATTTCTGTTAAATAGCTAGAAAACAATTAAAACTTCGGTAAGTATAAAATTGTAAAAATTCGGGCACATTAAAAAATAATGGAAAACTATTTACAAAGAATCTGTTACAGTGCAGCAGATTTTTTGAAGTAGGGCCAACACTCAATGAGAAACCGCCATGTCAATCAAAGGGTATGCGAATGAGAATGTGCATAATTAAATGCTTAAAAAACTAAAGCGTTCAAAAGAGCGCATACTTAAAGGACAACAGGAAGACCTCTTGAGGAAAAATTCCATGTTTTACACAATTTACATGGTTCGATTTATCGGCAAGACCTAAACCGGCCTTTACCCTGCCGCTTTGCCATGCGTAAACAACAAAGTGGGCTCGTACTGAAAATCACACCAAACTCGTAGAGTGACGGATTTATTTCAATGTCTTATTAAGCTTTGCAAACAAAGCATCGCTCTGTACCCCAACTATAGGCTCGTATCTCAAAACTGCAACAGAGTATCATGCAAACCAAAACACAAAGCATTAATTAAAAATCACACAAGGGAATCATTCAGCGGTGGAGTAAAGTTTTACCCTGGTTGCTTTGCCGATGAGTAAAACAACAGGATTAGGGCTTATAGAATAAAAATCACCCAACAACATTTCGAGAGCAGCATCAATTA
The DNA here is from genome assembly GCA_949126865.1 of Montipora capitata. Lineage (NCBI taxonomy): Eukaryota > Metazoa > Cnidaria > Anthozoa > Scleractinia > Acroporidae > Montipora > Montipora capitata. Next base: position 23,452,567 of record OX421449.1, on the reverse strand, counting down.
AATTAACGTTTTATGAAATATGACCGGTTACCACATGTACATGCATCGAGCAAACAAAACATGCACAGAATAAATGCAGTCATGACTTTTTACTAGACGAACTTCACAGAAACGCAAGATGTCGTAGTTTGCATGAGCTGAATCGAATTCGAATTTAGACCAACCCAAATTGATGAATTGATTCAGACTTCAAACTTGATTGCGCCAAAATTAATTCACAGAGGCATACTATGACTGAAGAAACTGCAAAGTTGTAATTCATCTGAAGTACGGCGTCTGGATCAAACCCGCTCCACAGCCGTAATTTCCGGCTAAGCCAGGCAGGAAAAATTGCTTAGCTGATGCGAATTGAACCGGTCGTTCTGAATTAATTCAGGCACCGTACTTCACACGAACTTAATTCAGTAAATTCGATTCGGCTCATGAGAAGTACGGCGTCTGGACCGGGCCGAAACGAAAAAAATAAGAGATGAATGGTTTGTCTGGACGGAGTGGTACATTAATAGTGAACGCTTACTCTGCGATGATACGTCGTCTTTTTTGGCTGCAGAGTGTCTTCAGTCTGTCCAGTTTCCTCCGTTGAAGAAGGCAAGTGTTTCGCGGACCGCTCCAAATCCTTTGTGGCCAACAGACTCTCATCTGCTGAAAATCATTGTGTACATGTAAGTGCCGAATCAAATGCATTGGCTTGATAACTTATAAAGAAACTTAAGCACTTCTTTTTAGGCTCTTCACGATACATTCTACACAATGTTCTCCCCTCCCCTCTGTATGAAAATAGTCCTGAAAATTTGAGAAGAATTGGACAAAAACTTTTTTGAAGTTGTAGCTCTGTAAGTGGGCGACTCTCAGGCAATATTCTAAAGGCCGAGAATAATTACATTACAGATACAACAGTCACGCTTTTTTACTAGACAAAAATCACAGACGCACAAAAAATGTTACACTAAACGTTTGTATATCTGCGAAAAAAGTGATTTTCAACAAATCTATGACGAGACCTTACCAATAGATGGAATGCAACTTACCATTGACAGCTAAAATTTCGGCTTGTGCTTTTTTCCTGTCCCAATTCACAGTGACTATTTTCCCCTCTTCAAAGAGTATATTTTTTTTCCACAATCAACTAGATAGAGGCAAAGCCAGTTGCACCTTCATCCGGAAAATAGAACAACGTTTTCAGTGGGGCCGTATCTGTTTCCTTGCACAACTTCCTTAGAGACATTTTGGAGCAGTCACACGAATGAATCTGATGTTTGACGACAAATGAACCTCAGGTTTCACATTTGAGTAAAACTGAACACTTGCGTTTTATATGATCGGTTGGATCAAAATCACAGAGTTTTAATTGGACGAGTAAATGTTCATTGTTTTACTATTTAGCATTTGAGTAGAGACCACGGTTTATGGCCACTGGCGTGGCTTTCTGGTCAAGGATGTCAAACTACTTTTGCTACTGAGTCGGTTACTATGGGTTTGTTAACACATGAACAAAAAAGTAAAATACTTAGACTTAAAGTGCACCTAACCCCAAAATATTTTTTTCGCTAAAATGAATCTTTGCACATGTTTGAAATGCATTGCGGCCATCTTTTCATTTTTCTAACAAATCCAGTTATTTTATAGGCTGCATGCATTTTTACAAAGAGTTAATGCAATGTAAATCAGTTTGTGACGTCAAATCAGGAATAGACCCACTTCCCTTCTGACTCTGTCGTTAACAAAACATGCTTGGATTTTCGTAACTTTCGAAGCCTATAAAATGGCAGGATTTGTTAGAATGAGGAAAAAATGGCCGCAATGCGTTTGGAACAGATGCAAAGATTCATTTTAGCGAAAAAAATATTTTGGGGTTAGGTGCACTTTAAAGCAAAGGGAAAAGGTCCATCGGAAATTGTTAGAATTCTTGCTGAAGGTGGCGTAAGCATAAGTCTTTGGAGCATTATCTGGTTCTTTAAAAGATTCAAGGAAAGGCAGTCCCTTGAGAATGCAGCCAAACCTGGACGTCCACCCATGACATGATCAACGTAATGAATTTCATTGACGCTGAAATGGAAAGAAATGATGAAATGACATCACCGGAACTGACAAGAAGAGTCCTCCTACGGTTTAGAACCCAGTTCTCCCAAGATAAAATCAGACGGCTAAGACGAAAACTTGGCTGGGTGCAAACAGGCACAAATTACTGTCAGCTAATTTGAGAGCAAAACCGAGTTAAGAGATTGGAGTTCTGCAGCAATTGCTTGCAAGAAAATGAACAGTGTAATAACGTGATATTCACGGACGAGTGTTCCGTTCTCCTCAAAAACCACAGCAAGCTTAGCTTTCATCGCAAGTGGGAGCAACCAAAGCTTAAAGGCAAACCGAAACATCCTGTCAAAGTGCACGTGTGGGCCGGAATCTCCAAGAAGAGGCCGTCGCAAATCACAATATATTCGAAGGAAACATGGACGTGCAGTTTTATGTCTCCAAGATCCTTAGCAACGGGCTGGTTCCATTTATCCATGATAACTTCCCCGAGGGTCACTGCTTTCAACAAGACAATGATCCAAAGCATGCAAGTTGCCTTGCTAGAAGCTTCATGGAAGATAATGGAATATATTGGTGGAAGACTTCCCCTGAATCTCCAGATCTTAACCCAATTGAATTGCTTTGGCACAAACTAAAGCATTTCCTTCAGAACCAAGTTAAGCCGAAAACAAAAGAAGAGCTCATGGATGGCATCGAGAGATTTTGGAGCAAGAGGGTGGATGCGGAGAAGTGTTCAAGATACATCGGGTATTTGCAGAAGGTGTTGCCAGTCGTTGTTGAGCGGGAAGGAACAGCATCCGGCCATTAGCAACTAAGAACTGTAAAAGTAGAAACGCGTTTTTATTTTGACATGTATCTATTTTTAAGTGGAACTGAGGTCGTATACGAAATTATCGTTAATAAACATGAACACTTTGTTGCGCACAAGTAACTGTATTATCAAAAAATAAGCAAAAATAATCTCGTAAGGTAGTTTTCCTTGAATAAAAAAATCTCAAAAATACAAGACTTCAAGCTACATGTAGTAAGATAAAACAAAACAGCTTCATTGACTTTCGACGCGATCGACCAACATATCATCATACAAACACCGACACAAAAAATCATGTCAGCGAATATCACGCCTTTCCGGGCACAACTTTTTCTATGAAGTGAACTGATGGAAAAATTCATTGCATATAAGTTTTGGGGGCACAAAGTGCAAAATACCCTGTCTAACTAGTTTCTGTGTGAATACACGGCAGAGGGCTAATTAAATATTCAAGTTGAAATCAACAACGCAGACACAAAGTGACCAATCAATAATATCGCGAAACTTACAACTCTGGGTAAACACTTTTTTTTTTCAAAAGCACACAAGATAATTCAATGAAGACACTTACATGCCTTGCCAGAGTTTCTGATGAAGGCGAAAAATGATGGAAACCAACAGTAAGGTAAAATAAAAGCTGTATGAAATAGACTGGAAGAGACACGTGAAAAATATTAATCACACGAAAACTCCTTTGTTTTCTCCACTCGAGAGTCTCGAAAATTGTCTCAACAATTTCTGGAAAGCCCTTGAACGTCTCAAAACTCAACTCGATCCTTAGAGTTTTCGAGAATAGAGTTTCGCGGATCGAGCTTCAAGGGACTGTCATTTGCACGGTACTGTAGGTACACTTTATTTAAATCAAAGAAACACGCTAGCCCCAACAACATTCAGCTAGTTTCCATGGAGGGCGTGTTTGTACAGACATAAAAAGAGGCTAGAACTAATGATACAAGATTAATAATACCGTAGGTCTAAAATTATAAAAATCCAACTATTATAATCTAATTACATATTATAAACTAAGTACATGATTAATAATATGGTAAGTCTAAAACTACAAAAATTCAACTGTAATAAACTACGGTAAGTACATAATCAACACATGTTGCATGACGTGACTCAATTACGTCTTGATACATTTATTAAATGAATATATCAGCATTCCTTCTAACAAAGAGTTCCTAAGGTTGGGCGTGGTGTCGTCATTTAGTATTTTATACATCAATGTTGATTTGGCACAAAGCCGCCTCTTATCAAGTGTGTCCAAAGAGAGGGTCTGGATTATATCAGCGGAACGAATATCATAATTGGCACCACTAAGACCCCTAGCAGCACGAGATTGAAATCTTTGTAGCTTGTCTTTTAGTAATTTTCCGCAGTTGTCCCAAAGAGGGGAACAATATTCAAAGTAAGGCTGTACTAGGCTCTTATAAACCTTTTCAAGGGTATCTACAGGAACAAAGGGCTTGATACATCTCATTGCTCCAATACCCGCACTGGCCTTCTTACAAATCATGTCAATATGACTATCCCAAGTTTTTCATCTATCTGAACTCCTAGGCGTTTATGTGTATCTGTTCATGATCCGGGTATGTTGTTTACCACAACGGGTTGTTTGGTATTCTTATTGTTCAAATTATACGAGGAGCCAATAAACATAATTTTAGACTTAGAGGGGTGCATTTGAAGTTTGTTTTCTATAAGCCAGTTGTGGACATTAGTGAGATCAGAATTTAGTTTGATGACAAGTTCGTTGGCATGTAAGAGAATGAGAAGATTTGGGTATCATCCGCATGCATGCATGGAAAGGTTGATCTTAAACACTCAGGCAGGTCATTATAAACAGCAATGGACCCAAGATTGAGCCCTCAGGGACGACACAGGTGGTTTTCTTGGATGATAGTTGTTCATTAATACTGCATTGCTGCTCCCTATTTGACAAATACAATTCGAACCACTTCAGTTCTATGCTCGATTCATTGAATCAAATGCTTTTTTAATATCTAGAAAAACGACGCCATTTAATTTTCCATTATCCATATTTTCAAGCCATTCATCACACATTTGGGTGAGAGCCATTAGCGTGGAGCGTGGAGGTTTTGGACGGAAACCTGATTGAGATTTGGACAACATGCAGTTTTCAGTCAGGTAACCATATACCTGATGGAAGACCTCCTTTTCAAATACTTTACTCACTGCTGGTAAAATAGAAATAGGACGACAGTTCGCACATTGCCGTCTCTCTCCAGATTTGAAAATCGGCGTTACATGTGCGCATTTCCAATCATCTATGTACATTCCTGTCACAAGAGAGAGATTAAAGATGTACGTCAAAGATGGTGCAACTATACTTGCTTTTTTTTTTTTTTCTTTTTTCTTTTTTTTTTAAATTATTATTGACTGCATTACATTACTAACATTACATGCTACTTACTCTATTAACAATACTAATACTACCTACGACTCGGTAATTATACTGTTCGCAATTTTAACATTACTTACAACAAAGTGCTGACCTTATCGCAATCTAATCACTACTTTAAACATGGTATTAACACTGTTTACAATGCAATATTTGCGCGGTTTACAATACTAATACTAATATAAATTACGGGACGCATTACAATACAATAAAGTTACTTATACAGGCAAGACATGCAATGTAATTACTAACTATAGGAAATGACTTACTGACTAACTAAAGGTATCCAGAAATTTACTCAGGTGAGAAATTTGGCCCACTTTTTGACAAAAGCAGAGGAATTATTCGTCATGATAGCGATATATTTTTCTATGTCGATTTTATCATGTACAAGGGTGATGAAATCCGCAAACTGCGGTCTTTTATCATCTAAGGCATTAGTATGAAGAAAGTATTTTCCAATTAAGATTAAGTGATTGAGGGTTAAACAAGATGACCAGTCGTCAAGCACTCCATATATTATTTCATCTTTAGAAAGACTAGATTTCTTTTCTGGAGAAATCGAATTAAACCAGGTAGTAAACTCAGACCAGAAAGATTTCGCAACATAACACGAAAAGAGTAGATGAGAAATCGTTTGTTCTACATTAATACAATATGGGCAGTAAGGGTGTGGTTTTTTCTTCATTTTGTGTAAAATGTTATTTGTATATAGTATATTATGTATTATTTTGTACTGAAAAATGGATAGTTTCACTTCTTTCGTTACACGAAATGGCAAAGAGTAAACTCTTTCTCGCTTTTGTTCATCAAAAGCGCACTCTATTAATCTTTTTTCTGCAGTAGGTGGACACTGCTGTCGGCTAATCAGAGTATTGTACACTGCCTTGCACGTGAGCTTATCGATTGCTAGTTGAGTGCTTGTCAGGGCATGTTGATGCGCATCTCTTTTTAGGCTTTTATTCTGTTGCTCGTCTCTTTTTATGCTTTTTTTCCACTGATCAGGTATAGCCAACAGCAAGCAACAACTTGCTGATAGTTTAAGAATTTTAGGAGGAATTTTATCCAGGCCGGTTGTTTTATTTGCTTTTAGGCCTCTCAAAGTTGACGCAACGTTATCGACAGGAATTGGTAAGAATTTAAGCTGCGCGCATAGGAATGAATTGATATTGTCGCTAGTCATTTGGGCAATATTGCACGACTCTTCTTCGTATTCTGCTGCTGTCGGCCCAATATTAACAAAATAGTCATTCAAACCCTCAGCCATAAATTATCGTTAACTGAGTACTCGCTCAAATTATTCGGTTTGTTATTCTTCCCCAATAGCGTATTGATGAGCGTCCAAGCTTTCTTAGGGTCATTCGACCTAGAGCAGTTGTGAATCTTATCATGGAAAAATTTACGCATTTGAATATTGATCTATCATGGTGGCTGAAGTATCGGTCACTCTGGTGAGTTTGTCTATTAGCTGATCAATTTGATATAGTGAACAGAGAAAAATCAGTTGTCGTGTGTGGGGATCCAATGAGACTTTACTGACATCACAATTAAGATCACCGACTTTCTGCTTTTGGCGTTACCCCTCAGAAAAAATATCTCGCACTTGTTAAATAGGTCCATGTCCGAGTTTGGAGGTTTGGAGGCTATACCAAGTGCATACAAGAAAGGATTTGCTATGTGGACAGTTGGTTTAAGCACAGACCATCTCAAGACTGCTGGGCACCAAGTCTTCCCTATCGGAAAACGGTATATTATCTCGAATATACAATTCCTCCAGGTCTATTCCGATCCTTTCTAAGAAGATTATAGCCAGGAATACTTATCTCATGATCGGGCATTAATTCATCAATTTTAGACTCATTATAGTGAAAATATCAAAAGGTGTGGTAAGTAAGACATGCCTAATTTCATCATTACATGTTTGAGTAGACTGTTAACATTCAACGCTATGCATTGTGGAACCAAACTCACCTCTTATTGGGTCATGACAAGCCGTTTCTACTGGCGTGCTTTCTTGTGTGGTGGGGAATGTATTGGTCCTGACGCTAGCTGCATTTTTAACTGTCCTAACTGCTGCAATGGGGCGTCAAAACCCTGGGGATGTCTTGCTTTGTTTGGCGACGGTCTGAGAAATTTAATAAAACTAGTGGCTAAGTAAGCTGATCCCTTAGAGTTCAGGTGAAATTTACTACCATTGAGGCAGGATCCATCTATGCGTGAATTGTCAATGAAATGAAAGCCATTTCTGCTGCTCATCTCCTTTAGTTTTTCGTTGACTTCAGATAACTTCGTCGACACACTAATGTCTTCTCTATGTGTGAGACTGGAGATACGTATTTTCGAGGTTTGAAGTTTATTTCGAATCTTCGAAGCCAGATTTTCTGTTTTTGACACACAAGACTTGACTTTATCAGATGGCAGATTATTCATGCCCGAATGAATGATCACATGCGAGGGTTCAACATCGATGTGAATGTTATCTGCTTCATGGCATATTTCATCGCTGGTTTTACCTGGATGCATGGGCTTGTCAACTGTTTTCTTGGTGAGTTTCTGGGAATCGATGTTCTTGATTAAGGAATCTCCTATGATTAAAATTGATTCCAGTTGAGCACGTGTTTTAGCACCTCTCTTAGGCTGAGAAAAGTTGACTCATTCTTCTTATCGGCGGTTT
>OX421449.1:23424626-23437126 GCA_949126865.1 Montipora capitata | reverse complement strand
CCTGACGGCCTGATTGCAGCACAAGTGAATCATCATTGTCGATTGGCTTCTGAGCTTCGTTGCACTGAATCAACTTAACTAGTTGTTCCTTCAATAAAGGACCGTCCTTCCCTTGAAAAGCAAGAGTTGATTGCTTTCCACGATTCCCACGTTATCATCAATCTATTATTGTCACTTTTAAAGGTCGTTGCTCCGCTCAATGATGACCATTTCCCGTGTTGCTGAATAGTTTCTTCCACAAATTTCTTCAAGGTTTCCAAGTCACTAGTCCAGATCAGACGTTCACCTTTAAGCAGAAAATTTTCTAGCTCAGGGCCATCATGTTTAATTGAAAACAATTTGACAATTCTGTTCTCCAAGGAACTGGTTATCGGGGCTGGTAGAAACAGGACCGTTGGCCATGATGGATTCATCTTCATTCTGTAACAAGTGCAGGAATTTATATGTCTCTCCTGACACTCCAATGCATGTGCTATAATATTCTCGTAAAGCATTGATTATCAAGTGAGGCTTCATCTGATCTGCTGCAGATAGACCTAAACTGTACTTGTAAACCACTCTTGCTGAAGGGTAGAGTGAGGCTCGAAGACATGCCATTGCTTTCTCTTGTTTCGTCCATTTTGCTGCTTCACTATCTTTGGATCGATCAAACTAATTTTGCATGATGCCGTAGTCAGGCAAGTCTTCGATGTACACGTCTTTGTCATCTCCTGTTGTTTTAAACTCTGGAAATGGAGTATTTGAAGCCATGTTGCCAATTGATCTAAATCGTTATTCTGTTAAAATGTTGCATTTAAAAAAACCCGCTCCCACCACGATGACAACTCTGTTACGAGCATTCAAAAACTGAATTTTAATTCACTTGTTACAACTTAAATACATGCGGGTTACATAAGTGCCTGAATACATGTATGTGCTAAGCACGCAAGTGTTGATTAAATGCTAGTGCAGTGCAGTGCTGAGTATGAAAGTGTTGATTACATTCTTGTGCAACATGTAATAATAAAATGAGCCCTAATTACCAATAAGTTCTCTCGTAACAGAAAGAACTTGATCAGCAGAAATGGCTGTCTCAACTTAATGAAATAGATCTATATTGAAATCCCTTCAGCATCTGCATGGCTCTTCACTGTAGGCATGTTGTATTGGATGCTGGTTTCATTATTACATATATAGTTTATTGTACAGGTCTGCCTTGAGAGCTGTTCTGTCATACATGTACATGAAAATCAACCCTTAAAGCCCACAACCAAAAAACGAAGAGGTGGTGTCTAAGCCCAAAACAGTGGTGGTTCATGCGGGAATAACCAGACTTAAGTTCATAATTCACATTTGAGTGGAAATTACTGTACCAAAGAGGCTACAAATGGCAGTGTTCAAAGCAGACAATGCACAGAGTTATGTCGCATAAAACACATCCCCAAGGTGAACGGTTTCTCTGGCCTCTTGATGCACAATGAGCACAGTGATTTAGGGGAACACGGATGGGAAAACCTGATTTTCCATCATGTACTTTAATTTTGGTCAAGTTTTCTGTGAGCTTTACGAAAATTCTTGGCGTGTCGCTGTGACTTCTAGATGGCATTACGTAGCGTGAATCCGGCCATATTCAAGCTATAAAATAATCATGTGAACGAGCAATAGTCAAGCCCAACAATGCATTCATTTGTACCAGTGTAGCATTTTTCAAATCACTGCTACACGCCTGCAAAGGAATTTGATGCGAGGAATTGAAAGTTGTGTAAGTGCTGAAATTTTGCACACATGATGAAATATTTCATACAACATGGGATAACAAAAAAATGCTCGTAACTTTGAAGTCATAACTAAGATATTTATTCAATCTCAAATGGTTGAAATTTCCCTATACAGGTAAGGGAGTGTCACTTTGTAAAACCACAATAGAAAATGAACACAAGACGAGGCAGTACAATGCTAATTTCCTATGAAAAGCTAGTGATGAATATTATTAATATATTTACATGCAGTTTGCACTGAGTGCCTTCTTTTCAGTGGTCTCAATCCCTTAAGAATGTTATCCCCTCTGCCAAACGAACTGGTCCGAAACATTATCATCACTCGAAAAGTGCTTTTTTAATCTGTTTGCCCAACTGGTTTTGTTCTGCCTCGACAGTGACAAGAAAATTTTGCCCTTATGTTATAAACACGTAGTTGCAATGAGTTCTCGTAAAATTAGGGGAAATAATAATTTTAATATAGTGCAAATTTATGTACGATCTTATAATTAAATGCGCTTTACAAGAAAAATAGATAATAAATAAACAAACTACGTTTAAAACCATAGAACTAAAATGGATAAGAAAAATATACAACTATAGCATGTACAATGTTCTAAAAAGTTATAAATCAAAAGCGTCTCTAAAATAATGTGTTTTGAGTATTGATTTGAATTTAATAAAATTATTTTGAATTCTTATGGATAGTGGTAAATCGTTCCAAACTTTTGCAGATGCAACAGAAAATGGTCTGTCTCCTAGAGTCTTTTTTGTTTTCCTTGAATTATCCTCGAATAAAATAGCATTGCTTGATCTTAAACTATACTTTTAACAAGTATCAAGTTCTTAAGATAGTCTGGGGCATTACCATAAATGCATTTGAAGACTAGTGTTGCTATTTTGAACTTTACACTCGCTGTGTACATCCAGATAAGTAAGATCTAATCCATTGCAGAGCGGTACTCGTTACTCCAAATGATATCTGAAGACAACGTAGAAGCACATCATGATCAACGGTATCAAAAGCAGAGTCTAATAACACTAGTAGAGTTACTCTTTGTTAATCCATATGAATCAAGATGTCATTATGTACGTTTAGAAGTACCATTTCCATACTATGGACTTGACGATAAGCTGACGGAAGCATTGGAAACAAGTCAGACTGCAACAAGTGATCTTGGATCTGTATATACACAGCCTTTTCTGTGAGTTTAGATAGAAACTGTAAGTTACTTACTGGTCTCAAGTTTGACGGTGAAGTACCTTGGTCAGGTTTCTTTAGACGTGGATCAACTAGAGCCGCTTTCCATGAAGTTGGAAAATAACCAATTGTCAAAGAAGAATTGATCTGAGTTGTGATGATTGGAGGGAGCTCATCAAGGCTACCCACGACAAGAGAAGGGGACATAGATCAAGCATGCTGGTTTTTTTGGATGAACCCCTTATAAGTTGGCACGTGTTATCCTCGGCAAGCTCTTTGAACTCAGGAAGTACCATCAGCACTGAACTGAGGGTCATCAACAATCTTAGCAAATCTACCTTAAGTAGCATCAATAGCATCTAGGTCTTTACATTTGCTAATTATCTTACGGTTGAAATAGCGGCAGATATCATTGGCAAGGGCTGTGGAGGAGTCCTGAAAGGCGGGAAAGCGTAAGTCATTTCTTGGAAGGAGGAGAGCCTCGGTTGACTTGAAAAGTTTGCACTGATCACCTTCGTGTTCATTTATGAAGCTCACATAAAATTCCTTTCATGACTTATTGGTTATGTAGCTACAAATTACAAATGAATACAATCAGTAACAGTCCTTAGCATTAAGTTTACACACGCACACACACAATTCATACACAACACGAAACACAAATTAGGACAAAATAGAATTGGTATGGTGCAAGTGTTTGGGCTATTCTAAACTTCGGAATGGGATACATTTTCTAATTACAATTATTGCAGTTAAGTCAGAGGCTTGAACTTCTATTTGTTCCTATACTTATTTAATTTGTTACACTTTTGAGCAATAAATAGCTCCATAGAGTATTTTTGATGTAACTTAACTTTAAATAACTCCCAACTGGGCTTCATATTATTTTTGCGGCATTGAAAGATAGTGAATTTTCCAACTAAAATACAGTAATTTCAAAGCTGATACGTGCCCACAAATTATAGCTTGCACAGATAAGTGAATAATCTCATTCATATTAATGTTCCAAAAGGCTTCAAAATCTCTCGATAAAAACGATAAAGTGAAAGGACAGGGAAAAAATAGATGCTGTATATCTTCCTTAAAGCGATTACAAAAAGTGCACATATCTGAATCAAGTATTCTCATTTTTTTAAGAAGAACATTAGTGCATGTTATATAATTAAGTACTTTAAATTGGAAATCTCTTAAATAAGTTTCAACACAGGTAGATATTTGATGAAAGGGCAGAGTCAATATTAAAATTAACATTTTAGCACCTTTTGGCAAAACAGCTTTTCTTTGAATAAGCAAATTAAAATACTGTTTACTTTTTGCCAAGGTCGCATCAAAAGACATACTATTATGGTAAAATCTTAGGTGGTCTAGTTGCCCTACCTGAGTTACCAGACTTCTTAATGATATTGGAATCGCAGATCCAAGACCAGCCCATACTAAGAAATTGCACTGTAACCCCAGATCTTTCCTTAGAGAATCCAAAGACTCTAAATTGAAGTTGGCTGATTGAAACTAAAGTAGGTTAAGTAACATGCTGTTCAAGCCCCAGCGACTCCAGTAAATCAATAAACTTTGCAGTATCAGCATCAGTAGAGACGTCTGCATGAATGTTAAAATCTCCTACAACAAGTATAGGAAATCTACAATCAGCTACAAAATTGTTGACACATTAACCATTTCTACTCCCTATGACACATTGGTTCTGTCTTTTAGCCTTCTTTAGGTAGTCCAATTCATCCCCCTTCCCCCCAAACAATGTTGTACCGTCGTTCCTGGATATTTAGATACAAACTGGCAACATTGGATGGGGAGGTGGAGGTCTTCAGGTTTCTTTTAAGTAGCATCCCTACTGAGCAGCATGATGCTTGAGTATTAAAGGACCTGATTTTGATTCAGTTATACACAAAGTCCTATATTGTGTAATACTAAAACAATTTCATCAGCATTTTGACAAAAAGATTTAATGTTCAAATAGTAGGTGCATCAACACAACATCCATTATTGTGTAACACTGAAACAATTTCATCGGCATTCTAACAAATGATTACATGCATAAAGTCATGTTATGCAATCTCACTATCCGAATCATTATTTGTAGATGAGGTTGATGTGGGCTCACTCTCTGTGACACTGTCAAGTTTTTTGCTATTAGAGCATGTACTTCTCATAGAAAAAGCAGTAAGCTTGGGCTGATTATCTTCTTTCTTCGTTGAAGCAGTCCTGTCAGCCTCTCACCTGTCGATGGCTTGTCTTATCTCAATTATAACACAATCACTGATATATCCTTGCTCTATAAGCTGTTTGAGAGGCTCTAGGTGAAATCTCTTTCTCACTTTAGTGTGAAGTGCTTCCCTGTTGAGGTTATTACTGTCAATCACAAGCAAGAATACTGGCTTTTTGAGTGATATCTATTTCTCCATTCCCAGTCAATCACAATCAAGAATACTGGCTTTTTGAGTGATATCTATTTCTCCATTCCCAGTCAAAAGTTTACACACCTCCTTAGCCTGCTTTGACAATACTTTCAGTTTCTTGGTCTTGTTCTTTCTTTTTTGTTCTTTCATTCTTTTCCTTCTCACTTCTTCAGCCTTAGTGTAAGTATTTTGGTTATATCTTCTACGTAAGGCAAGAAGTACGGTATTGACATTGTCGAGCATGTGAAAAAGTGTTCCCTTTTTTTTTCTAAAGCTTGAAGCCTTACTTCAACATACCTTACTGTGCTCTTTCCCCCTGGAACTAAATCAAGGGAGGGAAGATAACAATTTTTCTTTTTCTCTGACAGTCTGATTGTTATATCTTGAGAGGAACTGTTCATTTTCTCCAAGGCACCTATAGCTCTTTCACACCGAAAAACATCTTCAGAATTGGCATCATGTGGAATAGATTGTAACCTTTGAATGTTATACGAATGACCACTATCTGAGTTTGCTCAATTGCTCTTGATTTCATCCACTTTTGAAGCCAAAGAGTTTATATCACTTTCTTTTTCAAATCTCCACCTTCTCTCGGCAATTAAGTAATGTTGGAATCGTTCCTTTGAAGGAAAATCTGTAAAACACTCAATGTATAAAACAGATACAACATCATTATAGTATTGGAGTCGTGCACTGTGAGGGTTTGGAATCAGATAACTTTCAAATGGCTGAACTTATTTAATTTGATTCGTTTTGTCTACAACCAACATCCCACTGCCTGAGCTAGCCTTTAATGTAGCTTGAATGAAGGGGTAGTTTCTAAAGAAACTGTGGTGCTGCATCAGTGGGGAAGTAGTATACAAAAATTTGGTTTTATCAACGGAGTTGATAATGTAAATTGGCCACCGTACAGAGATTCTAAAAGCTGATTCTAGAATCTCTGTACGGTGGCCAATTTACATTATCAACTCCGTTGATAAAACCAAAATTTTAATGTAGCTTGTTTACTGGAATGTGACTTTGTCTCCGAGTTAAAGTTTAATTGTACAGGAACTGACGGCTTGAAAATGACTTTGAGCTTGATTTTTGTCGAAGCAGTAAATTCGTCTGGTAAGTTTATCCATTCTTCCCACTCGTTGTCATAATGCTGCAGTATCAGATCGTTTGAAGTACTTATCTGAGAAGCCTTTTTAAAAGCCTCTATTAAATTGCTTCTACTTGCTCCAATGTTAACGTTGGCCTTGATTTTCTCTTCATCAAACATAAAGAGTACTGTTACTGGTAATTCTTCCTCTAGAGCAGCCATTTTGATAGTTTGTGACCCGGACTGAAATTTACCCATAAAACAATGCAGCACTAGTAGCAGCTACTTTAATTTTGGGTGAAGGAGAATAGTTTCAATGAGCGTTATAGATTCCCCACGGGTTAACCATAATCGTAAAATGTACTTTATTTTCAAGAAATGTTCGATATTATAGTTCAGGACAATCAGCGACAAAATTGTTGACACATTACCAATTTCTACCCTCTATGACACATTGGTTCTATCTGTTGTACTGTCATTCCCGGGGTATTTTGGTACAAACTGGCAACATTGAATGGGGAGGGTGGTCTTCTCAATAATTTAGAGCATGATTCAAATGGTAGTTTTATTTTACACTTAAAATGCACTTTTCACACACAATGTGTCAACTAATTTTGTTTCAGAGGTTTGTTTAAAGCACCTAAACGTTACTTAAGTGTTGGAGCGGTTCTTGTTCGAAGTTCGTCCTTTCTTGGTTGCATTGCCGTATTTTGCCGATTCTTGTTCTTGTTGGCGTATTTCAATGAAATACATCAAAATGTGAATCATCTCGTTTTCAGAGATAAACTGAAATAAACTAAATCAGTAAAACTCGTTATTTGGCCTTAAACTGACAAAGTTTTTGTATGGCAGCTAATTTTAGCGTGATTCCTATTCACTGGCTATTGACAGTTGACTCTGAAATGGCTTGTTCCTTTTCCATTCCCTTTCTGAGGGTGTGCTTGTTTTCTTTTAAAACTTGTGCGGTTCAAGAAAACTTCATTGCAAAACTGGTGAATTCCAAAGTTAATTTCACTCGGAAAAACCAATATCATACTCATTGCTTCGTGATTCATGCGATATTGGTTTTTAGCATAAAATTTACCATGGAATTCAGTAGTTGGGCAATGAATTTTTCTTTAGAAGAAAGCAAAGAAAATGATTTAATTATTAAAGCAGCAACCAGAAACATCAAAAGGTGGACAATTTGAAACCTTTCCTTTTCACTAACCCTACAGGCAGTAAGAATAAATAACCAAGCAGCTCCGCTTTTAGGCTATATATTATTTATCCACAAATAGATAGGTTAAAGATGTTGTTGTCCTTGACTTTGTAAATTTTTTAAACAGATTTGGAACCATTCAAGTATATGTTTGAAAATGCTGTTTACTTAAACTTTTTGGCGCTGTCGTACAGTATCACAGAAAGCCAAACTGTTCTTGATGTCAACAGCATTCTTGCAGACATCTTCACACCAGGGAACGTGTGAATTAGGAGATCTCATAAACACAGGGATTTACTAGAGGTTATCAGTTACAAATGTGTGCCTCGGATGGATTAAAATTGGCCTTTTTTACATAAGGAGGAGTACAAGGAGCGATGTCTTGCAGGGCCTGAATGGCTTCCGAATCAAAAAGCCCAACAAGTGTTTGGAAGTATTCTAGGGCTTCAGGAGGTGGAACTAAAAGTTAAACAAAGGGCACGCTTCTTACAATTCAAAGGTCTATTTTTTTTAGGAGCCTCTGTTCATTTGAGAAATGATATTAACTATTAATATATTATTAAGGGTACGGAGGATTCACAAAGCCATTTGTCAGTAATCGGAATGTCAGTTAATTGTCTAACAAACAAACATATGATAGGAACCCCTTACCAGCACATTTGCAAGTTTTAATTGAGCCTTAAGCTGCACATTTTCATTTTCTATCTCTGTGATTCTTTTCCTCAAAACAAATACTTCAGAACTTAGATTTCCATTGCAATTTTGGCTTCCTTCATTGTTTCCAGTGCCATCTTCTCCTATTCCTGAGTCATCAAGGGAAGGTTCACATTCTAGATCATCGTCATTGAAGTCATCATCATAGTCTGACAGAGTTACCATGGCTGATGTGAATGCTGCTCGTGTTGATCCTGCTCGTGTTGCTCCTAAGCCCTTAGCCTCATCTCGACTCACCATTAGGGGTGTAGGGATGGCGCAGTGTCAAGCTTGGCATGATGGATTTCAGCTGCTGGATCACGTCTGCCAGTAGAGACTTTAAGCACCGAGAACAGCAACGGCAACGGCAACGGGAGCTCGCGAGGGAAAACCCCGAAACCATACTGCGCATGCTCAAAATTCTGCAAGCTGACGTTGTGTTCACGGCCCCGACGTCAAAGTTGCTGAAGTGACGTTTTCAGAAAACGTGAGTAAATATTGTCTTTTTCCCCAGCTTTAAAAATATATTTAACAAACTTCAGGCTAGGATGGCAATTTTAGAGGAGCCTTTAACTAGGTCTGTGTATTTTTTTTACCTTAGTTAAGGTATTATTGTGTGTTTTCGATCATAATTTGGCTCTACCACATCTCGGACGTGATGGCCATGTGCTGTGTTTTAGTTTTCATGTCCTTAAATCTAATAGTTTTAGAAATATCAGTGAAACGTGTCTGTGTTGTTAGGGATTGCAGTTAGCAGAAATATTGCGATTTTTTAACTTCGTACTTCTAAAATCTCGACGTGGGTTTCGTTTGCAACGCCTTCATAAATTTACTCTCTAGTCCTCAATCTCTCTTCTCCTTCTCCACACCGTATCTAATTTTCCCTTCCCTTTCTCCGCCTCTTCTCGTGAACTGCCTTGTAATTGCAGGGCTTTTCTCTGAGTGTTTTGTCTTGCTTGAAAGTTGATAGCGAGCTGAATGTTTTCTTCATTGTTCAATGTAGTTCTTGTTAGGATTTCACGGGACTTGCCATTTCGTGGAAGACCATCGAGTGAAAGAGATATCATGTAAGTACAGTACTATGTTGATATTTTATTTGCCCTTTCATAAAGATGAGAACCAATTCAATTTTTTTCTAGCAACTAATGCACTAACAGGAACCCCGCGCTTGTAAATTTGTGGAATAAATATCTTTTTAGATCATTGTTCTCGAATAGTGAGTTAAGAAACATATCGCATCGTGTCAGAGAAAACACTTCAAAAATATTTTTCAATGAAAACAAAAACACTTATTGATACTTCAACTTACTGGACCTTAATTATGTAATGAATAGCTAATCTGACGGGCTTGTGAAATGAAACATGAGACAACTTTAGACAACGGTCAAACTAATTTTCGTTCACTTCATTTAACCACATATTTAATTTTTGTTGGATACAGATTTTATGTACAAGTTGGGTTGTGCTCCAGCAATTTCTTTTGCAAGTTGGGCCTCACCATGCCAAAATTGGCTGTATGTGCAGTATTTTATCTAATTTGTTTCAAGTAGTGGTGTACTTCACAAGCACATGTACATTGGAAATTAAAAATAATTACCACAGTACTAAACCAGACAGACCCATGCAAATGACCCATTTTGCATAAGGTTCCCTTTTGGTTTGATGGGGCTTGATTTAGTTCTTCATTTGTTTGCTTGCACTTTTAGTATTTACAATGTTCATGCTCAAGCCCAAATGTCCAAGCTCCTCTTATGATAATTATGTATTTTTTTTATTTTAAGGTCGACAAAGGACCCTAAGCCAATTATGCGCTGGCTTCGCCAGCATGACATCCTCTTGGCAAGAGAAGTAGTGGCCCTTGACCCTTACCAGCACCCAAAAGGGAGCAGGGAAAGATTTGCTCTCTGGGAAAAAATTGCAGCTAACCTTGATGGCTTTCATCTCACCAACCAAATAAATTTTAGTGTCACTGGCAGGTCTGTCAGGGACAGGGTGAATCTCGTTTTGATTAGAAACTACAAAAAAAAGATGCAAGAGGAGAGGAAAGCAAGTGGGATTGAAGTGCCTCCCCCAACAGAATTTGATCAACTGATGAAAGAAATTGTTGGTAGGGCAGGGGATGCAGAGAAAGAGCAGAAGGCAGGACAAGATGAGAGGAAAGAAAAAGAGGACAGAGAGAGGAAAGTGGCAGAAGAGGTAAGGGCCCAAGCACTAGAAAGAGTTGGCCAGACACGCAAGCGTCAAGGTGTGGAGGCAAAAGAAGATAAGCCAGTTAAGAGGAGGTCTGGAGGTGAGACCATAGAATACCTCAAAGAGAGATCTCAACAACAAATGAGGCCGAGGGAGGAAGAGTTGAAGATTCAAAGGGAGGCTCAAGAGGCAAACGCAAAGGCCCAACAAGCCTTCACAGCACAACTGCTGCAGCAGCAGCAACAACAACAAAATATGTTTGCTGCTCTGCAAAAAGAGGGGCAACAACAGTGGCAGCAGCAACAGCAAATGCAAGCATCCATCATGCTGCAACAACAACAACAATCACAAGCCATGATGGCAATCCTACAGGAACTTGTTAAAAAAAATAAAAAAATGAACAGTTTCATACCAAGAGAAGTCTGTTGATACATGTATAATACTTTATACACTGAAATGTGTAGTTCCAGAATTTTTTTTATTTAACTGTATATTTTTATAAGGCCATCCCCATAAAATGTTTTGTTTCCCATTCATGTGACCAACCCAATTCTAGATGGTCTCTCTGACAAGAAAAATTTTGATTTTTAAAATTCAAATTCACATGCTGTGTTCTATATGAAAAACATTTTTTATCAATACTTAGTTTAAAATAGAACTGGTTATTTTATTAGCCTGACTGTACATAAAAACCAATATCTCTTGGACTCAGACTCCTTCTGTCTTTTTGTTTTGTTTGGGCAGTGTCCAACCCACTCTCACAAGAGGGACGTTCATGGAAAGAAAGCATTTTTTAGGGATGCCCTATGTTAAAAAAAATTTTGTGAGTGACATTTGCTGCTGAGTCACCAAAAAAGAAAATAATAGCAAAATGATGCCTTTTATCACAAGTACGTTACTATTTCATTTACCAAAATCACTTACCACTTTTACATGAAAATATTGTAAGATAACATTTTTTTGTAATAAATTAAACATTTCTGAATGCTGGCAAATGAGTGAGATAACATATGTACAATTTTTCACAAATTACCAGCACCTCAAAAAACACACTATAATAAGTTGGCTTGTCAAAGGAAAAAAATGCTTGTTTCAAATCCTCAATTCTCAGACTTTACATGTACATTAAGGGAATATTACATGACCTCATGGTGATACAAAATTTCTCTGCGAGTATTGAAAAATATTTCACAAGTGAGCGCAGCAAATGAGTGGAATATTTTTCAACACAAGAAGAGAAATTTCACATCTCCAAGCAGCCATGTAATGTTCTATTTACTATTAAATATAAACACCAATATAATAGCAAACCATTTCCGTTTAATATTTTTTTGCTGCAAAAGGTGTAATTTATTATGTAACTATAGCAATGGCATTGGTGTTTATATGGATATTTCATGTTATGCAATTAAGACATGCTACACATTGACCTACACTTTTTTTCTAGTGTGTGATAACAGATTGAAATCCATAACCCCACCACAGAGGGAATAAGAAATTCCAAAAGGGATGAGGACTTAAATTTGACTCAAGAAATAAACCTACTGGTGGAGGGCAGACAAATTTGTCTTATTTTGTAGGGAGTAAAGTTCTTATTTTGTAAAAAAAAAAAATCATTAAATTTTCAATTTGGAAATTCCAGAGGGGCACAGATCCATTGGTTATCCCCTCCATGGTTGGGGTACAGATTATTTATGAAATTACCTTCAGTCACTGATGTCACTCAAGTATGGATACTTGCATTCATGTAAAAATAATAATATCAAGCAAAATAATCTTGTAGAGTGGGTGGTTCTAGGCCAAAGAACTGAGAGGTGGTGTTACTGTAAAGGCGGCAAGTTAAAGCATTTCTGAGAAGAGCTGAGACAATGTAGGTCTTGCCAACAGTAGAGAGACCAATCTTTTGGGTTTTTTTAAAGTCAATGAACTTAAAATAATTGACAATGTCTCCAAAGATCCATTCGACTGATGACCTCAGGTAACT
>OX421449.1:23414626-23417126 GCA_949126865.1 Montipora capitata | reverse complement strand
TAGCACTCGGAAAGAGCTGCCATGAGCGTCTCATCTACGTTGCTTTCTGGGGAAGCCTCCTCACTCGAGATGAACTGTTGCCGTAACACGCCTGAGGAGGCCACCTCGCTGAACAAAGACTGTGAATCCTGAGGGCTTATGTCATTAAGTATAGTGACAGTGGCTTGACCTGCTTTGCGCGTGTAGTAGCATTTCGTTCGCGCACTCGCCTTCCCCCATGGGGTTTGCAGCTGTGATCTTACTGGACTTATGTCTCTTGCTACTAAATAGGTGTTTAGAGTGTCTAGAGAGGGCTTCTTTTTGTCTACTCTCAACAAAACTTCTTCATCTTCACTTGACGTATCACTAGGGACGTACAAATTTTGACCCGGGATAAGAGGAGTGCTCTGAGGAACAGGACCCTAAAAGGGAAATGAAATTTTTTTTCTTGAAAGCTATATGATCCACCTATTTGTTTCCGAAGGAAGTTATTCATTTCCATAGGATCCTTTCGGGCTTTTTGCCATGATGTATTTAAGGTGGCTCCCTAGAGTATTTGTGAATACCGTCACTACAGGAAAGAAACCTAGTTAATTTCTCTTGAAGGTTTCCCTGTAGAGATTTACCAGTATGGGTACCGATATAATATGGGTTATTTTTTGGGTGTTAATTTTTAGATTATGGACGTTGCCATGGCAACATCACATCTCATGACAGGCAGATATACTCCTATTTTTCGTCTAAATTCCTTAATATTTATACTTTTCCTCGGCGAATTTTCTTGTTCTTTGCCACATTATGGAAATGATATTGCCTGACATTTTGAAGCGGTAAAAAGTCAAGGTCGCTGAGACGCTTTTGCCAATATTCTGTAATCTGTCTTTTCCTTTACTATATTCAGACAGATTTTAACAAATGTAGGGTAGTTGATAGGAACTGTATGTGGTTAGAACTGAGCCAATTTAAAACAAATTTTACCCAAGGGAATGCGAGAAAATTAGCAGTTAATTTTACAGATTTGGTCACGCTGCCGTCATAAAGATCAGAAGAACATACTCAATTCAGGATTTACACGCCATACCAGTGCCCGGCTTGCACACAGCCATAAAACTCTAGGGAGCCTGCTTAATTGAGTTTTTTTGGTCTTTGGCCTTACACACGTCACCATTCCTTTGGCCCCAGTCATTCCAATTAAAAAATAAAATCCTTCAATGTCTTTTAGTAAAGCCACCAAAAGCCACACACACTTTCCCAAGACATGGCCAAAGTATGCGCAGGAAACTCACAAAATTAGGATCTCTTGACCAAAAGTACAGACTTACCAAAGACATTTATGCAAAACTGTATGTGAGACTTTCTTTTGTTACGCTTGAAGGCGTTAGTATGCTAGTCTCACCAAGTAAGCTACCTGCAAGCATCTCTCTGCAATCTCTACAAATACCTACAGATAAGATGACATATAATTATTCAGTGAGGCACGCACCATCCTATGTAGATCTGGGCCCGGTTGTTCGATAGCCAATCAACTTAATCCAGAATTAGCGTAAGCTTTTGCTTCAACTTTCTGTTTCTTCTGTCTTCGATTTTGCCGATTTTGAGAGTGTTGATACTTTGCGGTGATAAAAATCCCAGCACTAATTTGTATATCCGGATTAAGACCAACGTTTCTACTAACTAAATCTAAAAATTTCGGGCGATTTGCTATTTTACCAGGAATGGATATTTCCTTCTGAAAAAATGCAACGAGCCAGGAATTTCGACCACGCAAAATTTTGTTAATTTTTATCGGCTTTCCCTGAATTTCTGTTTCGACACAGAAGTGAATGTTTATGCTCGAATTACTCGTTGACACGTATTAAAGAAGTGTCTGGGCACAAATGTGAGGTTGAAAGCGATGCGAACTGAAAATGGGAATTGATTTGAATATAGCATCTTACGCTAAAATGGCGCGTTTTCTCTGATCGCAGGGGCCGAACAGAATTTCGTCATTTTCGGGAATTAAAAGAAATCTTTCAAGAAAAAAATCCCACCACGCTTCTTACAGTATGATGGGCTATCTTTGTATGAAATATGAAGAATTTTGGTTTTTCATCATGTGCCACCTTTTGCTCGATTTTAGTGAACATTCCCTCTTAAAAGTTAATTGTTGTTTCACAGGTTAAATGCCTTCACTCTAGTGATGCAAATTCTAGTTTTCCACATAATTTAATTTAATAGTTTAAAATAGAGTCCTATTTACAAACAAACTCTTACACTACATGTTCCAGTTTTAATGTTTACAGTTTTTAACTTTAAGTCTTACAGCTACAGCTAGAATGCTAAAATTAGATCTATAATCTTGAATTCTCAATCAGTTATGGATAAATAACTTCATGATATAGATCACTTCATGATAGCTATTTAAGATTTTCTCTTCATGCCTCATATCTGCAAATTGAATTAAAAGGAAGAAGGGCTTGCATTCTAGACATTTTGCTTGTCTTGCATTATAGGCACACTATTTTACTGTATTGTTTGTCAA
>OX421449.1:23374626-23404626 GCA_949126865.1 Montipora capitata | reverse complement strand
ACGATTCAGTCCTTGAAGGTTTGTCTTGTCTAAAAACAAACGGGCAGTTACTCCACTGAAGCAGAGTGCGGGTTAAATCTCTCTAGCTCATTTTTGAAACGCTCTTCAGTCGCGGTGTAAATAAATCAACAAAGTGCATTTGGTTCCGAGTTATGTATGTTACTGCAATTATAATGTACAGTGTATTTTTGACGACAGTTCACTGCTTCGAAAATTCGAAGAAACGAAAGTTCATTTCTTCGAAATTTCGAAGTAACGAACTTTTCTTGCTTTCGAAATTTCGAAGAAATGAACTTTCGTTTCTTCGCATCATTTCGCCGCATTTTCTTCGAAATATCGCATTGAGCGACGCAAAATACCTCTCGAAAATTCGCCGACATATTGCCGAAAATTCGCGAGAACAATAGACGAAATTCGTCGAAATTCACTCTCATTACTTTTGCACAGTACTGTAGCATCGAGTAGCAAAACTAAAAACAAACATAAGTACTTACATATTTCAATATCATCAGAAGCAAAATGTCTTTCACACGTGTAAACCCTATCCGTAGCAATGAATTCTTTGAAGGATTTGTCCATGACTCTTGTCTTAGTGATCACTAAGCCAGTCAGACTTCCATTTCTTGTCGGAATCGTCCTTTGCCGCAGGAAGTTTCCATATGCCTTAATTCCCTTTGTTCTCCGGCACGATCCACAGCCAACAACTGAACAACTTTCGCTTCTTCAATAGTAGCTACTTAAAATTATCTAAACAGGAGATGTATCACGAAAAACTGGATGAATTTGAAGACTATACACTCGTATCGCACATCGGACGCCATATTGTTGAAAATCCTGTGCAGGGTCAACACCACGTGACCACGAAAAACTATAACAATAACATAATTCTTTGAAGTTCGCCGGCTTTCCTAACCAGTCTCCCTCTACTAACTCTGGACAGGGTTTAAACTACCTTTCAGAGGTAGTTTAATTAAACAGGTTTTAAATGCCTTTAGTTGGAGAGCGTGAGCGGTGTGAATAGGTAGTACTTTAAGCATGTTTAGTTAATCATATTTAACTCTTTGGTGTGAACGGGGTATTAGAGGGCCCTGAATTTATGGTAGTGACCACTGAGAGATTGTTACACCAGAATTGGAGGTGCTTCCCTGTGAGAAAGGGGTGCCATATGGAACAAGTGACTACAATGGGAAAGAGTTCTTGCCAATCAATTCTAATTCCGCATTGTTGACTCAAGCTTATTTGGGGAGGCCAACGACCCTGAAACCACTTTCCCTGAAAATAGGCCCCAAATCCTATTGAGCCCACAGCATCAGTGTAGAGCTCACGATCCTTAGCTGGGGTCGGAGAAGACTAGAGAAAGAAGGAACGCCCATTCCAGTTTGAGATAAAAACTTTCTGCATGGCCAGGTCCTTAAAAAAATCCTTATTAAGCCTTATGTGGTGAGATGACCGGGGACCCCCCTGGTCAAATTAATTGCCCGCTGTAGAAAGGTCCTTCCTGGCACCATCAATTTTCATGCAAATTGAAGAGTTTCGATTAGTGATTGTAAATCTAATAGGCGAACTGATCAGCGGTGTTTAAAGGGGTGAAGCAAAACACTGATCCTGGAGAGTTTATCCTCGGGTAAGCAGGGCTCCATGTGCATGCTGTCTAAGACAATACCCATGAACTCGATCTCCTGGGAGGAGCCTATGGTCTTGGAAGCGACAAATGGGGGCTTTTAGTGACATGAATACACGTAACAGAGTACTAAAATTAATTAAACATGCCAATTTGGATCGTCCGGGAATGGAAAAATCGTCCAGGATGTGAATAACGTGCTGGATGCCGTAGTTGTTATTTAGAATCCTTCTAGACAGTCTGACAGCTGATTGAAAAGGAACGGGGCACTATGGAGCCCAAAGGGTAGGTACATATCGACACAGTACTGGGATTGCCAATGAATTCCCAGTAAGTGCCAGCCATTGGGATGAATGGCCTTTAAACACTGTATCGATAATGTGACATGGGCAAGAGCTTTTTACTTAAGCCAGCTTAAATGACTCTCTGTTCGTAAAGTTGCTGATTTTTGTGGTATTTTAACAGCAAGTGTTGTAAGAATTTCCAAAGCAAATAGAAGCACTCCCTTGCGTTTATGAAGTTCCTCGAAAAGCTAAGTGAAAGACAAAGAAGGCACCTGATTCGCTGTCTCGGGGTTCTACAAAAAAGAGATGGGACTTTCACCTGTAAGAGATTAATAGAGGAGGCCGGAATTGAAGAAAGTGATGTTTCAGCAGGGACAGTTACATGTTACCTAAATTCAGCGGG
This sequence comes from Montipora capitata, assembly GCA_949126865.1. Lineage (NCBI taxonomy): Eukaryota > Metazoa > Cnidaria > Anthozoa > Scleractinia > Acroporidae > Montipora > Montipora capitata. Next base: position 23,402,318 of record OX421449.1, on the reverse strand, counting down.
GTACCTTTATTTGCAGACAAGGCAGAAAGCACTTACGACCGTAGATGATCATAAAAAAGATTGGCTTTTGCTAAAACCATGCAAAGAAACTTAAGCGTGGATGTTGGAAAAAAAGAAATTGCGTTCTACTTGGATGGAACATCCATTGCGTATAAGAGAAATCCTTTTGATCAAGCTATTGCACCTTGAGGACGAGTATGGAGAAAAAAACCTAGGGCCTTGCTCATGGATGCATTACAAAGGGTCGGAATGAGGGAACTGTGGGGAAAGTCTTAAGGCTTATTATCGTTATATCCTATGACAAGGGAGTGATTTGCTGTGATCCTTATGAACACATGACAGGTCGCTACTTCACCAGATTCATTGATAAACACCTTGATCGATTGTTTGCGTTGGGCTGGAAAAGGTGTCAGTTGCCTCTGTTTGCAGAATGGAGATCCTTGTCAAAATTCTGCATCAGAAAAAGCGGCAATTGAGCATATAAATAGCACCGTGATCAAACTTCCACCACGAAGCGCAGACTTAGATGTTATTGAAAACGTTTTTGCTATTCTTAATAGGCACCTTCAAAAACAATCAAGTGATCGCAAAATAAGATGTGAAACCTTTGAAGAGTTTAAAGCTCGTGTAATAGATACGTTTTTCACCCTGCTTGGTAGTAACTGTAAATAGGTTGATAGACTCTATACCAAAAAGAATGACCAGTGTCATCAGAAATAGGGGTGGCCGTATGAAGTATTGGTTAATACTCATTTTAAAGCTCTATAGCGGACAACTGTTATGGTTTTTTTGTGTGTGCATGTGTAAGTACACTGTTGCGGCTCGGGGGCTGGGCATTTGACACGTGTGATGCATGAGTGACGAGGCATTTGTCGATCAATGGCTTGTCCGTCAGGGACTAGAGAAACTTGCAGATGTTTTTTAAGGTACTGATTTCTTCATCACTTGTAAGCATATAGATATAAGCGACAAGGTGAACTATATTTTGTTTATCACAAAACAATCACTGACGTGAACATGACTATTTCACATTAAAAACTAGCCTAGCTTTTTTTTTTTAATTCATGAAAGTGGAGTTAAAAGACTTAAGATTTCTGAATTCAAATGATGCGATCTTCAAGACAGATCTTCCGAGCTTAAAAAGTATTGAAATGAAATATTAAAGTTGTGAGATTTCTAAACTGGTAATTGTTTTATTGTAAACACTGTTAACAGGATTGTCGTTATTCTAGTCGCAATATTCAAAACAAATGGTTTTTATACAACAAAATATTTAATGTCACGCTATCCTCTAGCAAACTGTTAAAAACAAAATATAAGGAAATAAATAAAATAAGAATCAACTAGAACGTCCTGTTGTCCTTGAAGTCTTACCGTTGTATTAAAATACTGAACAGTTGAACGTTTTATTCACTGATTAATACAAAAACTTGCAGAGGTGTGGGAAGGTGACAATCCCGGGGACAGGGCATTTGCTCTCTTTTTTCATCCCCTCCCTGGGGCTTTTTTTATTCCACTCATGTGGGGGAATTTGCCCATTTTTTAAGAAAATGTTAATGCCCGGGGTTTAGCCCGGGAAAGGGGGGGGAGGATAGGCACGGCTGGGATTGACTGATGTATAATGTGCTATGGTCGTGTCGATCGTGAGAACAACGACTACCAACTATTCATTTAAAAGAACATGAAACTGCCATGATTCTAACAGCGGCTTTGCACAAATTTCTCGTAAGAAAAAGGACTTTCATTACTGTATTTGGTATTAGTTAATTAAGTAAGTGTCGTCTAGGAAAAGTAAACAAAATTAAATCTAAAAAACCAACATTTTTGTCGCATGGTCAATAGTATGAAATAAATATACCAAAAAAGTAATACTAATTTCGTTTTCCGTAGAACCACAGTACTGAGATTCCAATGCGTTTATTGGAAGACGCTCAGCTTACAAAAATTCCCACCCCTACCCTGTGCAAAGAACTTTGCCACATGCTGCACAATATGCAAATTAGAAAGACGAAGCGATAGCAGAATTGGCGGCTTTCTGCTTCAAAGCAGGTTGAGTGATTCTATCGAGCAATACAATGAACCACCAAAGGTACAGGTTGCATAGGAACTTCACAAAATCGCTTTTTGTGGTTAAATCTACCAAACAGATGCCCGTTAAGGAGGTTCTTGTCTTACTAACGTAGCGGAACGCCATTGAAGAAATGACTGGAAAGAAACGTTGTTTGACAGTCAAGATATCATATCCAAGCTAGAGTGAACATATTTATGTTGCAGTGCGCTTTAGTAATGCAGATATTTCGAAATGAAGGGATTTCATTTATTGTAAATACAGGGGTGATGTTTGGTCACGCATTCGACTACTGGTGTGATTTTGATTTATCTGTACGATTTGAATAATTTTTTGACGAGTGCTTATTCATTTGCCCAAACTAAACTTTACATTTATTGGAAGACCTATCCTTATATAGTTAGAATCTAAAATCTTTTGGAATTCCGAGACATGGCACATGGTCAAAATGTCAATTATTTTCACCAACCGTCGACCTCTACGTCTGAGAACACTCTACTTTTGTTAACTGCCAAATAATTCGATTAATCCTATTTTCCTGTAATTGTGCTTTTTTGGACGAGGAAGAGTTATGCAAAAAGTTGGTTGTATTACAAGTTTTCTGCATTCAATAAATACGACATGCGAATCAAATGAAAATGGTCGATTTTCAGCCCGGTTGGGACTCGCTAACTTGATGCCAGGACGTGAAATCGAAAATGTCGTTTTTCTCGGAAATACCGAAATATTTTAGAAAAGAAAACGCATGGCGTTTTTACTTTTACTCAGGCCTACTTATATGCAAAAGTAGGGCGAATTTAAATTTTCAAGTCTTACTGGAATATATTTGAATTTTGTGGGCATTTGCTCTTAAGTACGATTAAACGTTTTAGTTTTTACCAAACACAACGCTAAAATGAAGGAAAAGGATGGTGATCTGTGGTCGGTACACACTCACATGTAACCATAATTTAATTGACAAGGAGCAAAGTTTAGGCCTGGGGATAGACAAATTCAGCAAGACAGCGTGGACAACGTGGAACTTGCAGTTGTTCTGCCTTGCTAATCTGTGAGCTGAATGCAAACACTCGCCAATGAACATGCATCATTTCAGTATCTCTTTCATCCAGAACACCAGTGCGGACAAAGAAATTTCCTCCTTGGCGGTACAGAAGATTGGCGATTCAAGTCTTACTGGAATGTATTTGAATTTTGTGGGCATTTGCTCTTAAGTACGATTAAACGTTTTAGTTTTTACCAAACACAACGCTAAAATGAAGGAAAAGGATGGTGATCTGTGGTCGGTACACACTCACATGTAACCATAATTTAATTGACAAGGAGCAAAGTTTAGGCCTGGGGATAGACAAATTCAGCAAGACAGTGTGGACAACGTGGAACTTGCAGTTGTTCTGCCTTGCTAATCTGTGAGCTGAATGCAAACACTCGCCAATGAACACGCATCATTTCAGTATCTCTTTCATCCAGAACACCAGTGCGGACAAAGAAATTTCCTCCTTGGCGGTACAGAAGATTGGCGTATCCCTTTTCAAGGAAAAATCACATCTGTAATGGGTCTTGGTGCTGGCAGGCGAACCTCATGGCTTTCCAACAGCAATAGCAAATCATGCCATGGGATAAGGTTGGTGGACCACTTGAAATCATTTAGAAATAAAACTTCCACCTCTTCTGCACCTACCCATGCGAAGGTTGTACTGGCCGGGTTGCAAAATGTGTTGTAAATGCTTGTAAGAGGATTTAAAAGAAACGTTTTTCCACAATTAGACAGGCCTTTTAAATACGAGTTGCGGTATTTTCCTCTTCCCTTGTCAAGAAGATTTCTGATAGCCTCTGAAAATTCGTCCCCGGCTATGTTATTTCGCTCCAAGACATTTCACGCCATTTGCAACCAATGACGGTCATAACCTACGACACATTCGTGGTTCATTTATTTCACACTATTTACATAACATTTAGTGTCATTGTCAGTAAGGACCAGGCAAGGTCCACGGATCGAGGTCGGCGGATTCCCTCCAAATTTTGAGCATTTTTTCTCTATCAGATAAGATTGTGATCTGTGATATTCTTAGTAAAATAAAATAAATTCCTTTGAGTTTTGACCACCCCCCTAGTTTTTGGTGCTATTTCGGCAAGGTGATATCGGGAATTTAGGCCAACTTCCACGGCTCATTTTACTGACTTCGCAACGCCTTATTAATTTATACGAACGGTGCATAATTTCCGTAGTAAAAACAACTCATGTCTGCAGTATAAACGATTTTGGATAAAAAGTTTTACTTTGGAGTGGTTCTAAACATTACCACTTCGTGGATATTGGATGGAAGAAGAATTTTGGCAGTTTTCATAACTGATTTTCTCTTAAGTGCGGCAGTTTATTTTTAAATGAAAGCTATTTTTTAATAGTCTGTCCTTAAGCCTTTGCAAATCTGCAAACTCTTATTTGGCAAGTTAAAATCCCGTTGCGTGAGCTTCCTGACAACTTTGACCTAATTTGCATAATTTGACCTAATTTACATGATGCTGTTTTTCTCAGATACTTTTCACGCTTGAGTTGTTACAAGTCGCAAGTGTTTATTGTCTTCTTTAGCATGCCTGAAAACAATACATTACTTTCCCATATTATTGGGTATATTTTATTTGAGAATTTTGTTATTTAACAGTCGAAAATTCCCACCAGTAAGCTCCCTTTAACATTTGACCAAATTTGCCTGATGTCCATTTTCCCCGGAAAAGCGCCTGTGTCGTAATGAGATACCACACGCCATGAAACAAAATTTGCACGAGTTCTTGACTTTTTAACTTTAGTTGCTGTGATTTTTCAGACGTTAGAAGTCCGCAAATTCGGGACAGAATTCCATCATTTGAATAAACAACGGTATGCAAATTAGTGACATATTTAATTTAGGTAATTACACGGCATTAAATAGTTTCATGACAGAGAGAGTGGCAGAACATAGCGATGATGGTACTAAAGTTGATTTAAAATCCATGTTCACTGTTGCTGAAATGTTCGTGTTCTTTCTTTAAGTACTGTTGTTTTTATAGGAAAAAAAAAGCAGGTCAGTTTCATCCAGATCAACATTGAGACATTCTGACGTGACACGTGGTGTTGTTTTGCAGCAAGGAAAAATCTTTGCAGTTTTTGTTTCATTCTGTTTGCCAAAACGTTCACTCAGTTTTTAGTCCTAACAGATAAGTGTTGGCGTACGTTCTCCCACAGATGTTCATTATATCTTCAGAGACCACATCCCCACCATTGGCGGGAAAAATCAAACTTTTCAAATCAGTTTGATACCTAAAATTACAAACCAATCAAAAGCAATCAACACTGCCTAGCCTTTCTACTTAGCAGTTTTGTCAGCACGTGATGCCGAATAAGTTTCTATGTACAAAGCCTATTATCTTAGAGTCTCCATATGAGACACAGGTGCTCTGAGACAATTAAACGGAGGTCCGAAATTTCTTCATAGTTTTGGTGGGAAGGCACCAAAACTATTTTACTTTTTGTTACATTACTTTTGAAAGCATGCACAACTCTCAGAAAATGCTTCAATGGCGTCAATGAAAGTCTTTTTCCTTGACAGCGGTCCAGTTGTCGTCAGGTGTAGCTTCTCACAGATTTCTTTCAGGAATGCCACTTTGAGTGAGCCAAGCTTGTTGGTTTTTACAAGTTCGCAGATATTGCTGGTGCCCACTATGATTGGATGGCTTGATTTGCTCAAGTCATCCATCGCCAAACTTCTAAGGGTGCTTAAGGCCACTTCTGACTCTGCAGCCTCGATGTCTTCCTCAAGGATCTCCTCAGCATCAACACCTTTATGACGCTGCACCACTGTCTGACGTGAAAACAGGCTGCTGATCTGCTGTGCAGTCCTCCACTCTTCAGGCTTAAAGGTAGACTGTCCGTCCTCGTCTCTGAGAGTCTTCATCTCCCTCGCCACTTGCACAGGATCGGCCTTGTTTCCAGTTCTTAAACCATCTTCAAATTTCCTCGTCAAGAATGTCTTGACTTTATCAGTCATCCTAGTGGGTCGTTTTGCTACCTTCAGAGCCCATCCCAACGGTCTAAGAGCAGGTGCTCTGGCGGCGCGGCTACTATCTTCACTATGCAATGAGGTAGACGGCACATTCGGAGCGAACATCACCCCTGTCACCATTGCCGCCCATTTCCTTCTAACGCGGTCATACATGGACTCACGTTCCACCTCAAGACGGTGCTTTCCCGTGTCCATATGGCTCTCTGCATCTGCCCGAGTCTTGAACGTCAGGACGCATCCAGTCTCCTGGCAAGAGTAGATCTCGGACTTGTGCCTGATGCTCTCACCCACGCTTCCCTTCTGTGTAGCTGGACCAAAAGGCTGAATCACGCTTAGCCCAGTGTCTCCTTGTGATGCAACTGTGAGATCGCTGTAGGGGATAAAGCGCCCAGGGCCGATGTTGTACGCTTTCCATACTCGTATGCCAGACTCCTCGAACTGGAAGTTGTTCAACACACTAATGCCTGGTATCTTGCTATCTTTGTTTCTCTCCTTTGTCGTGTCCACCTCAACTACTGCAGCCCTGCATCCTTTAATACCGCCATGCGATTCTAGTGCTGCCTTCATGTCCTCAGCTGTGACGACGTCATGCCTCTCGTTGACCCAGCGCCTTATGTGTGCCTTCATCGGAGCAGTCTTCCTATCACAGATGTCCTTCCCGGCCTGGGGCTCTGAGAAATCATATCGTACTGGCCTGACACCAGTTCTCTCGCCCACATCTCTAAGACTTAGCAACAGAGGCCCATTGTGGTAGCATCCAGCATTATCTGATCGGAGGTAAACTGCTGTCACAACTGGATGCTCTTCTTTAACCTTGTGTAATACGCTCTCTATGATTGACAGAACGGCAAAGCTATTTTGGGTGCAGTTGTTAAAAATGTGTACAAAGCACTCTACCTCGTGCTTGCTCTCTACATTTGCTCTACTGATTACAGCGCTGATGTGCCAGCTTCCTCCCCTCTTCCCAAAAAAGTCACTCATCTGCTCTCTGTATTGTACAGGCAGAAACTTCATTGCCCAGTCCATTATAACAAGACACGAGTTTTCGTCTAGTTTCTGAAGGGCATGTTGCTTGGCCTCGTCTTGGTTACAAGATCTTAGCAAGTGCGCTTTCCACGCCTTTATGTTGCGCACACTCTCAGTGTACTCGAACCTCAGCCTAACCCTCTCCTCTTCCGCCATGTTTACGTTATTTAGCATCTCCGCCATCTCTTCCAGTACTCCCTCTAGACTTTCGCAGCGCTCACATTCGTAGCTGTGTTGGTGATCACAGTCGCCTCGGAACTCCCCGGCATTTGTATCACTTAATGCATAAACTGTGCAATGATCACTGCACTGTTCACCTCGTCCGATGTGTGTCTTGAAATCATTCTTCAAGTACCTTTTCCCATCTTTTAGTAGCTTCTGAGTGGCAGTTACGTTGATATGCTGATCTTCTAAGCCCTCTAACATGAAAAAGGCTTGATCAAACGCCTCCACACCCTCCGCTGTGGTGTTGTCAAGACCCTGAAGGGATTTTTGCATAGAGGCCGAACACACTTCAATCATCCGGTAGAGAGAACGCTCGCTCGCTGGCTCGAACTCTTGTTCTTTACAATAGTCTAAATATTGCTTGATTATACGTGAGGGGATGACAGTCCTAATTATCGCAGGTATGATGATCTTCTCTCCCGAGTCAAGCTTCAAATTTTTCGTCCCGAACGCCACATCCTGTAAAAATTGTGGTCTGGAGATATATTCAATAAAATGATCCACTTTTTCGGGGTCAATTTTTCTACGGAAACTAGGAATTTCAGGGAGTGGTTGACCTTTCCCTGCTTCTGTTGCGTGCTGGCGAGCTTGGTCAATACGCCACTTGGAGAGACCAGGGATCATTTCTTGAAGCTCAGCTCGGGAAAAGTCGTCCGCAAAGAGGGATAAGATCTGTCGCTTTGTTTGCCAGTGATCTGCTTGTTCATACACTTTGATCAAAACGTCGACAAGACCAGAGCTAGGATCAAAGCGCTTGCGCTTTCCTTGGTTGTCTTTGTTTGCATCCAAAAGTGCATCCGTTTGTAGTGCTTTCCAAACGAGTTCCTCTTGGCCAGGAGTAATGACAGACAATGAGGTCGCTATGGTCTCTTTGGCTTTGCGGATGTAATATCGCTGCTGCGTGTCAGAGACGTCGTCCCAGGTCGTATTTAGGGTGGACATCACAGGGCTGTAGCGGCCCCCTGAGATGCTGTGGACAGCTTCGTTCAATTTCTGCCTTTTGATATTTTGATCTTCCATCTCGTCAACCCATATGCTAACCTCTTCTTCTGGTATCGAGGTTTGGGATGAATGGGATTGCAAAGAGACTGTTTCCAACTTCTCATAAGTGCTGCCGACCTCTGCGCAAACTGTGACTGGCGTTGCGCTCTCCTCACAAACAGTAACAACAGGGACAATGGTCGAATCAGACTCCTGAACGTCGTCTCCAATCACCAAGGTGTCTGAGTAAGGATGCTAAAGTGTAATAGGATTGATTAGCAAATTATGGACAAGATCATCAAGTACTCAAAGATTTTCAGTACATGTAACTGCATGTTGAGACTACATGCCCTTCCTACCCGCTGTCACAGGGAGCCCTTACATCTGTTACGCATACTAACATGAATAAAAACTCGATTACCGTTGTTGTTGTTCGTGTCTTGTTCGTGCCTTCAAGCGGCGGCCAGAATTTAGACGTAGTCGACTTTCAGTAGGACTATTCTACTAGAGTTGGTCCCAGTCGACATGAAAGTTGCATAAATTATTTTAAAAGATACGAAAAACAACAAGGGTAATAATGTTTTTACTCATGTTTTGTTATAGTAGATGTGAGGGAGCCCTATGCGCTGCATAAAAAAAACTCTGCCGATTATATGGGCAGTCGAGACTCAACTGAATGCGAGGAATATCTGATGAACCAAGTTGTAGAAAACGACAACGCTATTCATGAAGGGACAGCTAAACAGGCCAATAAAGCTATGACCGGTCAATATGTATTAGCTTACCTGCTCTCCTGACAAGAGGCAGCCAGCGTTACGGGTCTTACGGGATTGGTAGTGTGCTCCACGGCAGGTCGAACACACAGCTGTTATAAAAATAACGATAACAATAAATAGATTAACAATACCAACAATCACTATCATCATCATCATCATCATCATCGTCGTCGTCACTAACATCACCACTAGCACCTCCATCACCGTTATCACGATTCATCATCACCATCACTGTTACCGTCATCGTCAACATCATCATCATCTTCATCATACCCAGCCTCAGTCTAACTGGTGTACGCAGGTAACGCCAATGTGGTGTAATTTGGTTTACATAATAGCTAAAGAAAGGAAGGGGGATTTCTGTCATTGTCTATGATTTTTACCGTGTATAAATAAAGTTATTGTTGTCGTTGGGAATGGAGAGAGGGAGGCCGTCGTTTGCAAGCTCCTCCCACTTTCCCATTCCCTTTCTAATCTCTTTCCTGCTCCCCTCTTCCCCTCTTCCCCTCCCATTACGGGTCATTACGCTGGAAGGCTGCTTGAGTAGCAAATCACCTCTTAATTTCAACTAAAAGCACAACCCTCCCCTTCCCCTGCCCCGAAAAAGTGAAGACAAGTAGACCAGGAGCAGGAGCTTAAAGCTCATTCAAACACGAAAAACAAGGATATGGGATTTCGTTTGGCTCTGCCCCCTTGGGGATAATCGAAGAAAAGCTTAAAATTGATGTGAAATGACTGGCAACAAAACTAATAAGAACCGCTGAAATAGAGATTAAAGTGATTTACATTAACCAGTCAACTCTGAGGATTATTGGCGGCTGTATTTGTACCAACCTGAGCCGATAGGAACTGTGGCATGGTGAATTTGATAAATTTCCTCTGACAGGGTAGCGTTCACGCGGCGCGGTTTCTTCATGCTTTTGTGCGCCCCTCGATGTGTTGGATATGAGCATGTGTTGCTCTTTCTGCCAGCCCAGTCCGAAGTCAGCTTTTTTCTATGTCTCGGGCATATTGTCATCGAAATTTTCTCTTCATCGGTAGCAACAAATTGTCCAGCTCGATTAAGGATCAGATCAACCTCACTTATTTTCTCGTCTTCGGATCGCTGCTGCCCTGAGCTCACCCCCAGGCTTAGTAGATGTGAACTCATCCAAGTTACAAGCCAACAGGGGTACAATCTGTGACCCTGTATCCCCCAGACTACATGTAGAATCAGAAGAACTGAACGAACAAGTAAACGTAACATTCATGTTGTACAGAGGGAAATCAGCACAAGTGGGCAAGTAAGAAATTAAATCCTGTTGAAATGAACAACGTAATTGACAACAACTGTCGGCATACTTATTTGAACCGAAATTCTGCAAAACAAAAGCGCCACTCGAATAGCTCAGAGAAAAGTTTGTCATCTTGTTCCTAATTGCCATTCCCTCTTTGCTGTCAGTTCTGGACTACACAAAAAATGTTTCGAAATGTTACTCGGGATTATTACGTTTTGGGTCACAGAGAGCGCCATAGTAGTAATAGTAGACTAGAGAGAGCGACCGAAAGCCTAGATATATTCCATATTAAAACAAAAACGAAAAACACATTTTATAACAGAATTATCAAGTGAACTATGCGCACTAATCTGAAAAGGTATTGTGATGCTCTCACTCATGAATTAACACTTGCAATTTGTAACAAATCAAGGGTGAAAACATTCTGGTTAAAACAGCATCATGCAAATTATGTGAAATTATGCTAATTAGCTCCAAATTGTGGGAAAGCTCGAACTGACACGTTCGCCCCGAATTTGCGGACTCTAATGTCTGAAAAATCACAGCAATTTAAGTTTAAAAGTCAAGAACTCGTACAAATTTTTGTTTCATGACGCGTGTTATCTCATTACGACACATGCGTTAAGTTTTTCGGGGGAAATTGACATCATGCAAATTTGGACAAATTTAAAAGGGAGCTTACTGGTGGGAATTTTCAACTGTTAAATAACAAAGTTCTCAAATAAAATATACCCAATAATATGGGAAAGTAATGTATTGTTCCCAGGCATGCTAAAGGAGACAATAAACACTTGCAATTTGTAACAACTCAAGCGTGAAAAGTTTCTGGGAAAAACAGTGTCAAGGCAATTTGGTCAAATTATGCAAATTAGGTCAAAGTTGTCAGGAAGCTCACGCAACGGGATTTTAACTTGCCAAATGAGAGTTTGCAGATTTGCAAGGACTTTATGATATACTATTAAAAAATAGCTTTCATTTGAAAATAAACTGCCGCACTTTGGAGAAAACCAGCTTTGAAAATTGCCAAAATTCTTCTTGCATCCAATAGCCACAAGGTGGTAATGTTTAGAACCACTCCAAAGTAAAACGTTTTATCCAAAATCACTTATATCGCAAACGTGAGTTGCTTTTACTACGAAAATTATGCACCAATCGTACAAATTAATAAAGCCGTTGCGAAGTCAGTAAAATGAGCCGTGGAAGTTGACCTACATTTCCCATGTCACCTTGCCGAAATAGCACCGAAAACTAGGGGGGTGGTCAAAATTCAAAGGAATTTATTTTATTTTACTAAGAATATCACCGATCACAATCTTATCTGATAGAGAAAAAATGCTGAAAATTTGGAGGGAATCCGCCGACCTCGATCCGTGGACCTTGCCTGGTCCTTACTGACAATGACTCTTAACATAGAAAGAAAAGTATAGTCACAACACATGGTTACAAGATAAAATAATTACAGTACAGGTTATAAAATGTGTGTGGTGGTCAAAGTAGCGAAGGCTTTCTAGTTGACCACCACACTCCTTGACCACATTGACCACATTCCTTTCCGAGCTGACTGTACAATATCTCCGCTCTACTCTTTTTGCTGCGTTCCATCTTTCCTTCTGCTTCTTCTAATTCCCAACCTACACTGAGGGCCTCATCAACCACCTTTGCTTCCCTATTCTCTATAAACTCTGCAAGGTCTGTTTTGCCTTCCCTTTTTTGATTATTTCCATAGGCAAATATGACAGCATCCAACCCAATAACCCACTTGATAATATTATAAAACATAACTGTGCTGTGAGGCTGGATAAGCCATATAATCTGCGACATAAAAGTGAGGCGAAAGTCCCATACAACACAATTCGATTTAGCAATTTCGTCACTTAAATATTCGTAATATGTATTTAGTAATTAATCAAAATTCGATATATTTTATATAAGCATAGTAAAAATTGTAATAATTATGTTTAATATATACGCAGCTGTTCTTGACCACAACCTGTAATTCAGTCTTGACTGCGAGAGGTTGAAATAAACAAATCATTCATTCATTCATTCATTCATTCAAGAAGCTGCAATCGTGTGCGAATACCTTTTTCAAGGACAAGTTGTGACACATCAAAAACGCTCAGTCTTTCCCGCCCATTTCTACTTTTTCTTTTACCACTGGCATTACCTTCCGAGGAGTTTTTCCGTGATAGAGCTCTACTAGCTGCAGACGTACATGGTTTGGAGGAGTTTGACAAGTCCGGATGACTTTCAAACTGTATGAAATGTGCATCCTCCTTAGTTGTGTAACGCCAGGCCGAGTAATAATTGCAATGTTTATCATTACAATTTACTTTGACAAGATGCCTTTCTTCTAAATAATTGTGAACTTTTAGCCAACGACGTCTAGCACTTAACTTCACAGCCATGTGATAATGAATGCCACCATTCCTATGTCCTTCTTGGCTACACGCCCATTGTACCACTTCGACATGACTAGAAGGATCAGCGTTTGAAAAACTGTCCAAAACAATTCTTGAAAATTCTTCCCATGTAGGAACAATGTCAAGATCGGCTTGACTATAAGTTATTAAATACACACATCATACTTGAAGGGAATTCAGTGTTCCAAGTCGCACAGGCCTTTCCCCTAACCCACCTGCTGCTGCGCTGCAACCACCGCAGTATTCCGCCATAACATTAACTGGTCGCCTTCCTTATCTATATTCCGCTGGATTTACAACTTGACTTCGAACCTTTTCAAACACTCCTTTACAGCCACCGATCTACTTTTTTAATAGCCGTTTTCTTTTCTGATAGACGAATCATCTTTCAAAATATCACTGACTAATGTTGACTTTATTTAATACTTCTGCAAACACACAGATAACAACAGTATTAACACACAAAAACCAGTCTTTCACCAGATAATTCTGTACATCTTTTAATTTTCCTCCACGACCATTAATACTATAGCCCAAAATTGTATTTGGCGACCAGTATGTACCGTCTTAACATATCTTACAACCCTACAACAATAATTTCACGATACACTTTCCTCGGTTGTCACATCACGTTGCACACATGAAAACACTTAACAGTGACAAATACAATCTTGGCCACAAATGTTGTAACGCTGACGGAAATTTTTCCCTCCTCCCCTTTCAGTGTTGGTGTTTATGGATTCCAGTGCAAGAACTAACCGGGAAACGCAACATTGAAGGAAGGGAGGAGGAGGGCTGTCTTATCAATAGCTTGGATGCAAGTTACGTGCTGTTCAAGAGAGGTGTTACAACTATTTATGACCGAGGTTGTGGCCTCTGGAGCCTGCAATGGGAAGGAAGATTGAGAGCTTGGAGATGGAGTTTTAAGACTTTGCTTGTTAGTGCAGTGAAATCTTCGCCCTGAGCGGACGGATGGTTCGCTTGCTGGGAATGGCGAGGGCGGTGAGCCATTGTAAAAACCAAATCATAAACCACACTAATATATTGAGAGCTAACTGCACTGAACAACATAACATAAGTGATCTCTCAATAGTTTTCACATGCTTTTATAGCTAGACAAATGTCTGCTCGCATAGCCAATCTGAAGAGCTGTACTACGAGAGAACTTAGTGTTACACATGTCAACTCATAGCCGTGAATAGAGCTTTGGAAAAAGCGCCAATGCCATGGATCGTACTATCCTCCTAGTGACAATAGAGCTGTGAAGTTCGAAGCAAGAAAACTTTTTTTTTTTTTTTCAGCATCGTCTGTATTGTTTTTTTCTTCTTTTTTTTTTACATACACAATTTACATTACATTGACTAATACAAAAGATGCAATACAACTGGGAGAAAAGAACAATACTAACTGAATAAAAGAAAATAAGAGGTAAGAATTACTTGCAATCTACCTTCAACACAATGGTTCTTGCGTGTAGTGATAGATCGAAATATAACTGCAATTGCATCGCTTCTAGTCTTTACCTCCTCTTTGAAGTAATGAATTTTACAGAGGGGACAAACACAATTAGTAAAGAGCACATTTCTCTATCTGCCATTGCATCAACATTTTTGTTTGGACTTCTTTCTGGATCGGTTTTTACTCAAAGCACTTACAACTGTAGACATGTTGTTTCAAAAGAATAACAAACAAGTGTACTCTGTGTCTTAGATATTTGGATAATTGATGAAAGTCGGGTATTTCATTAAAAGTAATTTGCTAGTTAGAGAGATTAATTTCGGTATCGTTTACGCGGTTAAACCACACTAACGTTTCAGAATAGAATGATTTTATCTCGGAGCAATCTAGGAAAGTATGCTCTATCGAGTCTGAGTTAGGGCAAAAGATACAGGTTGCATCATCTGTTAATCGAAATTTGAGCAGTTCTTTTTTAGTTACTATAATTCTATGCAATAATCTGAAAGAGAACTGTCTTAACTTGTTGTCTCTTGTTGATCGATATATAAAAAAAAAAGAAAATTTGTTTTTCCATTTTGTATGAGTATCGGCATAACTGACTTTCCATGTTTTGATACCAGTTGGTTCTACCGAGGGGTTTTTATTGAAAATTCTATAATAGTGTTTGCAGCGCATGTCTGCCAAATCTACAAGACTGCCTCCAGGAAACAAAGATACCGTAGTAGTATTTAGTAGTTTGTGAGAGGGAGCTTCGAATTCCCTTGCTTTTTTCTTCAAGTCGGTTGGAATCGCTGCTGTGAGTTGCAAGTAGTGGAGATAATTTGTTTTTATGTTGAACTTGTCTTGAAATTCTTGGAATGTTAGGAAGTTTTCATCAGCATTTAGGATATCTTGTACAGAGAGGATGTTCTTCTTGAACCAAGATTTCCAGAAAAGCGTTTTTTTATCAATGGTTATTGCCTCATTGTTCCATAGCAGGAACTTACCATACGAAAATGTATTAGTCTTATCTTTAAACTCTTGAAAATATTGTAAAACTTCCCGATAGAAAGTAGGTAAATCATTATTTATGGAGGCTGCATTATAATTTCAAATTAATTTCAAGCCACCATAGGAATTAAAATAATAATTTGGAATTGCTTTCCACGAGTCAGTGGTACTACTTAATAACCGACTTATCCACGCTAGGCGGAGTGGTTTTACTACTGCAAAAAAGTTTACAAAATTAAGACCTCCTTCCGCTAGAGGTTGGTACATGACCGTTCTTTTTATGTTGTCTTTTTTGTGTTTCCACAAGAATGGAAAAAGCTCTGTTTGAACACTTTTTATAACTGAAGATGGAACGGTCAGCATGGACGCTGCATAGACTAACTGAGAAACTCCTAATGATTTAGATAATAAAGATCTTCCGTATATCGTGAAATCCCTGGAAAGCCACAGCTGCAATTTGGTTTTCTTCGATGTTCTTATTTTGATTATACGATAGAAACGTGCCCAGAACTTTAATAGGGTTCTTTGTGCTTTTAAATTCTAGTATACTGGAGTTACCATGTTTCATTGTACCTAACCACATTGCCTTGGTCTTTTTTTTATTTAACTGTAAACCTGAGACCATGCCGAACCATTCAATTGTTTGAAGGTGCGATATAAGAAAGTCCGTGTTATTAGTTATTATAGTTGTATCGTCTGCAAATTGTAAAATTTTTACTTCCTGGTTGTTTGGTAAATATATGCCCTCACATTTCCTGTTTTGACATATCTTAAGGGCTAACAACTCGACTGCAAGAATAAATAAGGACGGGCTGAGTGGACAGCCTTGGCGAACTCCCCTTGTTGTTTCGAAATAGTTTGTCATAAACCCACCATTTACCACGGAGCTTTGAACACTGTTGTAAAGAACATTAAACCATTTTTTGAACTTATTTCCAAAATTACCGTAATTTCCGGGCGATTACCCGCGGGTAATGTGTTAATTTTTCCGCAAACAGTTGTTGGTGCGGGTTATACAGTACTGTGCAAAAGTCATGCAAGCGATAATTGCTGAATATCGTGCTTTGTTCCTGTGATTTATCGCCGATAAATCAGGGAGATATCGCTCGAATCGGTGAGCGTCAAAACGATAAATTAGCGATAAATCGTCGTGATCTTAACGATTTATCGCTGTGATATCTTTCAAGCGAGAAATCGCTGCCACGATATCTCGTACAGCAAAACGATATGTCGCAGCGATATATCATTGATCATTGTAGTGAAGTTCGCTATAACGATAAAAAATTATATTATAGTGAAGCCATTATGTATGATGAGTTAGTGTCGAATGTAATGAACACAGTCGAGCAATAACTGAACATATTGTGAATCGAAGCTACGATTGACTCCTCTAAAGCCTAAACAAACTTACCTCGTTACACTGCAGCGAACGAGACTGTGAAGGTGATTCCACAACCCAAAAGCATCGCATTTTCTCTTTTGTTTCGTTGTCGGAGCCGAGAGAGCGGCAAAGTCAAAACTTGCTTGCCGTAAGACGATTTCAAGTGTGTGTAAACAAACACAAAGTTTCCCAATTAAACCCCAGTCTCTGCACGGTGAAGGGGCAGTTACACTACCATAGCAACAGCATTTACGCTTGTCAAAATCGCGTGTTATTCGCTCTGTGCGGAGTATTTGTCATTCACTTTCAAACAATCTTGAGGTTATCATGGCTAAAGTTACGAATTATACAAGAACTCGAATAGAGCTCCTACAGAGGCAAGGTCTTCACCCAGCTGAAATCTTAAGGTGATTATAAACCGAAGGTTTAGCTGTCAGTCTTGCTAGTGTCGTTCGCATCATCAAGAAACTGAAAACCACCGGCTCTGTGGCAAATCTACCGCGCTCTGGCAGACCAGCGAAGATATCTGATGAAGCCAAAGTTTTCATCGATCGGCAGATGCGAAAAGATGACGAGATGACGAGTTGCAGAATCAAGAAAAAGCTGGCTAAATGTGGAATAGATGTGAGTTCGTCAACTGTACGAAGAGCTCGGACGCAACTCGGCTGGACTTTACAGCGGACTGGTTACTGTCAGCTCATTCGAGATGTGAACAAAACGAAGCGGTTGGAGTTCTCGCGCAGAGTCTTGGAAAGTGAAGACACCTTCCACAACGTAATTTTTAGCGACGAAAGCTCTATCTCGCTAACGCAGTATCGCCGCACCTGCTATAGAAAGGTAGACGAGCCAGGGAAGCGAAAGCCCAAACCCAAGCATCCGCTGAAAGTACATGTCTGGGCAGGAATCAGCAAACATGGTGCTACAAAGGTTTGCACCTTTGATGGCATCATGGATGCTGATCTCTTCTGCAACATCTTAGAGTCTACACTTGTTCCCTTCGTCCGAGAGAAGCTTCCAGATCACCGATTTGTCCAGGATAACGACCCGAAGCACACGTACAGACGAGCGCAAGCCTTCTACGAGGAGAAAAACATCAACTGGTGGCGTACTCCCCCAGAAAGTCCTGACTTAAATCCCATTGAGAACTTGTGGCATGAGCTCAAGTTTTACTTAGAATCAAAAGTCAAGCCACGTAACAAACAGGAACTTGTGGATGGAATCAAGAAGTTCTGGGAGAGGAAGGTGACTGCCGAGAAGTGTGTCAAGTACATCGATCACGTGCTGTACAAGGCGATTCCAGCTATTATAGAGTCTGGAGGTGCTGCAACAAAATTTTAAAACGGCTCTTTTAGGAGCCACCGCGCCCTGCTTTGTCGAAGTGGATTCGATATTGCACTGCAGGTCGCCAAAAACGGCTCTTTTAGGAGCCACCAAATGTTACAAAAGTCAATGACTAACAAGAATAAAGTTTATTAAAATACATTTTCAATCCCACCCTTAACTTTATATCCCCTTAAACTCGATTGTCCAAAAAGTGAAAAAAAAAAAAAACTGAGTCAATTTCAGTCGAGTTTCCCTCTCTAATCGTTGCTGTATTTGAGAAATTGCTGTAGAGTATACTTAACCAATTTCGCGCTATCTGCTACTCAATTTACGGTAGAAAACTCTAATTTAGTCGAGTGATTCGCAATGATCGACAAAAACTGTTTTTGTAGTACAACTTCAAATTTTGCACGAAATTCCATACTAGGAAAACGATTTGGAGATCTTAACTGGGGAACTAAATGCAATAACGTAAAGTAGTTCGAAATAAAGCTGTTCTTTATACATCTTTCCTGGTATAGCCGGCCAATAACATATATATACGTTTGTTCAAATGTAAGGCTGGTGGCTTACTACAGTTTTGAGGGAATAAATGAACCCAACCCATCATATGCAACATCAAACAACAAAAAGGCCGCAACATAGCCAAAATGAACGAACAATGTTGTTTTCTAAAAATTTCAGAATATATTAATTGGCTCTGATTAAACATTCATACAAAATGAAATAAAAATCTGCACGACATAGTTTAAGCTTTTTTTAAAAAAATAGGCAAAAAATCACATTTTCTTATTTTGCAAAAAATCTGCTTGCTTTAGTGTGATTCAAAAGTAGTGCATAATTCCGTGGAACTGACACGAGCATTACTGTGTACGTCAGCCATAAATCGTTCAGCAAAAACACTTTTTATTTAACTACACTTCATAGATACCGATTACATTACGTTCTCAACTAGAGTGCTCATTACACACTCACTGAATCGAAAACATCGTTACATGTATTTGCTCTACTAATGCTGCCTATTTTCTTTCTCTGCTTTTCTCAAATGCTGGCACTTTTTCCCGATACTAACTTTGCATGCATCCCACATGCGGGCTGTTTCTTCACTTGTTCGACACTGGTATGAAAAGGCTCTGGTCACCTCCGCTAAAACAAACAGAGAAATACAGGTTAGAATTATGATCAACAATCCAGGTTAACAGATACCATTTTGTCCCTATTACCAAACGCACCAACGAATTTTCTATTAAGCAATATGTCGAAAAATTCCTTCGCCGCGTTCAGTTAAAAGCCTTTTTTCACGACAAAGAGGATGACTCGGACACTTCTAATAAAGATATTTTTGAAACACTTCTAGTTCGCAAATCCAAATGGACTCCATCTGAGGGACAATTTGCCTCTTTAGATTTTTTCACCAAAAAATGCCGTCACGACATTCACAAACTTAAATTCAATCGCAACACTAAATTTTCCAACCTTTCCTCGGAAGAGTGGGCGGCGCTTAAAAATCTTAGTAAACGCAACGACATAGTTGTCAAATCGGCCGACAAAGACGGCGCGGTAGTTGTTTGGCGGTCCGACCTTTACCTAAAAGAAGCTTTGCGGCAACTTTCGGATACCTCGTTTTATGCCAAAATCCCTAGAGATCTCACTTCCAAAAATCAAAAACTTGTCAAAGACACCATTCAAAATCTTATAGTTAATCAAGAATTACCGGACACTGCCACTAATCTCATCATCAACACCCCTAGAACTTCGTGCATTTACTTCTTGCCTAAAATTCACAAACCCAACAACCCAGGTCGCCCTATCGTTTCTGCTTGTAGTTGCCCCACCGAACTCATTTCTAGCTACTTAGACAGGATTATGACGCCTAAGAGAAGCTCAATTTGGTCTATGAACGTTCCTATTAGTGTTCAAATCGGGCTGCTGATAGCCAATCAGGTTCACGAATCTTGCTATAATTTTTATTAGTAGAATTCTACTAGTATACTAATGCAACGTTTTTTTCGTTTTGCCAAAGTTTCGGAGGAAACGTTTGATGAAAATGGATAACTAAATTCCTGAGAAGACTAATCGAAGGACATTTACGTTTGTGCAAAAAGTAGGTACACAGCAAGAAAGAACCCATCTAAGTGTATGTGACAGATGCGCGTTGTACGCCTTCAATCGGCATTTGTGTGTTAGTCAATTCTTGAATTAAACCACATTAATATTCACCAATAACAATTTGTAAAGTATTTGCATTTAATACTTTGTTTGCTAGCTTAACCTTTATAGCAAGAATCCGGCTTGGATCAAGAGCAGCAAACTCTTTTGTACCATAGAGTGTGGATTGTAGAAGGGTCTCTTTAGAGAACAGCTTTTCTAATAGTCGCAGAGTCATAGCGGATGGCTTCGCTGCTGCCAATATGTGGTTGTAATCGTCTCGTGAAATGCGTACATTCGACGACTCCCCAAGCTGAACTAAATCAGGTGTTCCTGAAAGACATTCATATAAAAAGAACTATTAGAAAAATTAACTTATCACTCCTTGTCTCATAATAGCTTATCTACAAATGCTTTGATTCATTCTGCGGTTTTAATCACATATGCCACCATCTCGCCGGCTCACTTTACTGATTTCAGCGAAATTAAATCGGAATCAATTGTACAACAGAGGCCCAAAAATAAAAATTAATACTTAAATAATCACGTTTTCATAATGATTAATGGTTCGTTTTTCGAATGATAAAAAATGGGATCAGAGAGTTTGGTACTGTTAACTTTTGCAATCTCGCTCAGGAAACGGTTAACCAAGCTAACAATTGGTAAGTAAATTTAAAACTTGAGATGTTACCTGTCAATTCAGGATCATCCAGTAGTCTATCCAGATCTACAAGAGGAGTTTGCTGAAACAGCATCGGCGTTGGGATCTCCAGGGACCGGCTTGGACCGCCAGCTGACATTGGGGTCGACAGGGGTACCGTTGAAACCAACTGGCTTGGCACTGGGGTGCAAAACTGCTGCACTGGCTGTTGATGATTCTGGGAAGGCTGAGTAGCAGGTAGATCGACCGTCTGTTTTGTTGTCAGCAGGTTTAGAAGCTGGTCAAGTTTCGCTTCTTGACGTGCAAACGAACACTCTAATCTCTCAAGAATAGTTCTTGTCAGGCGAAGCTCTGTAGCAATTTCTTGCTGTGATGCACTCTGACGCACTTATTGTAGCAAAAAATTTGCACTGTGACTGAGATTGCATTGGTAAGCAATTTCATAGATAGCTAAAAAATACTTGTGTTTGATAACAAAATTTTTGACTGATAACATCAAGGTTCAGTTTCTATGCTTTTCTTTTACACATTGACTCATCTGTACTTGCGATTTTTAGTTGAGATTGGCTGTGACCATTTTCTAGTCTTTATATTTCTCACTGAAATTTTTGTTGCCACTGTAAAGTGAAAATGATAAATATTTCACTGCCCAGTATTGATCATCATTAAGCGCTTCCTAGTGTACATCATGTAAATAAACAACTTACATCATTTGTCTTTTCCAATGTGTTAATTGCGGCTGCTATTATTTCTTGTCCATTTGACAGGTCGGCGTCCCCGTCTGCAAAGTCGCCAATTATGTCTGCTGGTGGCGATGGACTGTCATCACGGGAAAGACTTTCTCCAGTGTGCTGGGCAGCAAGGGACGGCGTTTTCCTCAGATGAGCAGAACGGATTACAGTTATTAAAGGTTCTCCTTCGCTCAAATCGTCAGAATCCGAACCTTCTTCAGAGTCAGTAAAATACTCCTTGGACGGAGACGACACTTCCAAAATCTGAAGTGAAATGAAATACGTTATAAATTTTACAGTCGGTATAAAGTATACAATAGTATGTTCTTGAAAACACGGGTTTCGGCTTATTTTACGTAAAGCTCAAACTCGCATCATCATCGAGTATCTCAGGACATGTAGGCTTAGATGAACAGTGATCTAAAAATCCAGTTCTAGTTTATCTAGAAATAGCCAAACGACCATAAGACAATACATAGAGAGCTTAGGAAGAATGAAATGGTCTTATAAAGTGGAACATCGTAGGTCAAATAAGAAGAGGTGAATCAGGCTGACAAAATTAGACCAGAGTGAGGCTACTAAAAGACCCATGAAAAAACAAATAACCACTTTGGCTCTGTATTTTTATGTGTAGCATGACAATATTTCATGAAGTAAGAAGTATACCTTTCCCTTAGGCTTCTCCGTTTTATCTTTCTTTGCAACCCTTTAAATTTTTACTGGTGGTATCGGACTTCTGCAAATTGATTTTAACATAAGTAAAGCCACGTCAGACAAAAAAAAGTTAATTTACAGTACTGGTAACCCCAAAATAGAATAATGGTCATGAATTACTAAAAATCCTGAATGCAGTAACAACTTTGTTCATTTTCCTCAAGAGACGGCTTAATGGCGGCTTAATTCAATCTGATAGGTGACGTAATTACATCAGCCAAAGTCATGGTCAAAATGTTGACTTTTCATTTCGCGATCCACAACGCATTTGTAGTGTTTAAGTAGTGTATAAAATAAGTAAAACCTTAGGAAGATATACAGTGACCTCCCGTCATTCAGTGGACACCCAAAATCTCGACCCCGAATGGAAAAGGGAAATTTGTTTCAGAAATCAGGAAGACAAAAAACATTAACCATTCGGTTATCCAGTAAATAACAGGACATTAGTATATACTAAAACAGTGGACAGCGTTGAACGCACGCGCTGATTGGCTCGTTAAACTCCGAATATCCTGTGCTATTTACCTCCGAGCGACATAGATGGTTGGCCAATGTCTAAAAATCTACTACTTAGTGGGCAAAGAGCGAGAGGGTTGCCACTCATCAGAAACTAAAACATTTAGTAATTTTACACGGACCCATGAACAATAATAAGCGAATCAAGAAATAAAACCACGGACCAATACTACTGTTTCACTAGTATCAAAATCGATCATCTTGCCTGATGGTTTTATGAAAAAAATAAATAAATTTTTCTCACTGTTAACTTGCTTAAGCAAACACCTAGAATGTTGCCGCATCTTTTATTCTATTCCTGATTCCCTGACGTTTTCAATCATTACTTTTTCCTGATATTTTTTTCTGACCGTGGCAACCCTTAGCTTGAAATCAGTTCGCTTTGATGACAAAACTGACAGTTGAGTAAACGACATACCTTTTTCGTTGGTCTTTCCTTTTTCTTCTTGGTGGCCGCTTCAGCCTCGGTATAGTCTCCAACAAAGTCATCAGGGATCTACAGAGAGAAACAGCGAGTTATATTAAAAGTGATGAAGTTATTCATGATCAATGAAAGTTACGAACAGCTTTAACAGATGCCTGCGATAAAAAGTAGAGAATAAATCTCTCCTCCAATACTAGCTTATGTAAGGTAAACAGTTTTATTTACCAGTTTTCTCTTGGCTTTAGCCCTACGCTGTGGCAACTCCGTGTCTTTCTCTGTGGATTTTGAAACGTGGGTTTTTGCTATTGGATAGCATTCAACCACAGCTGTATATTCTTTTCTAGTTTCTCCCCAAAGAACTTTAACATTTTGGCCAGCCTTAATAGGGGACGGATCAATGATTGTTGATCGAAAAACTTCTGAAAACTTCCCACGGCCCCACTTAACTTGAGCCAATTTCTCCATTATTAAAACTTCCGTTGGTAAGTATTCTCCGAATCAAATAGGGTGAGTGCAATGATCAATGAACTTCATTTTCACCCTTTTATAGCGACTCGACACATGTGGTGGGATCGAAAATCCTACAATTCGATTGGTTGTGAAAGCTCTATTGTTCAATTACATATAGTTCGAAGTGCATCCCTTTCACATGCTTATTCATATCTTAATTACCAACGATGTGTTAACTTATGGAAATTTAATTTGTTGTCTACTTATTCACGTGCTGCAAACTCGTTAAACTTCGGTAAAAAGAAAAACGTAACTTTAGTCAGTCACGTTAAAGCAGTTTTTTCTTTACATGTTTTTAAGAGCGTGCGAGGCGCAGATAAAAGCTTATTCATATAGCTGCATGCAATGTGCTAATTAAAAAGTTCGTAGAGTGAAAAGCCGAAAAGGCCATTCATGTTCTAATTCCCTGTGCCGCCTATTGAAAAGCTAATTAAACTGATGCGGCCTCAAGCAATTTGAGGCGGAGTAGCGGTAAAAGTGTTTTTTTCCCTTGACAGACATTTTTTGGTCTCTCGCGAGCAATTGCAAAGGTTTGTCGAGCAATAAGCAGAAAAAAATCCTACTCATATAGTTTCATGCAATGTGCTAATCTAAAAAAAAGTTTGTCGAGCGAAAGGCCGATAAGGCCATTCATGTTCTAATTCCGTGTACTGATGCGGCGTAAAGAAATTTGAGGCGGAGTCACGGGAAAAACGTTTTTTTTTCCCTTGACAGACATCTTTTGGTCTCTTGCGAGCAATTACAAAGGTTTGTCGAGCAAAAAGCAGAAAAAGCCTATTCATACAGTTTCATGCGATGTGCTAATTAAAAAAGTTTCTCGAGCGAAAAGCCGATAAGGCCATTCATGTTCTAATTCTCTGTGCCGCCTATTGAATTGAAAAGCTAAAGCGATGCGGTCTCAAGTAATTTGAGGCGGAGTCACGATCAAAGCGCTTTTTACCTTGACAGACACTTTACCTGAGGTCACATGTTACGGAAAGCACAATACAGGATGTTGGCGTGTCTTTTGCGGAATAAAACAAGTAAACAAACCATTAATAAAAACAATGATGGAATTCAACATTCCTCTTTTGTTGCGTTCGAAGAATGCCTAATATGGTCGAATATATATGTCTGGCTTTATGAAAACGGTGCTAAAGAGCTCTACCCCTATAACCCTTATTTCACCTGGATTTCTCTAAACTCTACGGCTGCCTCCCAGCCATGTAAACGGGCGAAAAATAGAGACAGGACGGCAACGAGAGGGAGATAAAAGGGTAGAAGAAGGAAAAAAGGACTGACTTTCCTTTTAATTTTTACATCGTCCACTTTGGAGATAGTTTCTGGCGAGAAAAAAACGCCCGCTTAGTGCGTGATATCAATTTCACCTCGATTTCACTAATTTCATGAGTGTGCTAAGTTATGCTTCCTGAAAAGAGCACAATAGAGGTCTTAAGCGTTTCTTTTGCGTGATACATCAGTGAACAAACCTTATTATTTGCTCGCACTCTAAGAAGACATTTTTGCCATGCGGACTTTGAAAATAAAAAATGGCCATGTGAAATCCTTCTCGCCCCCAGGATTTCACGCGGCCATTTTTTTTTTGCGGTTCTTTCGCGTCAATCACGACAGACTAGGCGAAAGAGGGACTACTCGTACATGTAGTCTAAAAATACACATGGCATCTACTCTGGTTTTTGGTTAGTCTGCCCACCTAAACCTCTGTGGTAATACGGTTGTCCTCTCTAGTATAAAACTTGTTGCAGGAACTACGAGTGTTTGAGTAAGGCTTTTTTTAACAGAACCTGGACAGGTATGTTCGATTGATGTACGTGCTTTAGCTAACATGTTTGATTTATGATTTTATCTCATTAAATGAACTTGCCACCTTAAAAGCTTGGTTTGTGGGGGATTCTTCATTACATGTAGCTTAAATGGTCTGCGAAGAAATGTACATTTGTTTCACAAGGAGTCAACAATATCTCGCTGGACGGAAACAAAATGTATCGCTAAGCGAGAACGATATATCTCTAAGCGAGTTAGATATACCGCTAAGCAAGAACGATATATCGCTAAGTGGGAACGATATATCACTAAATGAGAACGATATATCGTTGAACGGAAACGATTTATCGCAAAGTGTAAACGATATCTCGCGATATCTTACCGATAAATAAAACAATAGCTGCCACGATATATCGTTTGAAGTTAATTATCGTTAAATATCGCTGATATATCGCGATTTTCGCGATATTCGACGATTATCGCTTGCATTACTTTTGCACAATACTGTAGGAAGGTGCGGGTAATGTGATAATTTTTAAATCTTCCGGTATAGTTTTAAAACCCATAAGTAGGGAAAAAATATAAAAGTCATTAATGAAACTGTTTCTAAAACCTGTGTATTGCCGTATTTATCCCGCTTTAATTGCCTAATAGACTTAAATGCTCTCGATGAAAACTAATGCAAATTGAAAATCATTTATCACGCGTGTGATATTACTTTCTTACTTTGCTAGTTTCACAGCTTCTTTGTATGTTTAGTTGGAAAAAAAAACAATATTCGCCAACTGGTATAATAAACTCAAAACAAAAGAATAAAAATGTGAAATAGCAGGCCTTAAAGTACCGTAATTCACACACAAAAACTCATGCCAACATGTTCATTTCATGGTACCGCTGCTGCCGCATAATTTTTCTAACATGAGTCGAGCATAAGAGGTGATTGTCGGCACGCGTGTAAACAAACATTCACGGGCAAAATTTTAAAACACCAGAATATTTGGCGCATCAGTATAATATTCCTAGCAAGCACTGCCTTGAGGTAGAGAGTATTTTCCCATTTCAAGCGATTTCTTAGAGTCAGTAGATCCTGAGATATCGATTTTTTTTTAGAACGGATTTTTACAAGCGGTATCATTCAATAGAAGATCAAAAAACAATAGGTAAAATGAGGATAATTAAACCAATACTTCCTTCAAATCTGTGAGTTTCCTCGTTTGTTGTGTCAGTCTTTAAAATGATGCTTTATTTGTCTTAGTCTTTGTAAAACCGCCCAATGAACATCGCAAAAAATGCATGTGAAAACTTGATTTACTAATTCTAACACTCACCCCAACTTTCTCTCAACCTATCAAAATGGCGCTCAATGATCAATCGTAGAGATGGTGGCCTTCAACTCGCAATCTATCGAGTCTTAGGGTTAATACATTGATATTTAGGTCGTTTTAACAAGACAAACCAGAAATGGCTAAGGAGAGTGTTTAAGGCTGCATTGTTAACAGCCAATTCTTAGCAGAAAATGTAATCGATCTTTCGCTTTGTAAACAACAACACGGAATATTCATCGCTCCAAGTTTGTGAGTTTCGTATCCTGGTAATACAGTAGCATGATTTTCTTTTGTTTTGGGGTGCGGGTAATAGGCCAGTGCGGGTAATCTGTTGAACTTTTTTTCCTTTTACGACAAAAATAGACCGCTGCGGGTAATCTGCCGTGCGGGTAAACGTCCGGAAATTACGGTAAAAACTTCTAAGGTTTTTGATATGAAACTCCATTCCAAAGTGTCGAATGCCTTTTCGAAGTCTACGAAAAGAAGTATTCCCTGGCATTTTTTGCTATCTGAAAACTCCATTGTGTCACTGAGTTGTCTTATATTTTGGCCTATACATTGTATATCTTCCATTGACAAACCCTGTTTGATCATAATGAATTAGTTTAGGTAAGTGTTGCTCCATTCGTTTGGTCAATGCTTTTGAAAGAATCTTATAGTCAATATTAAGTAAAGATATAGGGCGCCAGTTTTTTAAATCTGACAGATTTTCATCACCTTTCGGAATAAGCGTTATTGTTCCTCTTTTCTGGGAGACTGATAATGATCTTTTGTTAAACGCTTCGTTATAGGAATTCAAAAGGTCTTCCCCAAGGAGATCAAAGAATGCTTCATAGAATTATTTTGTGAATCCATCCTCTTCTGGCGATTTATTGTCTGTAAAGGATGTTAGAGCATCTTTTAGTTCCTCGAGCGTTAGATCCTTTTCTAGAGA
>OX421449.1:23342126-23362126 GCA_949126865.1 Montipora capitata | reverse complement strand
TGTCCCCCCAAATTTTGCATGAGCATTGTTTTTGTTTTCTTTTGGGACCATTGTAAGTCCCAAGAGAAACTGGAAACAATGCTTATGCAAAATTTGGGGGACAGACAAAGATTATTATTGTATTTTCCAAAGTGGCCTTTATGGAATAAAGTGCTGTGTTACTGCACTACCACACGTACGCGATGAGTGCCTATTTTTTCTAAAGATGACAGGTTTTTTTTCTTTCTGACAAAATGTTAATGATTAATAGGCTGGTAAGCAAGTTATTTACCTAACAAAAAGATCTGTTTCGTCGTATCAACGTGTGAGCCAAAGGGCCTCCGCTGGCGCGACTTCTGGATGACCCCTTAAATGGCCTTAATGACCCCTGACTTGAAAAAACTGTCTGGAACGCTGCAGTTCAATACCACCAAGTCAGGTCCCTTCTGTTTTTGAGTAACACGTACCACAGGCAACCCAGTGTACGTTCATTGAGCGTCTAGTTTGGGCTGAAATTTAGGTCATAAAAGCTCGACGTATACGAGTAAATACGGTTTTTTATAGATATTTTATGGCCAAATGGTGTCAATTTACAATTACAGGGACTTGTTTTCTTTGTTAGTTCTGGAGGGGGAGGAGGAAAGGCTTTAGTGTCTGTTCGGAATTTGGGGCTGTTAGCTGACCCGCAATTCATCTCTTCAACTCACATCTTACAATGGGCCATTTGTATCAATTTACAGAGATTTTATGGTCTGGTTGTGTCAATTTACAGAGATTTTATGGGCAATTGTTGTCGACAATTGAAAAATTAAATGAGAAATTCTAACGAATCAGCAAACTGCACCAAGGGATTACATGAAATACCTACAAGCATGGTCAAAACTGTTAGGACAATTCCCACTCTTCCTCCTCTCCCCATTACAATGTTGATTTTTCATGGTCTCCGAAATCAAGATCTATTCATCAATTGCTCGCATGTTTCAACATTGTCTGGGGGGAAGGGGGCGCTAAAAACACACATTGCTCATATAATGATGGAAGAATGTACCATAAATTCTCCACTTTTTGCCCAAAATTTGACAAGCGTCCCAAAGTCTTTTGACACAGATTGTCTGAAACTGAGTTTCATCAAACAAAACTGGAAACCGTATCATATATGTTCTCAAAATAGTGAACAATTTGTAAAATTGCATTAAAAACTGTTTTATTGTAGTAACTCTGTTTTATGGAAGCTTAAAACCAGTGAAGAATATTTCAGGAGATTCGTGCCCAGACACCGTGCAGTTAGTGGTCGCTTTTCAAGCTGCAGAATCATTTGACTTTGCTAAGCAAAACTCGACTCCTCACAAGTTAAAAGACATCAAATCGCGTAGACAACAAAATAGTACAAGAGAAAGAGGCACATTCATGTCTGTAGATTTTGCTTCAACAAGTTTGCTGCGCGTCATCTTGCTGATAATAATCAGTGTCATACAAAACAGAATTGTCTGTGCGTGACCCAAGTCGTTGTTGAAAACGGCAACAGTTCTCACTCCTAAAAACAAATTTTCAAGTTTTGCTTTTCATGTAGCTGCCAGAATATATGGCGTGTTGTGTTATACACACTTTCGCTGATCTTTAATTGGCGCTCATTTCTGAGATAGACTTTTGATCGAGTTACGAGTTGAGTGAAGTCACTGGGAAGACCATGAAACACCGTTTTGGTGAAGTGCACAGGTGTATATTTGCGAAATGGTTTTAAACTGATCAAAACAATCTTGAAATTTCATGCATGGCAGTGTTCTTGTTCACTAGTTTTACTAGTTTCAGCACTTGGACTCCTTCGATTTAACTACTGTCTATTTTGCTGTTGTGTGGTCTCATCGATCAGTAGTCCCTTCAGAAGATTATGTCAAGCCGACCACATGGCTGTTTAAAAGACCAGACCACAATGCCATACTCTTTTCAACTAGTTTGTACGATCTTTAACATCCCACAGAGTTTATGAACATTGAAGGTTGTGAGACGGGACCTGCAATTTATAGTCCTCATTCACAAAGACTCGAATGTCGCACCATTTGCGGATGTTATTACACAGGCAGCACTTTCTCCTCAATTATTTTAAGACGCTGAGTGTTGCGGGTCCGGCCAGAGTCAAACTCACGATCTACTGAATAAAAAACTGAGCCACCAGCGTATGGTTGTTCCTTCTAGCGATCAAGTCTATCGACGCAGAAAAGATGTCTTCTTGTAAGGCTAAGGATGGGATTTACTGTTAAGCCAGGTTATAGCCCCGGTGGCTAAACGATGAAACATACAGTTTGTCTTGCAGCAGCGTGGTTTTCATGATCGGTTATCACACAAAACATTAGCTGCATGAGGGTTTATGTAAAATTTGGAATCCGGAACCTGGAACTCGTTTTTTCCCTTGCTGACCCTAGCCTATGAAGTGCTTTTGTCAGTTCTCATTTGTGTACTTACAAAAACAAAAGAAACCGTGCATGGAAAACCAAAATTAATTGACAAGTAAATAAATAAATAATGAGAAATAACGGTAAACTGCTTTATGCAACATGGTTTAAAGTGGTGCAAGTTTTAGGATGGTAAAAGTGTAGACAGAAAGAAATGTCTATCGTGATTTGTTCAGATCATAGATATTCTTTCAATTTCAATACTCTGATTTCAAAACTTGTTTGTAGACCCTATTTGTAACCAGTTGAGTAGGGATCCAGACAGACAATTTTTAATTATAAATTAAAGAT
Organism: Montipora capitata; assembly: GCA_949126865.1. NCBI lineage: Eukaryota > Metazoa > Cnidaria > Anthozoa > Scleractinia > Acroporidae > Montipora > Montipora capitata. The sequence goes on along the minus strand of OX421449.1, from coordinate 23,359,406 downwards.
CACCACTTCGAACGCTTGCCAACTACTCTGCGGTTAACTATGAACATTCCATTGCATGAGAATCAGAACCGGGAGTGCACAAAGATCCTAAGTCTTACCATGTGGAAGCGGGAAACGGAAGGTGAGTGAAACAAACATCATTTTATAGTGTTTTCACTGACTGGTAACAAATCATATTTTAGAAAGGGGCCAGTATAGATTCCGAAAAATAATGTGAATCGCACACATGACCTTTCTAGTCACAAAGTAAACTCGCGTGACACAATCCGAGCTGCAGGTCTAAAACACCGGTCACTTTTGACGGGTTACTCATTGCAGGTCATTATTTTACCTTTTGGAAAGTAACCCGAAACCCCAATTGATTTGGGTAACCCTAGACCTAAACTTGGTTTTTAGGCCTAGGGCTAGACAAATTGAGGGTTTTGGGTTACTTTCGAAAAGGTAAAACAATGACCTGCAAGTACAAGTGACCCGTTAAACTGAAAGTGACCTTTGTCTTAGACCCCACCCAATCTCGGTCATAAATTTCTAGGGACACTTGATGCCACACCTAAGTTCACCCCTTCCCCCCCTTTTTCGAAGTTGTATGTTGTAGGGGAAAAAAACTATTGACTTTTCTCATGAATGCCCAAAGTTATAGCGCGATCAACATTGAAAAGGGGGAGGGGTTGTATTTTGGGTTGGTGTCACCATCTATTTGGCTGGGATTGTTGCTAGGCAACTAGACGTCACAGCGGACCGAAGTAGGGATTACAATGCATTTAATTTCATAACTTACTACAGTTTAAGGACATGTTCTACTGGGATCAACCGTTTCAACAGCAACCGGTTTCGGTTTCCCAATAGAACACTTTTCCAACCGTTTTCTGTTGAAACGCGGTAACTCCTGGGAATAGTTATTACCAGACTTCTCAGCGTTGACAAGTTGAGGCCTGAAAGCAACACAACAGGAGCCCGCGGCCAACTTTAAATGGCCCGCATAAATGACAGCGGTTGCTGCCAATTCTTTTTCAACCGTTTCAACCTAGTTTTATGCCGGTTGAAAAAGTTTATCAACCAAACCAACCGAAAACGTTTTTTTCCCAATAGAACACGAAAAAACCCAACCAAAATCTTAAGAAGCGGAATCTTAACATACTCCTTCATTAAATTTTTTTTTTGTGCATAAACATAATACCATCTCTTCAAATTGAATGGGCTTTGGAAAATTTGACCAAAAATGTACCGAGCAGACTAGGAAAAAAATCGTTCTCTTTCGTCGGGCTTTGCAAAAACAGAGGCCAAGGCTATTTTTCTCTGACGCGGTCCTAATTTTAAATAATGAACTGTCCCTAAAAACAGTGTTCAACCTCCTCAACCTGAAACGCATTCTTCTTTACAAAAACGAGTTCTGAATCTCAAAAGGTCTTGCCCTCAATCATGCACGAAAACAAGACTTGTAACTGCCTTCTTTGATATATCAAATTCTATTAAGCAGTTTTTATATCAAAATTAACTTGTCAATTTTCTTCTTTCTTTGTTCAAAACTTTGTACGAAAAAGGTCAACTTTGTGGAAACATCGACTTTTTTGTACAAACAACGTTCTCACTTTGTACGAGCAACATCTACTTTGTTCAAACAACGTCCATGTTTGTGCGAAGAGCGACGATTTGCCCACAAAGATACGAGAAATTATTGATTGACTTGCGTGGGAAAAACCGCTAATAGACATTAATTTTTATAAAAGTGACGACACATTTGAAATTAAATTTGCAAGACATGTTTCGGTCGTGCAACGACCATCTTCAGTTGAAAGTAGAATTAATTTGAAGTTACATTTGAATTTATAATATGCTAAACAAAGATAAATAACAACGTGAAATAAATTGGGAATCTAACAAAATAGCCAAAGGTAACAAAAAAGAGTGTACAATGGAACATGTTGATTAGAACGAGAGAGTTAAATTAACGTGATATAATTGCTTATTTAAAGAAGGTTGCTCCCAGGAAATATGTAAGGCCTCTTTTATCTTGACCTGGAATTTTGTGGTCGCACGGTCTATAACTTCAAAACATTCCGCAGAGCAGGAGTTACGGCATGCCTCGGATTGTTGAAGGTGTTTAAAGATATGTGAGGTCCTGTCCCTGTTTAAGTGTTCGCGAATGCGTGTCGAGAGGTGTCGGCTGGTTTCGCCGACATAGCAAGAATTACAGCTTGCACAGGTAAACTTGTAGACAACATTCGAACATAGTTCAACAGGCACAGGGTCCTTCACACTAAACATGTTACGGATCTTGAAGGAAGAAAAGGCTAGCTTAACATCAAGATTGTTACAATAACGTTTAAGTAATTTACGTAATCTGTTTTGTGGTACAATAGAGAAGGGCCCAACATAAGGTAATTTGAAAAAATGTGTAGGATTAGAGGGAGGACTAGCAGGTGTGTTCGAAAGGGTCTGAGTTTTTGTAATATACTGCTTAATGACTCTCTCAACGATATGACTGGGGAAAAGGTTTTTACGTAAGATTAATAACAATTTCTTGATATCCTCATGGAAGCCTATCCACGTGTTGTTGATCTTATACGTTCTGTCAACTAGAGTCCTAATTAAGCCAAGTTTGTAAGAGAATGGGGTAAAACTAAAATAATTAGTTAATAGACCGGTGAAACTTTTCTTACGATAGACCCTGGTAATAGGAGAAAGAGGTTGACTGTTGTCAATCAGAACATCCAAAAAGGGGATTTTTTTATCCATCTCTTTTTCCATGGTGAAACGTATATTGGGATGTCTATCGTTGATGTAGTCAAAAAACAAAGTAGCGTCATGTTCAGTGTCAAATAGACAAAAAGTATCGTCAACGTACCGTCGATAAAGTAAATTACTGGAGGCCTTGTAGTTTTCCAACCAGATCCTTTCATGGTGACCCATGAAAAGATTAGCCAACACCGGGGCAAGGGGAGAGCCCATTGCCACCCCATCAATTTGATCAAAAAACGAACCCTTAAACAGGAAATGAGTTTGAGCAGTGGCAAAATTAAAAAGATTTCTGAGTTCAGTTTTAGTTAGCTGGAGATCAGGGTTGCCCTTGGAGATGTAGTCAACTGCCAGGTTGACACACTCCTCCAAGGGTATATTTGTAAACAAACTTTCAACATCAAAGGAAACCATGAACTTTCCCGATAAAGGCAATTCATTGATTTCACGAACAAAAGTAAAAGTGTCTAAAGCACAATATTCAGATGGGATATGAGGTTCCAAAAGAATGCATAAATACTTAGCCAGCTCATAGTTGTATGTTCCAATTGAAGAAACTATAGGACGGCATGGAGGAGTTGAGTTCGGCTCACGGGCCTTATGCATCTTTGGGAGGCCGTAGATTCTAGCAGGTTGAGAGCCAGAGGGATAGATTCTGCTCTGTTCGAATGTTGTCTACAAGTTTACCTGTGCAAGCTGTAATTCTTGCTATGTCGGCGAAACCAGCCGACACCTCTCGACACGCATTCGCGAACACTTAAACAGGGACAGGACCTCACATATCTCTAAACACCTTCAACAATCCGAGGCATGCTGTAACTCCTGCTCTGCGGAATGTTTTGAAGTTATAGACCGTGCGACCACAAAATTCCAGGTCAAGATAAAAGAGGCCTTACATATTTCCTGGGAGCAACCTTCTTTAAATAAGCAATTATATCACGTTAATTTAACTCTCTCGTTCTAATCAACATGTTCCATTGTACACTCTTTTTTGTTACCTTTGGCTATTTTGTTAGATTCCCAATTTATTTCACGTTGTTATTTATCTTTGTTTAGCATATTATAAATTCAAATGTAACTTCAAATTAATTCTACTTTCAACTGAAGATGGTCGTTGCACAACCGAAACATGTCTTCGAATTTAATTTCAAATGTGTCGTCACTTTTATAAAAATTGTTGTTAGTCTGCTTCTTTCCAGATCTAATAGACATTAGTGAGGACGCAAAACCAAAATGGCGACTCAAAGTCAAAGTCATTGTGAAAGAGGCTACTGGAAAGAGCAAATGAATTAAGGGGGTAGTTTCTAGAGAAACTGTGGTGCTGCGTCGGTGGGGAAGTAGTATACAAAAATGTGGTTTATCAATGGAGTTGATAATGTAAATTGGCCACCCTACAGAGACTCGTGTTTATCCACAGTCCACAATTTTTTTCTTTTGCTAAAACGAAACTAACTGAAATTGGCAAAAAAATTTCAATATTATTAGGGAACGTAGAATGTTTTGCATACATTCATGTTAACGTATCACTTCCAAAAATGTGTTCGCTGGGATTCACTGAGGAGTCTACATCTTTATTTGCAATGCAGGTTAAATGTGTTGGCAAGACCGAAGTCCTGATGTGGACCTGCCTAACTACAGCTAATTAAATACAATCACATTAAGATATAAAAATAAATTTAGGAAAACAAAGTGTAAGTTTCTTCTTAATTACAATAAATTTAGATAAATTAAAGCTCATGTGCCCCTCCAATTCCCCAGTTACTTGTGGTGAATAGTGCACTGTATATGCTTCAGAAAAGTAAACTTCGCAGAGTGCGGGTAAATGGAATTCTTATTAACACTTACAGTATGTCACGATGTGTACCATGGATTTGAAGTGGAGTTTAAACGAACATCCTTCATGAATGTGTAGCTTATTTAACACAACTTTCCATGCTTGATATTGTTACTACATTGTATATCTGATTATTGATGCTGTTTTGTTTAGTGATGCTGTGCATGCTTTCTCAAAATCCGCATTGGAATTATGGCAAGTTGGAGTAGTAACTCTGTTACAACAGCTGTCAGCTTCACGGAGCACCTTGTTTATGCTTTGGTGAAATGCAACCTCCAGGTAATCATCAGCATTAAGGGTAACCTCTCCAGTTATGAACAGTGTTAAGGAGTTGATCAGGGGCTTGCTAGTGTTGTTATCTACAAAAAGAATAAGTCAGACGGACAATTGGGCGAAGTTACACACCAATGTGGTCCAAATTACTCTGATTAACTCTTGGAAATAATACCTCAACATCCAATAGATTGAAAAGAATTCGGCATTGATCTGGAAGTTGTGCTCAAGAACTGGCAAAAGAACTACCTAAGTAGGATATTCCCGGCTAGCAGAGGCCTTTTTTATTCACTGAACTGACAGGCCGTCAGTTCAATCAGTTTAGCGAATACAGAGGAAAAGGGGTCTCTGCTTGCAGGGCCGTTAACACACCATGTTTACTTTGAAACTTTCGAATCACATTTTATGGAAAACCCAGTGAAACAAAATCGGTGGAAATGTTTAGTTTCAGGGGTGGATTCTTATTTTTCTCCCAGATTAATAATCCTTAAACAACCTTGTTTAAAATCATTTACCTGAAATCCATTTTAGACTATAACTAATCAATTACCTTGCTTCAAAGCCGACATGTCAACAAATTGTAAAAACCACTTCCATGCTTGACAGACTTTGGGACCATCACATGAGATATTTCCTTCTATTAATTCTTTTTAATTTCAACGTCCACAGCTGTATCCTCTATAGACGGAAAGACCACACTGGCAATATCTGGATTCCTCCTTAACATGTCACCTAGTCCAAGGCAGTTAAAGGCCTGTGAGAGAAACCTTTAAAATTTTAAGTCGACAAAGAAAAAAAAAATACCAGTAGATTACATGTAAATTTAATTTCACCTGTTCACCTTCAACATTAAACACTGTCAAAGTAATTGACATAACATTATTTGACAACAGACGGACACATTATGTTCCTGTTTTTTCATACTTTTGTACCTGCACTTACCTTTGAACAATGTGTCCAGTGCCAAAGTTCGTGTCACCAAGACGTCAGCAATCAAAATATCATTAACAGCTTTGTCCTTGTTAATGTCTGTCAGAGGTACATCTGTTAAGCCATGGCGTATCATCTGCTCTTCGATTTTACTCCTGTGATCATCACAGAGATCTTGTACACTTTTGCCCATCACCTACCTAATTTATATAAGGATAAGGTTAATGGTGGAGGGATGGGGGCTCCATGCTTTTTGTTCCTGCCATTGTGCTTCACACACACACACGCTGTGTTTGGAAAAAGGTTCCAAACAGGGTGCCACCCGGTTGCACCAGAGGTGGCAAGATAACAAAACCCCTAATGAGAAAGAAATGGACATTTAAACAATAACCGATTTTATGAGTTGCCTTTTGCCCCCTTTCAAAACGAGTCATGGTATGCAGCCTTTTATATAGATTAGTTTGGTTATCGAGGTAATGAACATGCAAGTAAAACTCATTTCTTCATGGGGGGCTGTGCACCAGGACTCAATTTAATACAGAGCAAAAAGGCATCTTAGAAATGGCCTATTACTTTCAGGCTCACCTATTTTTGTAAAACCTGTTTTAGTTCCAAGTCATACAAATACTCAATTACAAGATGTTTTGACTCATCCTGGGGCAAGACCAAGAATTCCAGGCCCGCCATGTAAGATGCTATGAGCAAGCAGTTTTCCAGTCATTTTAAAGCACCCAGATGATATTGCATCTACACCATACAGTGGTATTAGGTGGCCAGGTAGACCCCCAAGCAGGTGAACATTAAATGCTGGATCCACTTTGGAAAGGCATGAAATTGCGCTGTGGAAAAACTCCTTGGTGGGGCCACCCATGTCTGCCCCTTTTTCTCCAATGAAACTCACATCTATGCATTTTTTTTCAATTGAGAGAACGATCCTTGTAGAACCTCATCACTTGCAGGAGTAGAGACAATTGCATTCTGTTTACCTCAGTAAAATGGGTTCCTCTCTCAATGTGGCCTCTGTACGCGGCGAAAAAGGTAACATCGGGAACAACTGAACTGTCCCTGAAAAGATAAGGATTGTGAGTTGGTTGCCGGGATTACTGCGTGGGAAAGCCACGGACAGATGGCTAGCTTTTCTAGGAGAAAAAAGAACGAAACAACATGAGTCTCCTTGATGACAATCTTCAGGTAAGGGTTGTAGGCAAAACTCACCAATCTTCTCCACGGTATCCCGGTGTTCCATCTTCGCCTTCATATCCAGGATGATTTCTTGGAGCTCCGGCAGCAACCACTCCCAATAGCTCTCCATCTTGAAATTTGGGTTTCTTGGACTCGAATGCGCTATTTTATACCCGCCTCATTTTCATCTGCACTTTTTGCGGAGGGCCCGGGACAGCACTCCCTCAAAAACGCCACGTGGGATTGAGAACCCCCTATCTACCCTTAGTTTTGTAGGGTTTGGAGGACCGAATCGAGTCCTACTTTTTAAAAAAATACACATAGAGGTCCGTCATACAGAAATCAAACATGAATGTCAAATAAAACAATGCGTGTGTTACATGCGTTTGGGAAAAATTCGAAAGTGTCTATACTGTGGTTGGGTAGACATCGGTTGTAGACAGGTCCTGGGCGCCTGACTTGCTAGAAATCGTTGAGTCTATTCGTGATTGATGTAGCGGGTATCGTGATCCAGCCCCCTTTGACCACGCATCCACTGTACAAAGTGATAACATTCCACTTGGGGACAGTGAAGCTGTAGAAGGTGCTTGTGTTGTCCGCAAGAACCTACAGAATTGAGACGCGGGAGATCATTGAATTTCGGGCAACCCAAAGGTTCGAAATCGATGTGAGGAATTCCCCAGCTAGTCAACCATCGCCGCTGGATCAAACTCCCTTTGTAAGCGACTACAGACTGCTCCGCGGTCTTGTGTTGTTTGTAGAGGTGTTGTGCAGCCGTTTTTAACTCATGAACCATATGGTATAAACTATGTGGATAGTACAGTAATAAGCCGTTTGTTGATCTTTAGGTGAGAGATCGGCCCAAGGCACGGAAGGTTTGTAATGAATTGATCCCCTGTGTTGACCCGTCCAATCGCACCAGCCAAGTTCCCTAGGAAGAAATTGGTCTCCCAAACAAAATCCTTCTAGGTCGATCACTAGGCATACTTTATCGAGAAGGTGGGTCCTCTTTGTTGGTGGAGTCGGAGTCTTCGGTGTCATACGGTAGAGGTAGCGACACTCATTGCAATTCCTATCGGGTTCCCAAGTCACCAAAGCTTCGAGAGGCAACTGATCCTTTTCGTATGTGCAACAAAAACACAACAAGCGATCTAGCAGGACGTCCAAGCGTCGATAGCACACTTCCACTGTGGTATCACTCTTTTGTAGTCCGATTTGTCTTTGTATCAGAGTGGGACATCAAGATTGTCTGCTTTCTGGAGAAGGAAGCGAACAAACTGGCACTGACGACAATTTGGATGGAGAACGCAAGTCGTCAGGTCAATGAGGTCTGCTTCCTACAATGCAGGTCAAAAGTGTTGGGACACTTAGCGAGATACTACTGAAATATTCTCCCCCCACCCCCTCCCCCCCAAGCAATGTTGAGATTTGACACTACAACACAGATTTCAACAAAAATACTGTTTATCTGCATCTTCCAACATTGTTTGGGGGGGAGGGGGGTGGTACGCTCCAATTGTGACCCTAAAAGGTCAACTTTACTTGGAATACATGATTATTGGACAGGTGTCCCAACTACTTTTGACCTGCATTGTCTGAAAGTGAGTATTTGAAAGAGATCAGGTTTGTGGCCTATTGGTCGATGAAAAGCGGGGCTTCTTATGAGAACTCTTGTTTGGTAAGCAAGAAGAACATATTTGTGAACAATATACAAGGAATTTCAATTGCCGCACTTTTCGTATTGTCATATTAGAGTATGGATAAGGGAAAGGCGCAACAGGTGTATATCAGGAAAAAGATAGACAAATGAATACCATGCAGATCAGTGAGTCGGGGTAAAAAATAACAACTTGCATGTTCACACTGTTGTAACGCTTAAGAAACGATGAGCTTTATTTCACTTTCAAAGAGTTCAAAACGTGGTGTTTTGTTTATTAAATCGGATATGCCATCCGCTGCCCACAAGGTCTGTTGTTTACACAGAAATCGTGTTATACTGTGAGCGCGCAGCTCTGAAAGCTCTTTAGAGTGTTGTCCTCAATGAGAAAATGGAGGCTTCAGAAAGCCAGAGAGTTGTTTACATTATAACGTACAGTCGCGCAGACACTGAAAAGTTCCGTAGAGAGACGTTTGGCGAAGCGATAATAGAGGCATGGAATAGCTTTAACATTGAAATCTCTCACTGGGTGGTAAGCATGGAGGGTCATGCCACTACCGATGCCGATGGCGATCTCAACAAGTACCATTTTCACATGGCGGTAAAACTGAAGAAGAGAGGTAGATGGCTACAAGTAAAGAGATACTTGAGCCAAAAATTCCACATCGAAGTTCATTTCAGTGACCGCCACAATACATATTACAGCGCCTACAAGTATGTCACGAAATCAGACCTCGAAGCGGTTCATTCTGTGGGTCATCCAGACTTAACTACTTGTCCTCGAACGGAAAATGCAATCGCTTCTAACAAAAGAAAACGCAAACTAGGCGGGGTATCGAAGCAAAGAAAGATCAAAGATCCACGGCTAAGTGTTTTTGACGTTTGTAAACTAATTCAACAGAAGTCAATATCCACAAGGCTGGAGCTTGTATGTTTGGCGATGGTTCAAGAACGAGAAGGAAAACGCTGTCTGGCCGAGTTTATAGCAAACCGCGGGAATAAAGCGGTGGATGAAGCATTGTCATTAGCGAAAGAATTTTCTCACGCTGAAGAGCAGTGTCTTCGCCTGAAGAAATCGCGAATACAGCTCTTACAAGAATCTAAAGATGCGCCATGCGTGGACGGTTGCGAAGGAAGGTGGTTTGTGGCAGCAAATGAGGTTCTCGACAACCAAGGAATAATCCCCTCGGTTTTCTGCAATGCGATTTATACAGCCCTGTCTAAAGGTCGAGGAAAATTCGGGAATATTTATTTGTATGGAACTGCCAATTCTGGAAAGACTTTTATGTTATCGCCATTGAAAATAATTTATAACACGTTCTGTAATCCAGCAACGGGCTCCTTCGCATGGGTTGGCGCGGAACAAGCAGAAGTCATTCTTTTGAATGACTTTCGGTGGAATCCAACAATAATCGCGTGGGCTGATCTTCTCCAGGCGCTAGAGGGCGATACAATCCATTTACCCGCACCAAAGAACTTTTGTTTAAGAGATATTGAACTAACGCGCGACACGCCTTTTTTTGCTACATCGGATGCCCCGATTGTTTTCATTAGAGCCGGTGCAATAGATCAGACAAACACAAAGATGATGGACATTAGATGGTCTTTTTTCCGGTTCTGGAAGCCCATTTCACAGAGTGAACAGAGAGAAATCGCGCCCTGTGGACATTGTTTTGCACGATTCATTCTAGAGAATTCTAGCAATGTTTACATTGCTGACTAACGGCGACATGATGCTCGCGACAATACTCAGTAACGTTTGCATTCATTTCGCATCAATGAAGAACAGTGTTTAAAAATAAACTATGGCCGGCTACTCTTGTTGAGTATATAAAAACAATTGTTGTATAATGCGCTCCAAAGGAACGTGTCTGAATAGAGTTTACAACATTACTCAGTAAATTGAATGTTTTATATAAAGAGCTAATTAATAGCTTTCTTTTCTTGTGCTTTTACTGAGTACTGAGTTGAAAATGCGCAATAACTCATATAATGAAAGAAATAGTTTCTTCAAACTAAAGAAAACATACATACTTTCTAAATTTGTGTTCATTTAATGTCAAATACGTTTTCAATTTGCATAAATCTCCACTATTTAAAGTGAGTATTGTAGTGAGTAATGTTCAGTTCTTTACGTCAACAAAATGCAAATGTCACGCATGTGATAAACTTCTCGTTGTCACGAGTTTTACAAAGTGACAATTACAATTTACACAAGCATTTTCCTCAGATAGCATGAAAATGAAGTTACACTTTACACGCTTTAGAAATTCACAGAATATACTGAAGTGTAAATAATAAAGCATGTTCAGTTTTCACAGTTCCGCATTGCATGATTAATATTTGGTTCTACCGCCTTTAGAGGCAAGGATAGCTTCTATCCTTTTGTTCAAACTGGCAATTGTGTTATCTATAGTTTCAGTACAAATACAATCAAAAGCTCTTAAAACTCTAGCTTGAAATTCCTCAAACGACTCCCTTGTGATATTTCTAGATATTGCTTCGGATTCTAAATATCTCTTTACAAGATGAAATATGTTCTCGATAGGATTTAGGTCCGGTGAACGCGGAGGGATTTCATGAAATTCAGCCTCTATCTCTTGTAACGCATCCCTAGCTAACCTGCTTGTTTGCGACGGGTCGTTATCCATAACAAATAAACGTCTTCCATCTGTTTTGGGACCAGCTTGCGCAAACGTAATGTTGAAATGTTCCCTTATGAAGTTTCGAAAAAAATCACCGGTCATTTTTTCGTACGGCACTTTTAGAATAACTCCTTTCCCGTATGCTATCGCCACCACAACATGCAATCTTCTCCCTCCGGCCAACTCTTTCGAACCCTTCGCGGTTACCTCAAGGCCTTCGTCTTTCCTACGCCATACCCTTGATCTGTTCGAGGCTGCGCCGCTCTGTGGATTATACTTATGCACGAAAGATACACCATCCAAATAAAACGAAACTTCGTTAGTCCAGAATTCAGAATTTCTTGCCACCTCCCGCTTCATTTTACGAGCAAATTTCACGCGCAACTTTTTATCGTTTTCAAGCAGAATCCCCTTTCTCCTAGCTGAAAAGTATGAGTACCCGAGCTCATTTAAATATCGAGAATATGTTCTTCTACTCGCTCTATCAAAATTAAGGCCACTCTCCTCCACTAACCCCTTGACTGTCACGTGGACATTCCTTTTCCGTAATTGTTTCATTGTACGGAGCAGTAATCTCAGATCCCGTTGGCTTAGTTGTCTTGGTCTCCCGGTTCTCGTGGAAGTTGAAGACTCTTTAACAGTTCCGGGAAGTTCTCCACTGCATATTCTCTGTACACTCGATTTTGAAATTCCACAATCTTGTGCGATTTGTCGATACGAATAGTGACTGTATTTGTTTAAATACCACGCTAATGCTCTCTTCGATGCTAGTATTTGTTTTGTGAAAACCATATTCCACTTCTTTTCACGCTAAAACATAGACAGAAGTAACACTCCAAACGTTTTCCAATAAACAGCGCAGTTTTAAGTCATTTCGAATGCATATACATAACGTCACACTAGTCAAAATTTCACTAGAACGCCGTCCGCGCGCATTCGTACACTCGTTTGGTCACGCCAAACATCGTTTATTACCGTCGCAAATTCCGTATTATAGTTATGCCAGAAACTTGGTATCCCTTGACCACGTTAACAGCACTTTTTCCCAACTAGTCGTTTTCAGACAATGCAGGTCAAAAGTGTTGGGACACTTAGCGAGATACTACTGAAATATTCTCCCCCCACCCCCTCCCTCCCAAGCAATGTTGAGATTTGACACTACAACACAGATTTCAACAAAAATACTGTTTATCTGCATCTTCCAACATTGTTTGGGGGGGAGGGGGGTGGTACGCTCCAATTGTGACCCTAAAAAGTCAACTTTACTTGGAATACATGATTATTGGACAGGTGTCCCAACTACTTTTGACCTGCATTGTAGTCTTTGTCTTCTTTGCAGCACTCACACAAGAGAGCATCCAGCAACAAGTCTATATGTCTACAGCACCTCTCCAAGCTCATGACAAACTGACTGTTCTCGGTGGCGTGACTCTTTATATACCCAAGGGTGTTGACGTGTGTAGAAGCTGATGCCACTTTCTAAAGACCAATGACAGACCGGCCGGAATGTGACTGACCTTGAATGTCCTTGATGCCACTCTGAGGAGCCAATGACAGGGCCACCAGAATATGGCACCATCCTCAAGAACCAATCACAGACCTTGGAATTTGACATCACATGCTGCTGTCAAACCATAAATACGTGAGGCACACTTCATTCCTTGTCAGAACTCTTAGAGTCAGTCCCTGATTTAGATAACTTACCCAGCTATGAAGAGATGATGGGACTCTTACTTCCTATGCAAGGATCTGTGGTGGTGACCCCTGTGGAGGTGAAACCAGAACCTCAAGAACCGGCCGTCATGACTCCTATTGAGCCACTACCTAAGTTACAACATGGCACAGTCTTGGAACCCTTGATCGTGCCCCTACTGGAACCATCCCCAGAGCCCAAGGTACCTTTGTGTCCGTTGCACGAGACTCCTTTAGGCGAGAACCAGACCCGAGGTGATCCGTCCTTCAGATACGTCTTTTGTAAAGGGTACGATGAGGTGTGTCCGCTTTGGGTGGTGGGTGTGGATTGAGCCTACGAATGGCAGGCTGAAGTACCACAACAACTTCATCACGATATTAAGAAAGGACCATGGCACTGTTTTTGTGGGGAGAAAAGTAAAGTTGTACGAGCGATGAGCCCTGATTCCCCCAATGTGGGTCGCTTTTTCTTGACGTGTCGCCAGAACATGCCCTGCCGGTTCTTCCAAGGGTTGGACCGTGAGTGGTCGGACCAGATCTTTCAGCACCGATGGCAAGAGGCCAGAAAGAATGGCTGGAAAGGAGAACAGGAGGAAAAAGCCAGTGGGTTGGCCGAAGTGAATGCTCCATTGGACACTCATCAAGCCAGAAAAAAGCGAGATTTGGAGGAAGCAGATAACGAAATGGTGGTCGTCCAGGTGCCCAACCTGCCTGACGACAAGTTGGAGGAGGAACTAGAGAAGTACGTCAGAAAGCAGCAATGGATGGCTCAGCAGAAAAAGTGGATGAAACACGAGGCGTTGCAGCAGAGGTGGTGCAGGTGATTAGAACGCACCCGCCCCATTACGCTCGGACTGTTGCATGCTTGTTTTGAACAATTGAAAATGCATGAGATGGAAATTGATAAGGTATAAATAAAAGCTTGAACCCTCAAATTTGTGTGTCATTATGTCGTGTCTTGAGCTCAGACGATGTCTGTTGAGAGCGGTCGTCGCTCATGTGACCCAACTCCCTTATTGCAAATTCGAACAACGGGTTCGTTGGCATTTGTTGACTTGGATTTCCTACTGACGAACCCATCGATGCTCTAGCGGTGTTAAAAATACTATAAGTGGAGTCATTTTGTTGGCTATATGGACTGGTTGATGACGACATTCGGACCCGAACGTGCTTATCATACGTGGCAAACCCTTAAAAAGCATCATCCGCAGGACATCCGGACCATTCTGGAGTTGACGACACGTTGTCTCATCACCAAAACATGTCGATACAGAAACGTCGCTGCCACGCCCATTGTGAGTGCATACACGGATCCTCAGACCCCGGGTTCATTGGGTGGTGTGGCTCGGTACGCTCAAGCTCAATAATTGACGCAGAAGGAAGCCTTACGAGAATTGCAAGGGGAATTGGCCTACACACTGCATTGCCCCGTTTGACGACAGTTCAAGACGCTCCCGGTCTTGGTATTTCACAAGGACAAACAATGGCAAGCCGATCTGGTTGAGATGCAACCTCTTAAACAATGTAACGGTTGGCATCGCTATCTCTTGACGGTCATCGATGTGAATGGCTGGTGCCCGTGAAGAACAAGACAGGCACGGTGATCACTCAAGCTTTTGAAAAAGTGTTACGACAAGGGCGAAAACCTCAATGTTTACAGACGGATCTGGGCAAAGAGTTTAACAATGCCCCGTTTCATCGGATGTTGAAACAAGAAGGGATCCAACTCTTTTTGATGCACGAGAATGCCAAAGCATCCATAGTGGAACGCTTCAATCGTAGGTTGAAAGAACGCATGTACCGGTATTTTACCGCACAAAATACTCAAACGTACCTGAACGTGTTACTAGTCCGGGGCCATATGTACCTCAGTTGTTAATTGGGTACAATCAGACCCGTCATCGAAGTATTGGCATGGCCCCATGAGACGTCACCGATGACAACAAACACGTTGTATGGACCAAACTGTATGGAAAACGTTTGAAACGACGCCCTTGACCTAAAATCAAGGTGAGCGATCGTGTCCGTTTGAGTAAGAAACATCATCCGTTCAAGAAAGGCTATCTCCCTTCTTGGGCGGAAGAAGTCTTTATTGTGAGACGTGTGGTGCGAGGACCTATGGTTACTTATCAATTGGAAGAATGGGATGGCACGCCCTTAGAAGGGAGTTTTTATGAGCAAGATGTCCAAAAAGTCACCGTGTCAAACGATGCTTTGTTCCGAGTGGACAAGCGGTGAAAGTCCAATGGTTAGGCAGGCCCCAAAAATACGATAGTTGGGTCCCTCGTTCTTCCTTGACGCATGTATAAAAAGAGATTTTTAAAAAATAAGAAAAAAGAGATGACAAACAAGTTTCGGAGGCATTTGTGATGCCACTGAGAGTTGCTAATGAACCTTATTTACGCTCCTTTTAGTATAAGGTTTTAAATTCAATTTTATGTACAAAATATTTCTTTGTAAAATAGGCTACATTTCAAATCCAAACTGTTCTTTCTGTCAACAGACTATAGAAACAATACCTCATATTTTTTTGGACTGTTCCTTTGCTATATCTTTTTCGAAAGAGGTCTATGAACAAATTTTAAGTAAACTTAAAAGTTGCGAAAGCCTCATGCCAGAATACCGCGATATCATATTAGGGTTCTCAGAGGAGAAGATGGATCTACTAAATTATATACTTATTTCAGGAAAATCGTATTTGTGGACATGCCGTTGCAAAGAAATAAAACCATGTTTGAGCCACTTCAAAAGAATTTTGATCAATAAATATCAAATCGAAAAATATATCTCTCTGAAATTAAACAATTCAAATTTGTTCAAGGAAAAATGGAAAATGCTTGAGGGAATAAATTTTGGACAGTAATTGAGTCCACAATTATTCAACCGTAGTTTATTTACTTAGTCAAACAGTTTCACGTTAATCTCTACTATTCTTATTTTTCTACTTAAAATAACCTTTTGTAATGATTGTGGATTATCCAAACTTTTTGCCAATTGTTTAAGTTCAGCTTTTCTTTAATTTACATTTACCCTTAAGTAGAAATTGCTGTTCAGTTTATTACATTTATATCTTTTTTATATGTTCCAAGACTCCATGCAAGAGGACCAGACAGGCATCACTGTAGAGACAATGTTCCAACAATTACCGCCACATTCAGCCGAGAGATTAAGAGAGGAACTGAATTCATTCCGCTTGTCTCTCCCAGGGAGTGGAAGATCTGCTGTTGGAGGCACTGGCTTAAAGCAGTGGAATAACAATTAGCCTCATTAATGAAATTGTAAAAAAAATGTGAACTTTTTAACTTCAGCTGAGGAAATTGCAATGCTTCTTCCTATCTATAGCAAAAGCCAAGCAGTTGTTATTTGGAACATTATCAAAAAATACAAAACTCAGTGAAACATGTAATTTTTAATAAGATTCAATAAAACCCTTGCATTAAGAATGTTCTTAAGTAGGCTTGAACCAGTTTCAGCGCTTCCAAGTGATGATCTTAATAGAAGGATAGGCACCACAATTTATTGTGGTACCAAATGGAACACAAACTATTGCTAAACAAGATACAGTCATTATTGTGACGTAATATGTCACCATGGCAATGGGCAAGGCCTGTAAAAACACCCTTTATTTTGTCTTTAGTTGCTTGTATCTCAAAAACGAATTCGGTGACCCCCATTTTTTATTTCTGAAAAGTAATCAGAAGGGCATGATGAAACTTTCTGCAAAGCTCTGAATCCTCTAGACATACTGTTTTTAAACGTTGAGGAAAGTTTCATCATGCTTCTAATCACTTTTGGCATTTCAGCCCATGTCATAAAGGCTTCACACAAATAGGCTTTTGTAGGAGACAGCAAGCAGAGTACTGTAGTTGCTTGTCATCTTGGATGGCACATTGACCAGCTTGAACGTTTGTCTGAAATTATAAAGGGTTCCTGCCTCTCTACCACTTGCAGGTGTTGGCCAATACAGTTGCTCCCATATGAACTGCAATTTTACAGTACCAAGTAAGGTCAATTATTATAATAATACTAGTCCTTGCAACATATCAGATACTCAGTAGAGTCCATTTTTAAAATAGTGTGGATAATATGTTAATTTGGAATAAAGAACATACGATGCAACTTGGTGACAGTAAACCACTCTGTTGTTGACAGACAGGAAAATATAAACTGCAAAAACATTTCTCTGAAAGTTACAAATATTATTACGAGGTACTATGCAATGCACACCTCATTTGTCTTAGTCAATATAAATGAAATTCAGGCTAAAACGATTTCTCTCTGGCAATGTTCATTTGCGTTGTGTCGCCTTTAGCTAGTAAACAATGAGTTAT
>OX421449.1:23322126-23329626 GCA_949126865.1 Montipora capitata | reverse complement strand
GAAACTAACAAGATAAATGACTGACTTTATTCTTCTAAAAGTTATGATAATATTATTGCCAGTAACAGTTACACTGTATTTTGCATATTAATGTCATAGTACCATCAGACATTATATGTTACATTAGAGAATTTCAATATAAATTTAATATTGTTAAAATAAATGAAAATGTTAAACTTCACTCCCTGGTCAATAAGAAAAACACAACAGAAACTGCATGGCTCATTATTGAACTCAACGCCCTTAATGGCATACGCTGCTGAAAAAAACAAAACAACCTTTTGTTTCAAAGAAGTTACAAACTTGTAATTAATACAGTACCAGTAGCTCTACATTCTACATGTATGTAAGAATAAGAGGCATGTAGTTCCTGTATTCTTTGTTTGCGGCCGCCATGTTGGGGGATAACCAAGCTTTCAAAATGGCTGCCTCCGGGGGCATTTCTGATGTAAACATTCAGTATTCGGATTATTTTGCGGATCTGGAGGGGCCTGCGAAAAATAACTGTTTGTGGCCTCGACCCATATGCCTTGAGAAAAAAAGATTTCTCCGAAAACAAAGAGCTGCTGCTGAACGTTCAATATCCAGATGTTGTGAAGTACTTGGTTTTGCAAACCTCGTGGGCTACAAAAACCCAAATGAAGGCCTACAAATCGATGGACGCATACAATTTCTTTGTGTCTGGATGGGTGAATACTCTTTGCATACGATCTGTTGATGCCGATAAAGTTGTTGTGTTCGCCAGGGTAAGAAAATGTTTTTTTGATGATTTCTGAGCGACAGAAGCAAACAGATCAGAGCAAAAGAAAGGACTCATTTTTTTTTTAATCAACCTCAGATAATGCTCTTGTTTTAAAAGTTGATCTTGACACGAGATATCACTTAAGCTTATAGTGCTCACATTTTTGGCGAGTGATATTGCATTTTTCAAGGGATATTAATTTTTTTCATTTAAAATTAAGAGTTATTGTCTACCCTCAACAGGTGAATCACTCACAGAGAGCCTGGGACACCCCACTTAGAACATGGTTTCTGGCAGAAAAATGTGGAACTGTTATTGCTGCCCATTGTGATTGCATGGCAGGATTATGTGAAGGGTGTTCCCATGTGGGGGCAGTGCTTTTTGCCGAGGAGGCTGGTGTTAGAATTAGAGATGCTACCACATGCACACAGGAAAAGAACAAATGGCTTCTTCCAAGTCATGTTAGAGAAATCCCCTACTTACCTGTTCGTGAGATAGACTTTACATTTGCTAAAAAGAAGCATGAATTGATGGTGGAGAAACAGGTTACTCCTATGGCTACTAGATCAAACCCTGGGATCCAAACTACGAGGACACCTGCTCCACCCTCAGAAGAGCAGAAAAGTATGTTTTACAAGTATTTCTGGCTCTACAGTGAAACCAGCAGTCTTGTCCCTTGTCAATGAGCAGTATACTTGTAAAGAAATTGATAATGTACCGAAGCCCTTGCCCAATAGCTTATTTAAAGAAGAGTGTATTCAGTTGGATAACATAGAATTGCTGCAGCAGTGTCAACAAATATCGCTTGAGGTTACACGTGATGGGTGTCAAGCAATAGAAACTTCAACGAGAAAGCAGTCGCAGAATAAAGTTTGGTACCAACAACGGGCAGGTCGTATTACAGCTTCCAATCTGAAGTCTGCTTGCAAAACAAATACAGCTAAGCCTGCTAAGAGTCTTGTGAAATACATATGCTACCCTGAAGCCCATAAGTTTTCAACTCCGTCCACAAGGTGGGGTTCTGAACACGAGGGCAGGGCTCGCAAAGCTCATCAGATAATCAGTCAATTCCACGAGTCTTTAATAATTTCTGACAGTGGTCTCAATATTGATCCAAGGTGGCCATACTTAGGAGCTTCTCCTGATGGGATTGTTTACTGCAAATGCTGTGGGAGGGGTGCATGTGAAATAAAATGTCCATATGCATATAGGAATTCCAAAATTTCTGAGGCTGCTGGCCAGAAAAACTTTTGTTTAAAGAAAGACGAGTTTGGTAAAATTTATCTTGACAAAAGTCATGCCTACTACTACCTAGTTCAGGCCCAGATATTTATCTGTGGGGTCGAATATTGTGATTTTGTGGTGTGGACAACAAGAGATCTCTTCGTGCAAGGAATTCTTGCTGACCAAGAGTTCTGGGAAAATGCACTCTCTGCTTCCTCTGAGTTCTTCAGCAAGTGCATTTTACCTGAAATTGTAGGGAAGTACTATACACGCCCAGGGTGTGAAGCTCAAGCCATTCCATCTTCATCAACATCATTTGGTGATGAAGACGAGGAAGGGCCATGGTGCTATTGTGAACAAGATTTGGAGGGCAGTACATTAATTGGCTGTGACAATGATTTGTGCAAAATAATATGGTATCATATGTCATGTTTGAAGTTGAAAGAAGAGCCTGAGGGAGACTGGATCTGTCCAACTTGTTATAGACAAACTTGACTGGGCAATCATAATTAAAATGTTAAGTTTATTCAATTGTATCACCAACACAAAAAACATTACTTTGGGCTAATTTGTGCGCATGATCAATCGCCACGCATCGTCAACATTTTTTAAATTTACAACAGTGTGACAATTTTTAACTGTCTAAATTCCCATAAGTATTTCCTCCGTATGTCGGTTACAGAAACTAGTTTGCCAGAATTGAGAAACCTATTAATTTTTTCCGTAAAAACTGAAATGGCAATTTAAAAACTTAAACTATCTTGAGTTTCGAAGGAAATGGTTCCATGGTTGTCGTGTGTTTGCCAGAGTTGTTCAAAAATATCCCTACTGTTTGTTTTGGTTTTGTGGTTTTGCAGTTACTAGCCACGCGTGACTGTCTCCCGAATATATTTCAATTTTTAACCCATGCTCAACACGAAATGTCGAGCCGGCTGGCAGAGTCTACTTTCCTCTTCCCGACTTATCTAGGAAGATCGAAAGAGACTCTGCTCGCAGAGTATGGTGCACCTTAAAGGGACACAGTCAGCTGGTGCACATGTGCATTAGATACCATTTCTCTGCTAATTTGCATATCACGACAACACGGGCGCATCGGGTCGGCAAATCCTCAAACATCGTGAATCGAAGTAAATGCATGTCTTCACTGTTATTGTGGAATGTAATTTATAGCAGAGCATTAATTTTCACGGGTAATTTACAGATGAACATGTCCAGGGAAGGCGAAACGTCTGTGACATGTGCGAAGTGGAAAGGATCGAAGAATCAGTGGAGGTGAAAAACACTCTGTGATTTCGATTTGCTTTGCTTTGGCTTAATTGCGTTTTAAAGCTTCTCTACTTTCAAAATTTAGGAACCAAACCCATGTAATTGCAAGAGAGTTCAACAAGAGGTTGCCCTTGTCGAGGAGCGAACCGTTTATGTATTGACGCTTATCGGTGCGGGAGGCCTTCTAAACCCTGCCGAAATAAGGTGAGATAGTTTAACTAACAAAAAAGATATTTCTTTCATCTTTATATGTAAGTCTTTAGGTCGACTTCCAATTGTGTTAGTGATACTCGAGTCACAATAAAATGGTCAAGGCATTTTAAAGGTATTTCGAAATGTGGGTCTAAACATCTACGCAAACCAAGCTCAACATTATTGTTGCTCACGATTTTAGCTTTGTTGTCATCGAAAATTACGAAGAAACTAAAACAACTTGCTAGCGTATGTTCATTATTATTTGAAATTAGAAGCCTTCTCATAGACATAATAATTTGTTGTTGAACAGGCTAATGCTGTGAACCCTGTCAGGAACAACGAAGCCACTCAATGCCCAAGCGAAGGGAATGAGCGTGTTGCTGAAAACCAACAGGTCAAGGTAAAATTTCAATCATTGCGCTTTCAACGCTTTCCGTATACCTCGAACGAGGTATGATATATGACAAAAAAAAATTTTCACAATCAGTGTATATATAAGCAACTTATATTTTGTATGTGTTTTTATTGTCTTCATCTTCCTGTCGAAACTCAGGAGACCGGCAGAAAATGTTGACTGTGTTGTAAAATGCTCCTGAACTGGTCACTATTCCTTATGGCTGTGGAGAAACTAATATGCTAATTCTTGGTTGTGGGCCTTCAGGTTTTTGTCAATCTTCTATTATGCTATTGTTATAGATACCAATACCCTACTAATCTATATTTGTCACATAAATGAACAAGAAGGACTGGAGATGCTATGGATCTGCTCTTGATCTCAGATTCTAAGATTGTCGTTCCAAACAAATGTTATTCTATATAATTTGCAGGATTTCATCAACACACTTGACTCTTGACCATAAAGAAACTATGTATCAGAAGCGTGAGACGGGGAATTGGAAGTCTGGACTGCATAGACTCCTTGCTCATTATGGAAGATGACCTGGATAATGATAATGATGAGGATGACATTGCTGAGGTGCACAGTCTTGCAGCTGAAGCTAGGGATGCAATAACTCCACCACCCCAACCCATCCCTCTGCAGAGGCAAGGACCACGCCCCGAGTGGTGTGTATGTGGGAATTGCCGCAACATACCCTTAGAGGTGGAGAAAGTGTGCTGTATGAAACAAAAAATTGTGATGCGAAAAAACCAAGATTCAAAAAACTGTGTTTGGACCCTGATTATCTGGAACTGTCTATAAAAAGTAGTGCTGATATCAGGAATGATAGGCAAAACAACAGTACTCGAAGTTTTAGAAAGGCAACTTATCGCCATTACATCCTTGATAAACATGGTTATTTTGGGCAAGGGAAGGAGGAAAGTTGCACCATCATGTGTTGTGTGGCAAATCCGTGCACATTATCCATCTTCTACAGGCATTTACGAGGGTTTCAAGGAGCGCTGAACACTCTTACAGTACATGATATTACCGGTATTACCCAAAACTGAATGACGACAGAATGTGTGATAAACTAGCAAAAATTATGTATTTGATATTTGAATCCTTGTTACAGCCTTTTATTCTACATCAACAACCTGTTTCCTTTCACTACTAAATTTATAGAGCACAGAAGGTACAATAATAATTATTATTGTACTCTCACAAGGCAAATGACTTGCTGTGGTGAAGGCAATCCATGAAAACTTCAACTTGTGTTAATTAAAATTCTGCACTAAAATACATGTAGTGGCGAAATTAACAGAGAATCTAGAGGCGTTAATAGTTTAAGTTCCTTTTTTTCAAAAGATATGTAATTTTGCAAATAACAAAAATCCAATTCATAAACTGTGATGGTAGCACAGTTCTTGGTATACCCTACGCAAATCCTGAGGGAAAGGGGGGGGGGGGGGTACTCCCACTTTCAAGTGACAGGGATGATTGAATGGGGCACTAATCAAGAAATCCCTGCACCTAAATTTAAAAAGTTCTTGCAAAACGTTTACTGCCACCCCCTAAGAAACCCGAAATCAAAATTTTCGAACTCCAAAAATTGCTTTGATCATCCCTGTCACTTAAAAGCCAGACTACCCCCCCCCCCCCCTTCCCTGGGCTGGACATTTGCATTAATAAGTTATTTCTTTGTTTGAAACCTTGTTGATGTCTTTCACAGAATTCCTTAGAAGATACAGGAGCTGTGTGGGCAATGGTTGGGGCTATTTTCTCAGGGTCATTTTCAGATAGAGATACTTGTCTGTCTATATGCAAGACATCTTCTATCGAGCAACGAACAACTTTGGCCATGAGTATGGGAATGTAATCATAATCCTTGTCTACTTGTATGATCCGTGTATTCCACTCTTTGGTGCGTTAGTTGTATTTCCTGCTATATCTTGCTTCTCCCCCTTTCAATCCCATGGCAACTGTTCTGTTAAGATGGTAATTCCAATCTATAGCTGCGAGTTGCTTTCTTGCCTTGTAAAAGCTGTACCTGTTACAGAGATAGGAGGGTGTTACATGGTTACAAATAGATTTGATTTCTCACTTCTCGTCTTCAAAGATGTTTCAACATGAGAATAGAAAATTAGAATTTCCAAGCGGGCATGCTCTGGATGAAAAATTGTATTTAGCACATTTGCAGAAGAAGCAAAAGGTACATGCTTGCTTGCCCAATAACTGAAGCTGGTATTTCTTTGAAAAACTGTGCGTAAATCAACTCCCCCCTTCTACCACTAAAATTATGCTGCAATTATGTTACTCTATTGATGCTCACTTTGGAATTGCAGAGACCCTTGACAAAGACGAGGGATAAAAACTGAAACTCTCTTACACTACAAACTTCATTGACCGCTCCCCACAGGGGCTTTTCAGGGCCAGTGAAAGACAACGAAACTACGGAACAGAACAACAACAACTGTTAAGAACCCCAACTGGCCGGAGGCAAAGCAGTTGGCTATTTACAAGTGCAGCTGACAAGTTGAACCAGGGACTACCAGGATCAAAGTCAACGAGTGGTCAGAGCGTGTCTTGAATCCGGGATCTCCGGATCTCTAGGCAAGCACCCTAACCGCCGGGCCACACTGCCTCCTCTTCTTGAAACTCTTTCCTATTCACCTTCCCCCCATACATACAGTTTTTTACATACATCCATCCATACATACATACATACATAACAATGCTCACTTGTGAGGACCATGTATGTATGCCTGCATTATGGGGACACCCATTTCCCCAACAGGTAGGAAAATAAGAATATGTGCATTTCAAAGTACTCCTCACGAATGTTTATCCGGACACATTGACATCTTAAAAATTTCAATCCTTCCCTGTGGGGACAAATACCCATTGTGCTTGTGGGACATTTTCAAATCTCGGTTTTAACATCAACATTGTGTGGACCCATATATATTTTTATTTTAAAAGATGAGATTGCCCACCAGCAAGGTTTGGGCCTTTCATCTACCCTCGCAGACAGGATATTTTGGGCCACGATTTTTCAAACATATTGAAGACTACATGTACTCTGTGGGGACAATCACACTGTTTCAGCAAACTGTTTGTGAAAGTCAACACCCTTTAGAATCAGATTGGTACGCAGATGCGAGGAAAGTAAAAACTGAGAAATTCAAGACTTACTAGTTACTTCTTAGGAACAATGTCACAATGAGAAAGAGTTGTCTTTTCCCGCAGTTTCAAAGTACAGCTGATCCTGGTTAATATGGACACTAAAGAGACATACCATATAAAGCGGGCTCTTAGAAAAACCGTCACCGACATAGGACCTTTCATTACTTCTACGAGAAAACAGTTTCATTTTTAACTGGAACTGTAAGAAGTTCATGTAATATATGTAAACCTAAAATTAGTTTTAATGAGTATTGTTCTTGAAACACAAGAAATGAAATTACTGTACTTGAAAAAGGTCGTGACACTTCTTTACACTTTAATGTCATGCTACGTTGCTGCTGTTTGTTTGTTAACTGAACCATATTTGCTTACGATACAATCATAACAATAAGAATAGACCAGTGGGCACATAGCCAGTGTTCAAATAGCGAGGTTGACGATGCATGAGGTTGTACCTCACGACACAGAAAAGTATTAACCCGTGTCCGTATTAAGCGGGTTAATTTAA
>OX421449.1:23299626-23314626 GCA_949126865.1 Montipora capitata | reverse complement strand
TACAATCGCGCAAGTCACCTTTCTTGAATATCTTAACAATAAGTCCCTTCTTCCATACCTTCGGCCACCTCTCAACCTCCCAAAGCCTATTATAACATTTAGCCAGTCTACTTGCCCTGCCTTCCATGTCAGCTCTTAGTAAGTCCGGACCCACTTCATCTACCCCTGCTGCTTTTCCCGCCTTCGTATTCTTTAATGCGTTCTTAACCTCTTGTACCCTCCATCTTTCTAGGTCAATTTCCTCGATCTTGCCTGTTTCTTCTCTACTATACTCTTCAACTGGATTGATTGGGTCATCTCTGTTTAATATTTCACTAAAGTGCTCTACCCATCTCTGCAGTTTTTCTCGCGCTTCTGTCTTAAGCTCTCCTTGCTTGTTTCTCATGCCTACTTCCTGTCTCTTCTGTTCCCCTACTATTGCCTTGGTCATATTGTAGAGCTCCCTATTGCTACCATTCTCAGCAGCCTTTTCCACTGCTGCAGCCTTCTCCTCCAACCAATTCCTTTTATCCTCCCTCGCACTCTGTTTCACTTCCTTGTCTTTCACCATATACTCCTCCCTCCATCTCTGCTTTAATCGCTCTGATCTAGCACCTTCCATTTTAAGTTTTACGTCTTTCCTCTCCTTGACTTTTTTCCATGTCTTGTCTCCTATCCATGACTTGCTCTGCTTTTTTGACCTCCCGATAACTTTCTCTGCAGCACCTCTGTACGCCTCTAAAAGCTTATCATGCTCTTCCTCCGGATCTTCTATATCTCCTAGCAGGTCAAACCTGTTATTCACCTCAATGCTGTATCTCTTCCTGATCTCTTCACTTTGCAGCTTACATATATCAAACCTTACCCTTGCCATCTTCCCCCTCTCCACCCGGGCCAACTTCAACCTTATTCTGGTTCTCAGAAGGTAGTGGTCACTGTATACGTCTGCTGCCCTCATCACCCATGTGTCCATGATCGATGTTCTCATGTGTCCATTCACCATAACATGGTCAATCTGGTTTACTGTCTTCCCGTCTGGTGATCTCCAGGTCAGCTTATGTATCTCTTTGTGCGGGAATATTGTTCCAGTTATGACTAACCCATTCACACTACAGAAATCACATAGCCTTTCCCCGTTGTCGTTCATAACTCCAACACCAAACTTCCCCATTACTTCTTCCCTGTGAGCATTATTGCTTCCAACCTTGGCATTCATATCCCCCATCACTACAATCATGTCGTGTCTACTAACGCTCTAATGGTTTGTGCCAACGCTCTAATGTTCTTTCCAGCAGTACTAATGTTCTACCTTAATGCTTTAACACTTAGTTCTAAGCGCGCGAGTCTGATCGATGAGACCACAACGTAATGAGTGATTGCCGATCATCGAAACAAGGCCACGATTCGAAGTGTTAGCACCGTCGTGAGCTGGCCGAAAGAAATCGGACGCACTTTGATCACCAGAAGCGTATCTCGATTGTGATCTTAAAACGACCGAAGAGGCGCCATGGCGACATAACTGCATGCAGCTGCATGCAGGGAAGTCTGGATCCTTAACACGGCTTCTTGAACCTTCGAGCCAACAATATTTCACAATTCAAAATAATGTTTACAGTCAAAGAATTAGCAACCAAAACATATTTTTATTAAAATTATTTGCAGATACCCTCGCAATTTTTCAGGTTTCCTCTTCGGCGGTCTTTTCGAAACAGCAGAGAATTGTGGAGTTTCAAAACATAAGCTTAATATCTGATGACATCGATGTGAGCTCTCCAAAATACTTTTTATGGAAGCCAATCAAAACTTAATTCCAAATGGAGAAAGTGAGGAATGAAATAGGATCAAAATCAAAATTAAGGTGACTAGTTCAATGTACAGTCGACTCCCGATAACTTGAACTCTCGCTAACTGGAACTCGCGCTGACTCGATTTCCCTTGGATTCCCATCATACATTAACTGCAAACTCGAACCCTTGATAACTCAACCTCCCACGAACTAGAAGCAATTTTCGTTTTCCTTCGAACATTCTCTGTATATTAATTTTATTCCTTCGATAACTCGAAAAGTAAATAACTAAACTCAATAACTAAACAAACAGTGAACTGCAGTGCAAAACATTAATTTATTTTGGAGCAGCCATGTAATCTTTGTCTTTTCTTCTTTACGCAAAAACATGTCAGTCTAGTTCTGGTTTTAGTTGGATTTGGGTGCATTTAACTACATTAACTGTATCTTCATAAAGATACACGCAAATAGACGAAAGTGGAACTCCAGTGGCTCTCCAGTTGGCCAAAGGACATTGTTTTGGCACATTTGTGGAAAATTTATTTTATATCGAAGCGCCCGCTTCTGTCATGCAAGTAATAAACTTATAAGCTTAGGAGACATTAACTCGCGCATTTAAGACAACAGTTTATTTTGAAAGCTTCTTTATAAAAAAAAATCCGATTCAAAATTTCGTTTATTAAAAGTGAAATGCATAGAAGCGCCTGCTTTTGTCACGCAAGTAATAGTTTCAACCCTTCTGAGCCGGGTAGCTCGGTTAGTTGGGGCACCCTCCCTCCTCACAAGCTGAGGAGACATTATGACTCACGCAATAAAACAATAGTTTATTTTAAAAGCTTGTTTACAAAAGAATCAGATTAACAATTTCGGTTACTTACGGTAAAACCCATCTACTTTAATAACATTAGGCTTAAATTACAAAATGACCAAAAATATTACAGAAAACCTGCCATTAACTAAGCATACCTTTTTACCACCCCAGTAAACATACTAGCCCAGCATCTAGCGTTAACTTTGATCTTGATAAATTTCCATAGTTACTCCTTTTCTTCAGACGATTCGAAAGGAAACTTGCTAAATACAAGAATCTTCAAGGAATTTAACTTGTTGCTGTCAAGACGTTGTTTCCCACGACTGCCTTCGGTGATGCTTTACAAGTAAATTTCCAATTTTATTGTTCTATTTCATTATCTGATTATCACAGTGCTGGAAATAACAGTCGGTCATCGGACATTGTCCGACCAAATTTTGAAAATGTCCGGCCATTTTCACATTATGATCGGACACGATGACCGAACAGCTCACCAGCACATCTTGAGTTATCTTCCTCAAGGTGTTGTCAGTCAATAAATTATGTCCGGTCCAATTTGTCAAATGTCCGACCAAAATGAAGATTTGAAAGGACATATGTCCTGTGAATAAAAAAAAATTATTTCCAGCACTGTTATCATACTTAAACATCAGTGGTAAATTAACTTTAATTTAATAAACTCCTGGTATTCAACTTTTGCCATTTCATCTTTTATCTAGGATGTTTTTAAAGGTGATAAACCCTGGCCAAGTTTAAAGTAAACTAGGCCTGCTTCTTTGCGGCATGAATTTTCGCGGCCTTGAAAACCTTTCATTTTAAAAGACTTCTGTCAGCTAAGGAGGGTCTTTCGGATTTTCAATCAAATACAAAATTTTTATTTTGCTCGGCACGGATTTTGTTCTTTAAAATCCTTTCCTGACGTAGATTCTAATTAAATTAAGGAAATCCGTTTGGAGATTTTGTGTTAAATTCTGACTCGACAGAAAACGATAATTGACTTGGAAATTTACAATATTTCAGATTGCTGGAAATTAACAACTGGCGAATAATTTTTATCAGATGCACCTTGTGTACAAGAAACAGCGTTAACAAAGCTACGAGAGCCATAAACTACGGAAATTTTTTGTCAATGGTAAACAACCAATATTATTCCAGGAAAAAACGTACTTTTTCTCAAATTCAACATCCACAATGCTTGAAGCTTGTAATTGAAAAGCATGCGAACTGAGTAACGTTTTGTCACTGAACATTTAGGTTTCGTGACAATGGCCAAAGTTCAAAACATGACACAAGATAAATTTTTCTTGCCAATGGTAAAGCGCTTGTCAGTTGTTTCTTAGCATAAGTATTATTGTTTGTTCCCTTTATTCTACTTTTAACTGATTTAAAAAGTTAACCTACATTACATTACGTTTGAAGTTATTGCTTGACAGAATTCGTATTTTCAAACGACTCTCAAGAATCGTCTGATACGGAGCAATCGATACAGATTATTTTGATTTGCCAAGAGATTCCAAGATTTGCCCAACGGATGAGGTTAATATACATCTGACATACAAGACCAACGCTCCAACCGACGAGGCTGACGCTCTAACAGACGAGGCTGATGCTCTGACAGATGGAGCTAACGCTCTGACGGATAACACTAACGTTCCAACAGATGAAGTTGACGCTCCTTCTGACGACTGACGGATATCTAATGCTTCAGGCAATTTAACGGTTTAGCGTTAGTGTACGTTTTGCCATGGAAGGTCACAAAATGTTTTGTTTTTTTTGGAGCCACAAATTTATCTGAATCACAAGCAATTGATTTCCAGTGTAGCTTAATTAGTTCCTTGCCTTTTGTCCTTCCGAGTTTTGAGCTTACAGCTACTACAGGTGTATATACCGTGTTCAAATTCGTATTATAACTTGTTTGTTTAGCCTTGCTTGGGGGATTCGAACTGATGAACTACATGTATATATTTTTTGCTTTATTATTAGAGTAACCAAGGATGGAATCAAAATTACTGGGGAAATTTCCTGGCACCCAGGTCTAAATGACAAGGCCTGGGAGTTTCAGAAGGATTGCAACCTGTCTTCTGAACTCTCTTCCTATTTTATCCTCGTGAAAGCATGAACTGTACCATTATTACTACCTTTCTCAAATCACATGCAAATTCAAATCCAAATGCAAGATTATTATTAAATTAACCTACAGCACAATGTACAATGTGACAACAGAGAAACATACCACAATTAAACCGCCATGGGAGATCCTTGACCCCATAGTCATATCGAAGCTCAGTGTTTGGCAATGTGTTTTTTGTTGCAAAAAGGCAGAGCCATACTCACCCAGAAACTTCCAACTTCTTCATCTTACAATTTGACTTTTTGGCAGGGAGATCATTAACCATGCGACCAAGCCCACTTGAGAATGTGGCATCAATACTGAAATTCAAATAACAGTCTTGCTCAGAATTAAGGCAGCCAAAAGTAAATGAAAGACATAGAAAGAAATGCATTAGTAATAGTCTAAGGGCTAGTGTGTACAGAGGGAATCAGTAACTCTGTGTTACAGTAATAGCAATACTGATTGCATGAAAGCAAAATGTTCACAAAGTCTAAGAATGACTGAATCTCAACTAGAGTTTGCTCTATAAATTAAACTACACTGTACATTTAAGGACTTTCTAGCTCAAATTGGATTAGCAGTAATTAATTGTACTCCATGTGATGGCGTTATGTAAACTTTTTTTTTTAACTTTTCATGTGGCTGTAGAAATTTGGGATGGTTTAAATTTTTGGGGGGTACTTTTCTTGTTTGAAATTAAAATTGCCCAAATTCTTCGCAAGTATGGGAAATGACTTCAAGTATAAGCTGAAGATATGCATGCATTAACTGAAGATTGAATTCCATACAGATGAAGACACCCACTATTTTGTCCCTAAATTCTAAAACCGCAAAATACTGTATCATCAAACTTCTACAATGTATTTGAAAATGATTGTTTTTGTTTGTTTGAATTGAGTTGCCACATTTTCTTGAGAATTTAGCTCACCAGAAGGTAGCTCCTTTCCGCTGAAAAAAGTAGAGTAAGCTTCCTTGTTCTGAAGAGTACTCCTTTTCACGCTGTTCTCCTTCCTTGGCTGAGATAAGCTCTCCTGTGTATTGTAACAAGAAGTCTCCATTCTTAAATTCTCTGGTTGCAAATACACCTTTACCTTAAAAAATAAAACAAATTGAACACATCAATGATAGTTCTAGTGCAATTAAGATCATTAGTTTGACACCTGCTAGCCATTGAATATTGGTTGACAAATTAAAAGAGGCATAGTGAAATATTGGATGAGGAATAATGTATACAACCATGTTGGTTTACTGTACCACTCATCTTTATAAGAAATGGCTGCACAACCCTTGCAATCAAATGTGTTGATGAATGCCACATTTTATGGAGGGCAACCAGGGTTAAAAGGCAAATTACGTGTTCGAAAGTAGAAAATCAGTAATAACAATATAATCATTTTACTAAAATGTTTAACTCGCACTCTGTATGGAACATGATCGAAGTACAGTGCCACTCGGAGATAAGCAAACGACGCAGACGTAAAATGAACGTACGCAATACACGTATCCGCATTTTTTTTGATGCGTCTAAAATTGCGTGTCGTATACGCGTTTGTGCCTTTGTTATTCATAACCATAATTTTGCTTTTCCTGTTATTGTTTTCGGAGACAAAAGAATAAATTGCGTGACTGCCGACAAGTCGAAAATTTACATACGGTATGTCGCTTTGATTAGTATCAATTTCGAGCTGCAAAACAAATAAATGCAGTCGGCATATCATAGAAAGTTTGTAAAAAATCTTTTCTTTGAACAGGGAGCATTTTATCGTTTGAATCAGCAAATTATGACCAGTGTTTGCCGTTACGCGGTATTTACAGTCATTTCACTGTGACCTCTTGCCGACACGTGCAAAAAAAGTCCAATCTTTCCTAACAGAAAAATCAAATAAATGCGATCGGCATATCAGAGAAAGTTTTCTTAAAATTACTCGAATGAAGAAGAAGAAGATGTTTAAACTTGATGACAAACTCTCTATAGCTGTTTGGCAACGTACAACCGTAGTTAGGGTACAACTGAAATTCATAGAACAGTTTCACTCTCCTGAATACATATTTCACCGAAGGTTATTGTTGGGTGCCCCGGACAAATTATTGCCTTGATGGTGCTGTCGTCCTACATGTATAAACAAACACAAAATTGTGATATCTCTAGTTTTATAATTCGTTAGAACATTATTAGAACGACGAAGTATTCTATCTTGAATGCAGAATATAGTTAAAAACTTCTGATGCGCTGTTAATCGATGAGTCGGGTCGCGCGGTAATGCAGGTTTTTAAAGAGCATACAGATGCGCGGGCAAGCGTTTATATTACACACGATTCTCTAATTTCAACGTTGCCAGAAGTGAATCAGACGACAAAACACTTCGCCATAAACACTGATCTTTTAAGTAATACTATTTCCGAGGCTTTTTATCAACGAACCATTTCGTGGACGTTACATGAATTAAAATTTTTTTGTCACGTGCCGGCAAGCGTATTTGACTTCACCGTAGCGCTAAAACTCCACGCCAAAAAATCACTCTTTACTGTTGCATTTACCACAAAACAACTCAATCTGCAAAAGCCACAAGCCTAAGTGTACAACACAACATTAAACTAAACATCCCCTCAAAGAAACTTCACTAGTCCATTGGGCTACTGATGGTTACAAAAAACTAGCCCCAGGCTATCGGACACAACTTTCCTTGCACGCTGGCTTGGCAAATGACTACAAAAGCTAGGTTAGCAAGTTGCTGACTTCTAACACAATTTTACTTGCCAGTTTTTTTCTACTTGCCATGGCAATTAAAATGTCCACAGCTTGGAGTTTCTCAGTCTTTTCCTTTGCTTTCATTTGACTGCTCATAAGCAAACAGCTTATGTCAATTAAGCTATCAAAATGCGCAAAATCACCATACATTCACTTGTGATGTATAGATTGTGTTCACTCAAGTGACTGGCTGCCATATTGGTTCACTGAATCAAAAACAATAACTGATTATTTTGCATAAATCCCAAGACCCTTTATGCCTCCAGCATGGCCATCGTTTTTTTTTTTTACTCCTCCATCATGCATATGGCCACTGTGACATCTCATGAACACACACTATTGTGCATATATGCTGTACTTAGTTCACTAACAAAAGAACAAATTGTCTAATCATACCAATGTAATCACTGATGAACCTTTCCTCAAAGCTAAGTTGGTCAGTATTGCTTTTAATGCAATCAATAGCCAAATCATGCGGAAGTTGGCGATTTCCTCTCTGCAAGGACAATAATATTGGTCACCCAGGGTTGAACATGTGGATAAGAAAAATTTTTGCGGACTCATTAAGGAACCAAGTTGATTATCTTTTACAGTGGGAGCAATGAAACTGAAAGAGATATTGTGTTTTGATTAGAACACAATGAAAACTATGGTCTCTTTTAGCCAGTTATATATTTATTTTAGGTTGAGTTATTATTCCACATCCATCAAGACCATCGTCGCTCTTGGAACTATCCGAGGATCTCCAAGGATGATTATGTTTAAACTACATATGGAACTGTATGCCACAAGCTGACAAAACATACTGTAGAAGCCAGCAAATGGGTTAAAAGTTACCATTAGTCAATACTCCTCTTAATAAAGCTGCATTCTTATTGTACCAGTATGTTATGGCAACTTTACTCCAGAGAAATCATTTAGAGTATACTTTAGTGTGACTCAATGCCTTGACCCGATTAAACGCTGATGCCCCGATTAAACGCAGGCGCCTTAAATAAACACTAGGACCTTGACTAAACAGGGCAAAAAACTTCCACATGTCCGCCCGTCTGAGATGACTACTTCTTCACCACGGACGAGTGGATCCCAAAAGTCACTCGTCTGACTGAACGAGTACTGTACTCCTTGGAGTAATATAATGAAAACACTCAGCTTAAGACACACCTTGAATTAAAGATAAAATAATGTCTCAAACGTTCAACTTTCAACCCATAGAAAATGCGATTTCCTTCACGTGAATTCACAGCAAACGCACTAAGAGAACTCTTGTAGTGTTGAAGTATACTTTCTTAGCCAAGTTGAAAGCCCAGAAGAGCCTGGGAATGAGTTTTTGCCATGAGGCAAGATGGCATCCAGTTGCTGGAGTCTACGCGTATGTGGTCACGCGCTTCTGTCTTGCTTGGATACAGATAAAACGGCAACAGTCTAAGCAATTAGAAGAAATTAATTGGTGAATTGTTGTCTGTATTGGATTGTACGAGTAACCAGTTAAACATCGATGAGTACAATGTGTGGTTCCAGAAAATATCCATACCCCCACCACGGAAGACTTTTTGATTTGCACCCCCCCTCCCCCCAGGATTTTCCATTCCAGGGGGGTCTTTGATGACTCCCCCTCCCCTCAGGAATTTCCAGAATTTTTTTACTTATAAAAACGAAAGTGATTTAGTTACGTAATTGCGGTAGAATTTTATTACAACAGTGTAAACATTAAGGTTAACTTTTAGAAAAATATAACGCTTTGTTAAGCTCATTATCCAGCTAAACTTTCAGCTTGTGCACTATCAACTTTACAAAGCTTAAACATTTGGGTTGCACGTCGACTGTTTCACGTTTTTGTGCGAACTTCGATGAGAACATTTCACTCGCTTAAACAACTTCGCAAACTGTAGTAAATAAAACAGAAACTTACAAGGTTCCTTTGTCTACACATTTTGTCAGTTTCTTCAGGTTGATTCTTTAATATTTAGGGACCACACATGTTGACGCGGTAGGTTTCGTGAACGTCGTCACAAAGGCGATTGTTTTACGAAGAATATTATTGACGCCAAAATAATCCATCATATTTGTAAACTTAGATATGGCGATTTATGTGCAGTCTTTTTTTTCAAAATTTACTGACTCTCCAGCAGTCCTTCTCGCCGGTAAATGACACACAGCCTCACTGTTGCTTGCCTTTGAGCCACGGATGGAAGCGAAAGGGCGACTGTTATGGTTTTTGGCGCGATTTACTTCCTCCAATGAGTAGTCAAACTCCTGTTTTAGAATTTCCAGTTTGACATAACGAACTGAACCTCAACAATCGTTTCCCGATGCCGCAATAAATATTGCGTTTACTCAAAGAAGAGAAAACTTGACTCCCGGTTCCTGTCCGTGGTCTAAATGCCACCCACAAAAAAGAAAATGTCGTTGCACACAAGGGTTAAGATGGTGGGAACTTGCGTCTTATCGCATTTTCAATGAGTTACTACCCCCAGTGAAACATAAATCCTATCAAAAATGTGTTTACTGCATGTGAAGGTAGCAAAAAGTGATACTCAAGTGATACTCAAGTGAACGGAAGTGTTGGTTGGATGGACGAAAAAGAGACAAACGTGGAAGTCTGGGGACGAGACTCCAGTTGAGACCGCCATTTTAAATGTTTGAATCCGTCCCAAATGAAAGACACATTGTTCTTAGCTTCGGGAGATTGTAGCGCTAGCTAACTCAAAGAAAAACGGAAACATTGAAGCTAATAGTATTAACTTTATCTCAAAACTGACTCTTGTTTCAAAACATCGTCCGATAGTGTGTTTTGTGCTTCAGATCGATTGTATGTTGCTTTCAATGTTTTGTATGTGGTTCGTGACCCTTTGGAAAAGTAGTTTCCCACGAAACCCCCCTACCCCTTGGAAATTACTGCCCTTTAACCCCCCCTCTCCCTCGGAATTTTCAATTGTCTTCCGTGGTGGGGGTATGGATATTTTCTGGAACCACACAATGTTCACTTACAGTACAGCTCAGATACATTCAAACATCACGCGCGTAAGTTGCACGCACGTTTTTTGCGTGTGCGTGTGTAAAAATACTTGTTTGTAGATGCGCATTAGGCACGCTTTTTTCTTTTGTTATTCATTGCTTAATACTGCATTGTGTTGTTTTGTCTCGGAAATCAAAAGTAAATTGCCTCAATATTCCAAAAGCGACCTTCTGCCAAGCATAAATTTTTGGCTGTTTTTAAGCAACGTAACGCGTAATTAGGTAATGTCACGCAGTATTTTATAGTAACGTTAGTTTACCTCAGATCATACTTGGGCACGATACCCATACCAAGTTTAATACATGAAATAAAGCGTACTGTTATTGATCAACCATTGTACGCATGTAAAAGGCGAGAACAGCAAATCTGAGGTGTTTCATGCTGTCTGTATGCAAATTATCGAACACAACTGTCGAACAACCAGACATTATAAAAGTAATATTTTTAAGTCTTCGGTACAGATCTTGGAAAAAAATTCAAAAGAAAGTTAGGCGTTTCGACTGTCAGAACTTAAAGTGCCCCTGTGACCAAAAAATCAATTCATATTTTTCTTTGGATTTCAAAACTTTGTAAACAAAACACTAAGTGACCCAGGTTTTAAGCCTTGATTTCAAAAAGACACCTCTTTATTTTAACTGTAATTTTCCTATTTAATGCTCCGCCATTACTAAGATTATGTTCTTGAGAGAGCTGGATCGAGGAGAAAATGACGCCAAAGGCTCACTAGTTTAAGAATGCAATACGTGTGTACGCCGCAGAATTAATATGCAGCACGGGGGTTTTGGGCTTTCAGACTTTTAAACTCACGCTTTGCATATATAATAAGCTGCGTTCACACGCTGAAATTTTAAGCTAGTGAGCCTCTGACGTCACTTTTCCCTGGATCCAACCCTCTGAGGTCTAATCGGTCAGTTTTGAACGTGAGTAATGGCGGACCGTGAAATCCAAAACTTACACTCAAAGTAAATGGCCTTTGGATAAAAATCAAAGCTCAAAATTTTGCCAGTCAGGTGTTAAGCAAACACACTTTCAAAATCTGAAGGAAAAAAGGTAGTGGTTTTTTTGATCACAGGGGCACTTTAAACGTTTAAAGATTCCAGTGCTACGCCAAAAAAAATTCAATGTGTTGTTTGATGCTGACCAAATGCACTTTTCGTGGCTGAGCGGTAACACAAACAACATGAAACATCAAAGCAACATTTTGAGCTTTCAGGACAGATCTCTGAAAATACTTGGTGAATTTCAGCTTAGACTTCGAAATTTACAGATTAAAACATTCCAGTGATACGCCCAAAGAAAATTCAAAGTGTTATTTGACGCCGAACAAATGCACTTTTTGTGCCTGAGAGGTAACACAAAAAACACGAAACTTTGAGGTTTCGGAACAGATCTCCAAAATATTTGGCATCATAGACGCATTTTCAATGATTTCAGAAAATATTCGGCATATAGTGAAGAAAACAAATCATAATATGAAAGCTTCAACAAAGAAAACCTGATAAGTTTCTTACTTTACCAAAATCGTAAACTTTTGGTGAAGCGTGACATTACAATACAGTGATCCTTCATGCCGGTGGCACAGCTGGCAACATAATTAAACAGAATAAATACGCATGGTAGCAACGCTTTGGACCTCGGAAAATACTTGACAGAAGCAGGGAATGATATGAAAGCTAAACTTCCAGTAAAGCACTGTCAAAAATGTCACTGTCAGTAATTTTTTATGTCGACCAAATACAACTTTTCACGGCTGAAAGCGGTGACACAAACGACGTGAAACATTGACGCAACATCTTTCGGTGTAGGTCTTGGAAAACACATGTACTTCATGATACTTGGCAGATTTATACAAAAACACATAAGAAAAGGCTTACCCTTTGTAATCTGCCAGTTCAACACTTCCATTGATGCACCATAGAAAAGGTTGCTGTTTGTTTGACGCCGACTAAATGCACATTTTGCGGCCTTAAGCCTTAAGTAAGCCTTGGTGACAAATGATGTGAACACTGAAATAACATCAGGTCATACTTTACTTAGCAGATTCCAGCAAAATGCACATACTGTAAAAAAGCTTAACATTTATAATTTGCCGGTTTTAAACTTCCAGTGACGTGTCAAATAGAAGTTTTGTGTGGTATTTGATGCCAAACGAATGCAGTTTATACTGAGTTCTTTGTTTGCAGTAACAATGAAAGCTGACACTAAAAGACAATCAGCTCGCTCATACATACCAATGAGCTGAATTCACACGAGTTTCTGACACGCGTGCCATTAACGCAGCCGCGTGCGTGCACCACACGCAGACGCGCAAAACGCACCAATTTATGTTCGAATATATCTGAGATGTACTGTACGAATGGCAGTTTTACCAGCCTGTTCAAGAATGGGAGGTCTCAAAAGAAATACAGCCAGCAAGACAAGTTTAACTCCCCAATTATTTGAATCATTTTCTACTGATTGTAAGTTCAGAATACCTCAGGCATTTCTAGACTTCACAAACCGTCTAATTCACGCTGAACAAGATAAATTACCACTGACTTTCATTGATTATTAAAAACGTCAGTATCATTTACTAATTTTTTGGATGAGTGAAATTCAATTTCAGACGACCAAAATTGTGTCCTACTTGTCCGATGGATGAGTGAAGTGACAAGAAAGTTTTTTGGGCTGCTAAATGCCCCCGGCATCTATTTCAAAATTGGCAGTTTTGACACGGTCTTAATACGAGTCCGGCATTTATCGGGGCCCAGCATTTAATCGAGAAAATACCGTATACATACATATATATATACATTTTGACCAAAGGAAAATCAGGTCAGATTAACAATTTTGAGCACTTTTGCAAACAAAAATTGAAGCCTTTCTTTGCTTGAACCTGAGTTTCAATTATCCTATTACTGCTTACCCTTGAGGATCGCCTTTGACTTTCCATCTTCAAAAACACATGTAAAAGAGAAAGGCAATAGTCCTAACGTTAACATCCATGTTTATACAAATACCATATGCATATGAATTAATATGAAGTAGAATGTTGTGCTGTAAGCTTTGGGCATTCGTTTTATAGGTGGAAATGTGGATTCGAGGGCAAGATTTCTCCCAGCATCACATGAGCAAAACGGTTTGACACGATCATAACTTTCAACAAAATGGTATGATTTTGGATTTTTAGGGTGGTGCTAAAAAGCCTATCAGTCAAAGTTAATTATGAGCATGATTTGGCTAGCACTACTTTACGCCGGAAATTAATGAGTGAGGACATCCAGTAACCCTTTATATCTAATCGTTTGGAAATGGGGAAAATCAGAAAACACTGGCCTTATCGACTTCGACTGTTACTGTTTTAACATATTAAATTTGCTATTTGGTTGTTCTTATAAGCTTACATTCCATGTGGGCAAATCTTCGTGCAAACAAAGCTCAGGGCGTTAACATTGTAACTTCGATTCTTTGTCTACTTGACCCAGAGAAATTAGGTATTTACTCCCAATAGTTAGATACAGCTTAGTCACTTACCTTTTAGTGTGTGAAATACATCCAATCGCTTTTGAAAGCAAGAAAAAAGAATCGAAATGGCAGCAAACTTTCACGGGGACTTTCTCGGTCGGTTTCCCGCGTCGTTTCCCACAAACGAATAGTGGTTTTTGCTGAACAGCGGTGTCCTGTGCTGGACAGGCCCAGGACAGGCCTGTCCGCCATCATGGAGAAACACCGCCAAGAAGACCCTGGGAACGAGATTGCTACTGGAGAGTGTTGGGTTTTACTGAACAGCGGTATCGCGGTCACCAGAGACACCATAGATGTAGGAGCAGCCAATGAGAATGCGGATATGGCCAGTTGTTCAGTACCCTTCAAAACAGGTAAGTTCGTCTTTTTCTTGCTATACCTCATACGTTCGCAAAGCAAATCAAATGAGCCCAATCGAACTGAATTTCAATCGATTCAATCCACGGATTGCATTCGAATTGAGCCAAATCGATAAAATTATCAAACTCTTGTGCACACGCACAAAAATGGTAGGATCGTTCCACCAAAATTAAAACATTGTCACAGTCGGCTCCACCAAGAAACAGCCAGATAAAATAACTTTAAAATAGTTAATACATCGCTCCACGAGCACCGCTCACTGACCATAGATCAAACCGATGTCAGAGTTATCCGCTTGCAGGACCGAGTATATCATACTCCTACGATCAATCAAGGCGATAAACTGTTAACATGTTTCTCAGGAGTTCGCCACTTCACGACTAGACGTTTGCTAGAACACTTTCAAACTGAGAAGTGATAAATCAGGTTATGATTACAGCCGACAGGGATATGGTAACATATTTTAATTTATGCACCTATCAATTTAAAGCCGGGGGGGGGGAGGCAGGGCATGGGGTGGGGATTTGACAATTTTTAAAATTTTGCCGTCAAATTCCCCACCTATGGGCAAACCATTCCAGTCAAATGCCCAAAAATTTCCCCACCCCGGGCGGCACATCTAGTTGACCTTTTTTAGCTTTCGAATTACAACCAAAATTGCAATACCCAGCTCACCTTT
>OX421449.1:23289626-23297126 GCA_949126865.1 Montipora capitata | reverse complement strand
ATCACTATTGGCATGCAATTGTAAGTGCCATTTAGGTTGGATCCATTTGAGACCCCACATAAGTTCCCAGGACCTTTGTCCTCTGGTCGGGATGAGGCTGACTGCTTTTCATTTGGGGGAAAACGGCAGGCATAACTTCGGAAAAGGTGCGGAGAATTTCTGAAAGACATTAACGCTCTCAGAATATCTCAAGGTTTCTGAACTTCAGGGATTGACAGCTACATCTACGAAATCTCTCTAAAGGCCAGTTTACACACTGTGATTTGTCGGAACTGATGTCTTGGGCCGACCTGTTGGGGGGCGAATCAGAGTGTAAAATAAGAACTACGACATATCTGCATGATTGTGACTCAACACAAGTTAAATGACACAGAAAATGATGCAAAAGGAAGTATTGTGGGTACTTTATACATTCACTAATCATCGCTTCAATCTCTGTTTCTTCAAAAGACATGAGTTTTTTTCTAGTGTTGCATTTTCCATGTTGGCTGCCATGTTTCCTTTGTCTGAGGGGAAAATCGGGCCGACACAAAAAATCTGTTTGGCGTGAACAGATATTTTTGTGTCGGGCTGCTGTGTCGAATTCGTATCGTGGGAAGATCAGAATAGCATTTACATGCTCTGACAGGTCGGCCCGAGAAATCAGTCTTGACAAATCGCACTGTGTAAACTGACCTTAATGATAGTTTTTCTTCAAGCTAGTATCTTGTGTTGGTCACTGTACTGAAGTGGACATGGCTGTGGCCTTTTACAAAGCAACGGAGGCCCCAGCAGGGGAGGGGGACTGAAATAAAAAAAAAGGTAGTCAGGCTCCTTACACATTTTCCCTAGAAGAATTAAAAGAAAAACCTAGTATTGATGAGTGGATATTGCAGTGAATTTGCCAGAATGTAATTTTTTAAAGGTACATGTATTTTCACATGACACATATGTCACATTGTAACAAATACTTATCATTCTCAAACAAGCGCTCTGGGTTAAATAGGGCAGATTAATGCTCAACCCTAATGTTCTTTAATAATTGGCATGCCAGAAATGGGAATTTTTATGGAGCAGTTATATTTCTTATTATAAAAGTTATTTATACTGTGGTCTAGCTTTCTAATCTGTTTTCATTATCATATCTGCAACCTCATACAGTCAAAGCTCTCCTTGCAACCACTCTCGTAAGCAACCAGCTCTAGTTACGACAACCGTTGCAAATCCCATTTAGATTGTCACCCAAACTCTCTAATTAAAAGCTCTCTTAAGCGACCACTCCCATAGGCGACCGCAACCACTTTTGAAAATTACCAACTGGTATTTTCCTTTGTTTTTAAGCTCTCGTACGCTACCTCTAAAAAAGTTTGATTCAAATTAGTAAATACTTTAAGAAGATTGCACTTCTTGATGAGACTTTCAACTTTAATTTCGCAGTTTAGCCAAGGTATCCATATATTTTTGTTCCCAGAAAATATGTTGGTGCATGCTATTTCCAAACCATAGCAAGCATACTCGCTATTCGGCCATGACTATTAATAGCTCATGTACATATCCAAATCTTTATGCTGAAAGCCCTCGTAAGCGACCAGTCTCTATTGTTTTGAGGTGTGGTTGCTTACGAGAGCCCATGCTTGCAAACGACCAGCTCCAGTTATGACCACTTTTTCAAATTCCCGAGGTGGTCACTTACGGGAGCTTCGACTGTATGCCATAAAAGCTCGATATAATCTCCCCCCCCCTTCCTTCCTGGCCTGGGTCGCTTATTAATTTTCTGGCCTTGCAGACAGAGGTGTGGGTATTATTGGAGAGAGGGGTGATTAATAGAGAGGGGGCTTATTACAGCTTTATCTGTGGGTGGATCCATTTTGTCACAGCCCTCAGTTGGCAAACTTAATAAGCCAACATCGCTTTTCTCTCTTTTATTTTTGTTTTAATTAGTAGTCTCTCCTCAAGACCAGGATTATTATCATGTAAACAAGGGGTAAAAGATACAAGTTGTAGACTATTTGGAAGACCAATTCAGACATTTTAAGTTGTCAATTATTGTTTGAGTGGTTGTCTTTGTGAAATTATCATCCTTACAAGTGAATTCAATAAAGTAGCTTACAACTGTACTATGTGGTCTGTGTATCTGCTGCATCTAACATGCATGTGTATTTGCTGGAAAAAAGGGTTTTCCTAAAACAAACTACATGCCCAGTTTTCAACCGTCTTAGTGAACAGCTTTTATCAGAAAAGCATTGGAAAAAACAAAGTTTCACTTACCCAAATTTTTTGTCCATTGTGGGGACTGCTGTGTATCTTTTACACAACATGGCATTGTGAGGACATCACTTTTTTATACTGTAGAATACGTTTCTGGCCAAAACAAGTCATTTAAAGGCAATGTAGTTTTGGGG
Source organism: Montipora capitata (assembly GCA_949126865.1). Lineage (NCBI taxonomy): Eukaryota > Metazoa > Cnidaria > Anthozoa > Scleractinia > Acroporidae > Montipora > Montipora capitata. Next base: position 23,294,745 of record OX421449.1, on the reverse strand, counting down.
ACCCAATTTTGGTCCCACAGAACAGGTGTGTAACTATACGTGTGTCCCCAGAAATAAGCATGTGTAAGTACATACATACATACATACATACATACATGCATATATGCATGCATGTATGTAAACCCCCTCATCAGTTGCAGTTGTACTTTGCTTTTGAACTTACAAAATTATTATTATTATGACATAATACTAGCAGTTCTCATTGAGAAGTGAGTGCTGCCGTTAAAGGTGTTTTTGAATGCAAATACGACAATGAGAATTTCAACATATTTCCAAAATGGCATGGTTACATGTATGTTCTTTGAGTATTTGTTGGGATCATTATGCTTGTAGTAATTGCTAAAAGTGGAAAAGAAATATATTGGTTAACGAAAGCGGAAGGTGTAACGAATAACACTGTCTAATGCAACATGTAATAATTAGGACTTTCAAACTGATTCTTAGAACGATTAGTGACACTTTCTTTTGTCTATCTAGCGCATCGTGGAAATAAGCTAAATACTTGGTGTAACAATAGTTACTACATGTATAAGGGCAATAACGGGTTCATGAACTGATTGTTAGAACAATTAGTGACAGTGACACTGTGTAACGCAACGTGTAATAGACTATTTATTTCGTCTAACAGAAATCGACTGAATTCGATCGATTGAAAAGCAAAGCTGCAAGTGACACAAATGCACACTGTTGGCCTCTAGAATGCTCACTGAAAGCTTCATGACCTTGATGAATGCTTCCTCGAATAGAAGTAATCATAATAGATCAGCGAAAAGTGCCAAAACTCACCTGTAAACAGCGAAACCTTCACTCTGATCGACTGTATTTATAACTTGCTGCGAGCACTTGCGATTTTCCGCTGAGCAAGCACATGTCAATTTTTCTTATAAGACAGCTGCTGATTGGCTAGACTGTGCCATATAAGAGGATTTCTGATTGGCTGTTTCTTAATGCGAACGATGCGTCGAACCATAATTTCTCGATGGCTTCAAGAATATGAAGGCTGCCTATCGGCAGCAAAAAATACATTTACAAGAAAATTAAAGAAATTCAAGAAATTCAAGTTTATCTACTACTTGTGCAATAAACGTAACTCAATTAATTACATACTTGTAACAAGTTCTCTTTGCAGCATATGCCAATGACATGCTGTTGAGGCATTCCAAAGATCCTGTGTGCCTTTACAGCAATAATAACAAAACTCATGGTTCGTACAATCTTGAAAAGGTCTTGAATTTTAGTAGCCGTCTTGAAAAGTCCTTGAAATTTAGTAATTTGTTTATGCCATCACTTTTCTGAAAGTTAAATGATTTTGCTAAGAAAATTTGTCCATTGACTCCTAATATCTAATACTTTCATGTCATAGCGACGGCAATACATGCAGGAAAATTAATGGCCGGTGTAACACGTGAGCGTGTACATGAAACAAGTCATTTCAAGTGATTAAAGAGGCAGTGGATGACAAACTCACTCTTGCCAAACTACATTTCTTTAAGTGCACTGCTAGTCACTTACAGCCGTTTCTAGCCAATTATCAAACTGACAAGCCCATGGTTTGTTTCTTGGCAACTGACCTGAGCACTGTTCTAAGAAGCCTTATGAGAAGATTCATCAAAGATGATGTGCTGTCTGAAGCAACCACAGTGGAGAAGCTAATAGTAGTCAATGTGCAGGAGAAGAGTAACCACAAGAGCTACAAGAAGATTGAAATTGGCTTCTTCACAGAAAATGCACTAAAAGATGCTCGTACAAAAGCCCAAAAAGCAGGATGCTCCATAAGTGACAAAGAGCTCATGGCTTTCAGACTGGAATGTAAGACCTTCCTCATTGCAGTTCTTATGAAATTGATTCTGAAGTGCCCACTTTCTTACTCCCTTGTTCGCAACATGGTGGCTCTAGATCCCATAGAAATGGTTGCAAACCCAAACATCTGCAGAGCGGAATTCAAAAGGATCCTAACTGTGCTTGTCAATTCAAACAAATTGATGGGTGAGAACTGCGACAGTGTTTTTCAAGAATATTCAAACTTTTTGGGCAGTGTTCCAATCATTGGCTCTGATATGTTTTCATCTTTCAACCCAAATGTTAATAGAGTTGATGATTTTTTTTCTACTCACATGACCGGTAATAACTATGCAGCATTGTTTGGTATAGTGAACATTTTGCTGGTGCTTTCACACGGTCAGGCATCTGTGGAGAGGGGGTTTTCTGTCAACAAAGAAATTGAGGTAGAGAACTTGCATGAGCACTCTCTGGTAGCTCAGCGTATCATTTGTGATCATCTAAAGGCAGTTGGTGGAGTTCGCAATGTGCCAATTACAAAGAAACTCCTTGCTGCAGCAGCTTCATCACGACAGAAATATGAGAAGCATCTACAGGACCAAAGGGACAAAATGAAGACAGATAAAGAACAGAGAAAGAGAAAACATGTCCTGGATGAGATTGAGGAGCTCAAGGAGAAGAAGAAAAGGATGAAACTGGATATAGACTCACTGGTAAAGTCAGCAGATGATTTCAGTGTCAAAGCTGACGAAACTGGGCAGATGACTCTTGTCACTAAGTCCAATGCTCTTAGAATGGCAGCCAAAGATAAGACTCCTCAACTGCAAGACGTTGAGGACAAACTAAATGGAAAGTTGGAAGCTCTAAAACGCTGCTGAAACATTTTGGTATCATTTATGTTGAACTAAAATGATTGTATTTCTGTATTTCAAATTATTTCTGTACCTCACTTTCCAAAATGTCATTTCAGGGACTAACGTCATCAACCATGGCTGAGCTATTTACATACCGTAAATAGGTTATGACTGAATTGAGTGTTTTAAGTGTTAAAAGAGGTACCCAGAATGTCGATTTAGTGAATAAAACTGAGTCCTTGAAAACTAGGTTTTGTCTGTGAAAAGTCCTTGAAAAGTCCTTAAATTTTGTTTGTTTGAAGTTGTACGAACCATGAAAACTACAATGAGGATACTATTGAGGACTTTAATGTCTTTGTCTTGCCAAAATATGCATTCATGCTGTGGCTGAAAGTAAACTAAAAGCACACCCCCAAAAATAAACATCAGCTGAACGTAATTTTAATATCACCACAAAAAAAAGCATTTACCTGAACTTCACGTAGTACGTGAAGCTATCTAGTAGAGATGGTTCAAGCACCACTTTCTGTAATACTTCAAAGTCCTGGTCCCTCTGGTCAAACCAAGGTGGGTGTTCTTCGCCTGGCTCCATTTCTTCATGGTCGCATCTTCCTGTGGTCCATTCATGTTCATTACAAACATGATGCATTAGACTTAGCCATTTGTCCTTTGAAATAAGCCAATAATATGTTTCACTGTCGTGATTAGGTAATTGACACATGCTGACAAAACACTTGTTCGCTAAAGGGGATATATTAGTGCACATACATGGGCTGACCTTGACTGGCATTGACTGGCATTGTATAGCATGGGTCATAGACATGAGAAAACCTGCTGCTCTCAAATAGTTACATTATTATTTTTAAGTTTCTACCTTCATTGCTTCTAGGGCCTGGTTGGTGTCTTCACATTCCGATGCAATTGAACAGCAATGCCAGAAGTGGTTTATTATTTGGTTTGACCACTTTCCCACTTTATCATTACCTTTGGTACTGGCTACCTAGAAAAAACAAAAACACTCATGAGGGGTGTTTTCTATCAGTGATGTCATATTCGGATTTTACCCCAATTCCTGAATTGGGGTGGGGGGGGGGGGGGAGGGGAAGGACTTAAGCAAAAAATAATTATCTACTATTATTCACTATAATAAAGTTTCTGGCTATCATTCCCATTCAAGGGGTTGAAGGAAGGTTAATACACTGAAGCACCTGGAATAAAGCAAATTCGTTTTTTCACATTTCACTACCTTTTGTATACTCTTGCGTATGCTTTTGGCCTTGTGCCAGACATCAAGGGAGTGGAAGAGGGTCTTGAATTCATCAGCTAGGCAAACACACCAGCAACAATAAGAGCCAGTAATGTTGTACAAAATCGGGTTGTAACTATCATGTGAGGGTCGGTTTTGAAAATTTGAAATGATGAAAAAACATCACTGACATGAAAAATAACAGCTGTCATACTTCAAAATGTATGTAGATTCTCTAATCCAACATCAATGTACTTTACATCATTCCAACAGAAAAGCAAGAGTAACCCTGGGTATCCAATAAAGCATTTCAATTTTGCCCTTAAACAGCAAATGGGCATTTTTGAACTTTGAACCTGACAGGTATCAAAATGCAATTTGCAAAACAACCATCTATGAAGAAGCCAAACCTTACATGAAGCTCACTGTACAATTTTGAACTTACTCATAAGCTTCTTGATAGAGGATGATGCACCCGTGCAAACTTCAATAACATTTAAGACCCTATAGAGTCTTTGTAGACAGTGGTTCAAGGCCTTCTTTTCCATTACACTTGATTTCAACCCAACACGTCTTTTGTCCAGAACTTCGATTTCAATAACATAACCAGTGATCATCTCCATTACGTAGTAGCAGAGATTTTTGGCTGAAAATCCAGGAGAGTCACACTGGCCATCACCACAAACAGTAAGGTCCTCAGTGGCAAATTGGGCCCACAATTCCTCTCTCATATTTTCCCACCATTCATCAATGACAGGGGCACAATACAGTTTCTGGACTCTCTGAAAAGTTGATGCCGGAATGAATTTGAGTCCTAGGTGCTTTGCAAATTTTTCAATTTTTGAAAAATTGTTTCCTGACGTGAGAACTGCAGCTGCTGTTTGAAGGTTATTGGACAACATGCCATTTGCATCTCCTGAAGTACAAAACCGTCCCTTGTGCCCTGCTGGACACTTCCAACGAATTACTGCACACAGTGAATATTCAACAGTTGCCACATGAATGCACCCTGGATACTTGCATGGCCCTGCAAGCTGCTGCAGTAGCAAATGCAACGAGCAGATTACTTTGGTTCCTTTGACATGGCCAAGTTCTTCTTTATAATGAAATTCTTCGTCTTTTCTTGAAAAGCGTTTTTGAGGACCATACTCAGACTGGTGCTTTGAGACGAATGGTTGGCTTATCTGCTCAAAAGCCGTCTGGGTCCACACTGATACAGAATCTGTAGTTGATTTATCTG
>OX421449.1:23274626-23282126 GCA_949126865.1 Montipora capitata | reverse complement strand
CTCTCTCTCTTGAGTGCTTTGTTTAGTTGTTGTGGGTCCAAACAAAGTCTCAAATCCCCGGACTCCTTCGTTGCGATAACTTGGTTGCTCACCCAGTCAGTGGGTTCATCAACAGGCATCAGTACTCCGATGTCTGTCAGTCTCTCAAGCTCCGCTTTGAGCTTTGGCTTAATGGCAAATGGTACACGCCGTGACGGGGCAATATTTGGTGGCACAGCCGGGTCAACATCAAGGTGCTGCTTTCCTTCGAGTGTCCCCAGTTCTCCTTCAAATACATCATTGTACTCTTCTATTATCTCATGGGCTGTCAGAATCTTCTTACTTTCTGTTTTTGTTGCGGCCACCCTTTCAAAGTTTTCTTCATGCACTTCTATGAGCCCCATTTGCTGTATCACCTTTGCTCCTAGCAATGGAGTTAAATTGTCCTTAACAGCAATGAACTCGATGGAGTACTTTCTGCGGTTTTTTGGATTAGGTAGAGTCACGTGACTGGTCCCTTCCGGTTTAAGTTCGGTTTTGTTCCACATCTGTAACACTCGTTTTGTTGGTTGAACATCCCCCTTGTTGACATATTTGACCGGTAAAACATTCACAGTGGCACCACAGTCGAAACTTTATGGGTTTCTCATTAATAAGCATCTGTGCGTAGATTTCACGCTCCGTGACACTGCTGACAGTTCCTGTCATTTCTGGCTTTGTGGTCAAACAATAATGGAATTCTTCCTCGCTGATTTCATCTTCTTCGACTTGGTGTGCTCTTTCTTTGCTCTACATTGGCTTGCGAAATGATTTTTTTTGCCACAGGATCCACAAATACGGCCCCAAGCGGAACAATTGGTTCTACCTCTGCGATGTTTTCTTCGACAGAACTCACACACTTCTTCATCTGGGTGTTCGAAGCCTCATCGCTCTTTACTATGTCAATGCATTTTTGCAAGTCAATTTCGTCTGACGCAATAGGCGTTTGCGTGTGTCACCCTCATGTACACCAACAACAATTCGATCTCTGATCAGTGAGTCATGTAAACATGGGCAGAAATTGCATCTCTGTGCCAGTGTTCTCAGTTCTCCTACGTAGGCATCGATAGATTCGCCTTCCTTTTGATTGCGGCTTAGTTTCTCCTATTGCGTACTTATCAAATTCTTACATTATCTCCAATAGCTTGCGCCGGTTCTCTTCGCTCAAATCAAAACTGTTGTAGATTTTGACCGCGTAGGTCCAATCGAGTACAAGAACAAGGCGACCCTGTAGTCTTCAGGCTGCTGGTTGAGCTGTGCAACAATGGTGTAGTTATCCCACTGTTGTTTATAAACTTTCCAGTTTACAGCTTTTTCTTTAGCTGAAAGAACTAAACCTTTGGGAGGCTGTATTCCGTCTAGAACAGGCAGTGAAGGCGCAATGATCTGCGGGCCCAAGGCTTGCGGCGGTTGGACTTGACATTGTTTCTGGATGGTTTTAAGGTTCAGGAATTGCTTTTGACAATGGTGGTAGAATTGCTTTTGACAACGGAGGTAAGGCTTAAAGTTCGCTTACCGCTGCTACCATGTTAAGTTCTTTAATCAAAAGATCAATTGAAGTATTACATTTTACAGCCATAGATCACATGTTCTATCGGCATATATCAAGATATCCGATAATGTAGAATCGACATACATTAGTCACGTAACACTAACCAATCCTGAATGAGGACTTTACTGAGGAGGGAAAGAAAAGATTTTTTACCCCCCTCCCCCCCCCCCAAAAAAAATGAAATAAACAGCGATAATAGCAATAATTTTTCCAAAACTACACAAGACATTAAAGGACACTTCTGATCTAGGTATTTTGCTCAGCCAAAATGGTGACTTGGTTGGACATTCAAACAAATTATCAATTTGTTGCCAAAAAATTTTGATACTTGGTAAAATTCGTTATGTTCTTCTCAAATTGGCCAGTGGAAAATAGATTAATCTGGCTCAATGTTCCTCCAGTCAGAGTTAAAGTAACTGCTGAGGAATGCCATTTACTGTACAATTTTTTTACGTGACTTGTTCACCATGTACCTATCGCAACTTTGTTCTGACGATGTGGTTGAACTCTCAATGTCACTGATGTCATGATCATTGTCACTTTCATGGTGAATGATTACAGTGTCATCAACTATCTTGCAAGATTCGTTTACAGCAAGCGGACTTTTGGAAGCTACACCAGTGACATCGATAAATGAGTGTGACCTGTAACACATGATGAAGCACAAACATTTAGTAACATTCATTACTGACACAAGGCAATAATAATTATTAGTATAAATACACAGGTGATTATACAAAATCGCGCGCTCTCATTGGCTCGCTATCTCGGATTATTAGCCGATAATCACCTCGATGGACAAAATGGCTGCCAGTAGTCGTTTTGCCACTGTAAGTGAAGATGCTTTCGCGTTGAAATGTCTTTTTTTTCTCTTTTTTGAAATAATCACCTGTGTATTTATACTAAAACAATTATTCGCCTCAGGCTCAGTGATTATCGGTGAATATTCACCTCGACTTCGTCTCGGTGAATATCCACAGATAATCACTTCGCCTTCGGCGAATAATTGTTAATTATTATAACTGTGCACACTCGTTGTTGCTACGTGCCACAAAAAAGTGTTTTATGGAAATTATGTTTATTTTGATTGCATTTAGCCAATACTTGACTTTCACAGCATAAAAATTCCATAAAATCCAGATTGTTGAACTGGTGTGCCCCTCACAATAACCAGAGATTTGGGGTATATTATATGTTGGATACAACTGGATAGTTCACAGATGTTACAAAATTTAAAGCGTGCAATTTTCACTTACTCTTCACGACTGCCAGTAGTTATGACAGAAATATCACGAATATCTCTGCCTTTTCCCAACGGAGTTGAAGTTAATGGACCTGGCATTAACGTGACAAAAAAAAAAAACATGCGAGGTCGTGAGGTATGCAAATTATAAGAAATAAACATGAATAATTTCAGGTGAGAAGTCGTGCTCATACGTTTGCACGTACCTTCTTAATCTTCGGAATGTCTCGCTCTTTTGGCTGGTGTGCGAGTCTCTTTCATCGCATTCAATCTACAAAAAATGAAGAGATGTTCAAACATTTCTGTCCAGTATAAATACCACACATCCGTCTAAAATACAGAATGAGCTGGTACTCTGACTCACTCATTTTCTTGCCTTCGTCTGAGCTCCAAACCGAGCATCCATGAAGCGAAGATGGAATCGTTGCCAAAGGATCGATCCGCACAAATCTTTCTCCAGCTTGAGAAAACCCGATTTTCCAAATATATGGAATGGTGGTTGACTCTCCAGTGTCTCTGATTGATCTGCCTCGTTGTTTTCGTTAATGCAGGTGATTTTTTCTGCCCGGCGCCTTCACGTTTCCCTCCTCTTCTCTCATGTTCCATTGGATACTTGATTCAATCCGTTTTAGCCAAAGACAATAAATAAGTTTAATAGATGACTAAAATAATATTCAGAAACAGGTTTTGAGTAAAATATCGAAGATCAAACGAACCAAAAAGCACGATTGACGCAGATTTTGTCTATGTTTACGACGCATAATTTTGATTTTGGGTTGAGGTAACCTCTTTTCAAAAGTGACAAAAGTAGTGTCCAGGCCAGCATGGTCTCAAAGCTGACTGTGTCCCTTTAAGGCTGTGTTTTAACAATTTGTCAACGTAAGAATTACTGAAGACATTGAAGAACAAATTATGGCTTTCCTTAACTACATCTTAAAGGCCTGGAATCAAATTGGTTGTAAGTTCACTTCAATCAAATGGGACAATTGACTCTGATAAATTGGTGAGTGCACAGCACACTCGAGCTATTTTGTCAATAGGAGCCAGAGACTCACCTGGTTTTGCCTTCACCAACTCTGTGGGTAATATGCTTTGCAGGATTACATACTTTCTGCGAACTAGACCGATTACACGTTCTACGTGGATCCTTACATTTGCAATTTTTCTTGTTTCTTCCACTTCCTGTGCAGACAATTGCTTTTTACCCTTAGGGAAGTCTGGTATAAAAAGTTTTGCCTGGTAAAATCCAACACTGTCTGAATGTCAAAACCTCTATCTGCTAAAACAATGTCCCCTGGTAGCAGCTTCCTTAGCACACCACTGTTTTCAGTAACGTGTTTGTCACTTACCCTTCCCCCCCCAATGCCTTAGATATAAAGGATATGACTCCTTGAGGGGTGATTCCAATAAAAAATTTAACTGTGTTGTAGTGTTTGTAATTTGACCACGTCATTGCTCGAGCAATCAAGCTTGATAGCCTCTCTATAAACACCTCAAAGCAATCAATTATTACAGCTACTTTATTTCCAAAGTTCTGTTTGAAGACCAATGGCATTATTTCTCTCTGTGGCCACAGTTTAAGAAATTGTAAGTGTGTACTCATGATATCAATCCACTTGTCAAATATCCTGCTTACAGTTGAAACAGAAATCCCAAATCGGTATGCTAAGTTTTGAAACGGGCAGTTCAGCTTAATCTTCATTAATGTGATAATAAACTCTAAAAATGGAGGGAGAACATTTGTAGATGTATGCTTGATATGTTTAGCAATTAAATTAAAGACATGAGTTAACAAAACAAAATTGGCAATACCAGTATAAAACTTGGTTTTGTCATTGAACATTTAATACTTGCAACTTTAACTGGTGAAGCTCTAATGTACAGTTTTGCATAAATTGTGCCTCTTTCTCTATGTCCTTCATTGTGCGGGTTGTCTGGCTTTCTGCATCACATGTGGTAACTGTGGCATGACAGCGTTTCTCATTGTCTGTGTCAGGAAAGGCTGAACAGGTTCTAATATTTTAGGCTAATTTGTCACAATTCAGGCTGATTACATGTATTTTGTTAATAGGATGTTATTTTTCAGAGGAACAACAATAACTTTCTATATTTTATTTCATAAGATATTTAGTCAGTATTGCACTGTAGCTTAATGGAAAACATATTTCTAGAGAAAATCCAATAAAATGCCAATCAACAATACATATACACAATAACAGACATTTTTGTACACGAACCTCTTTTTCTTTGACAGGCTGAACAGGTTTTTATATTTTTGGGTATTTAAATGCCAAATTTCAGCTTGTACTAGCTTCTTATATGTAAGCTGTTACTGTATGCATTTTTCCCTAAAATAGAAAACTAATCCAGGCTATCAACAGTACTTTTTTCGCATTTTAATAATCAGATCAGAGTCCACAATTATTACTACCTAATTCAACGTCAGGACATTTTCGTTTCCACAATATTTTTCACTTCAGTACTTTGCACGAATACTGCCCTTAGCAACGTTTTGGAAACAAGATTGTAAACATGCAAACCTCACCCCTCACTTACTACGAGGTGTTTCTGTAAAAGTAGCAAGCCATTTTCTTCACTTCAGGAGAAAAGGACTATTCAACATGGAAATGCTAACATTGTAGAGGGCTTAACTCTCAGCTACTCCAGAGAGAAGCGTGAAAGTCGCAAACGGGTTGAACTGTTGAGCTGTGTGGCACAGAAATACACAAATAAGAAACTTAGCAAATGTTCAGGTTTTCTAACAGTCGAGGACAAGAAGTATCATGCAAAGACTACGAATGAACAAAAGCTAGACTTCATAGTAAGATGTATGGTCCAGGAGTCCAGGAGCAGCACTTCCTAAGATAAGACGCCAATATAGTCTTAAACTTCCACCAGAAACCATTGCACCATTGTTTTTGTCTTGGAATTTATCCATCATCCAGACTGCCCCCTGTGATGAAAAACACAAATCATGGATAAGTGAATTATTAGCAGGAGGAGGAAATCAACCTGTTTTGTGGTTCAAGCAAAACAAGTCTGCCTTATATGATGGATATAAACAGGAATGTGAACAACTGGAGATCAGACCTATAAGCGTTAGTACATTTTTTAAGGGTTTGTCTGCAGGAAATTTCAAAATATTTGCAGAGAAGGCAAGTACTCTGTAATATTTGCACAGAACGTGGCATGGAAAATTTCATTTTGGCAGATAAGACAACGTACAACAGACATAACTGATGAGCAAAGCAAAGAAGTTAAAGGGTTATCTGCTATCAGAACTTAAGCCCAATCTAAAAATAACTGTGCCATTCACTGTGCTAGTCTTTGGCTTTCAGATGACCCCTTCCACCCCCCCCCCCCCCCCTTTGGCAACCTCACTCAACACCAGGAAACTTGCCACAGCAAACCCTCAAATTGCACAAGAAGTTGGCCAAATAGAGGAAAATTTAAGCAATTTTATAACATACCAATAATCTTTCCCCAGGCCAGGCAGTAATGGTAGCCGACTATATGATGAAACTTCCATTTCAAAAACTTCTAACTTTTTGAGCGCAAAAAGATTGGATGGCGAAAAAAGATGTCTCTCTTCATGGCTCAATGTTCCCTTTTAAAAAGGAAGAAAATGGCGAACTGTTTACAGAATTTCACGGCCTCTATAGTGAATCTGATGACAAACAAAATTGGTATTTTTCTGCAAGCTGCCTTGAGGAATCAATCAAGAACTTTAAAAAACGTCATCCTAAAGTGTCCACTATCACTCTGTGGACTGACAATGGAGTCCACTACAAAAATGCTTCACTTGTATTATGGTTGTCTAATGTTTCTGCACTTACAGGGGTACAGGTTTCCAGTTTCAGAGACGTTGAGCCCCAGCAAGGTAAAAACAAAGCTAGATGGGCATTACACTACGTTAAAATTTTCACTTACGCGCTTTAAAAGGGAAGGAAATGATGTGATTTCACATAAACAAATTGAAAAAGGAACAAATGGAAGGTTAAGGGGAACTCCTGTGTATGGTGTGAGCATTGACAGATCGAAATAACCTGAATCTGCAAAAACAATGAAGGGTATCTCAGAGTTCTCAGACTGAGTACTTTTATGATGAAAACAAAAATTTACAATACATTCTTGCAAGAAATCAAACTAGAATGCTTGAAAGCAAAAGATATGAATCTTCTGAACTGAAAGAACTCTGGGAACATAGTTTTGAATCAATTTCCAGCTGTATAGAGTTACTTTTACTCTTGGATCTCCGCTCAATGTTGTTTGTGGTATCATTTCTTTTGTGCTAGCCAAATGTGTTGATGATCCAAGACATCCGCAACCTCCTCGGGAAGACAAAAAAGAACCAAAAAGAAACTAAATGTAAAGAAAAGTTGTAATATTTGCAAGATTAACAATGTCCAGTGTCTATGTACAACTATTTAAAATATTTACATTCTACCTCAATCGAGGCAGGAACAAAAGAACTGGTGGCAATAGTCGCAGCATCTCTCATCCGTCCATTGATGGTGATACCACTCGCACCGACTGCACCAAAACTGTCCTTTATGAACTCGGGAGGGCAGGCTGGTGGCCGGGATGACGGCATACGCAAACCATGTTCAGATGGCTGGGCTTTTTGCAATCAAAGAACAGGATCGTATTTAGTCACAGGGCCACATTCGTATCATGAATGAGTCAT
>OX421449.1:23264626-23267126 GCA_949126865.1 Montipora capitata | reverse complement strand
AAGTTGTTGCAACCTTTATCATTTGCGTACGTCATATTCAAGTCTAATCCATTTTTCTTTTGCAGTGAAAGAATCGGATGGAATTTAGTGAAGGGCAGTTCTTCTTTCGCTATTAGATAGGCAGTGTTCACTTTGATTTCAAGTTCTTTCCTGTTCTGCTCTTCTAACACCTTCTCTCCTCTTCTCAAGCCTTGTGCAATGGGCGAATTTTCCATCGGCTTTTGTTTTGCAAGACTTGCATCACGGGCACGAAGATGACCTCCACCAATATTGTGCTTCTGCAAAGTCTCCTTCTTGAAGGTGCGGCAACCTGATACAAATTCCGTTTTGCCTGCCAAGTGTGGAAAGGCACAACAAATTTTGCATGTCATTTTGATGTCATCTTTGTCGAAACGACCCATGTGAACTCCTCCTGCCACTGCGGAAGAAACTCGCGTTTACTAGCAGGCTTCTTAAGGGTAACTTGCTCTCTGTCATCAAGTTTTAGCTCTGCACTTCTCTTGGTGGCTGTCTTCTCCGGTTGGTAATGCAAATAGTCAGCTTTTCCTTTCTCTTTCTTCCCCGGTTTGGCTTGGGCCGGCTTAAGAAAAGTTAAAATATTTCCCTGTTTTGCTCTGACACTTGTTTTCTTTTCAACAGATGTCACATTAGCCGAAATGTTGGTAACAGGTACTTGGGTGCTTGCTTGGGTGTGAGAGGTTGCATCTGATAGCCATGCTACTAGCACAAAGTGGTTAGGCTTGTACCATGCATTTGGTTGGTTATACGGACTCTCTTCCCTTGACCACATTAAGTAGACAGGATCATGCCCATCATCCAATGCAGAATGTCGGGGGTTTAGCAGCTGCTGCATTAAAGGACGGAACCGGAAATTGATGTCTGGATATAACGAATATATCGGCCGTCTGATGACCGATGCGAACGCCATCACATGAAGAAGGGAGCCCCACACTCCAATCTTGCAACTGGCTATAGCTTCAGCCTTGACTGCTTCAGTTTGACTCCCACCATCTGATATGATTTTGTCACCAACTGCCGTCAAGGCAACTGTAAATAGAACTGATTCCGGGATCTCGGTAAATTTGGCAGTTTTCTTGGAAATTTCATGCATTGCACAATACTCGACATTGGAGTACAGTTCTTCTGCAACTAGAAGATGCAGCTAGTTACTTTGTGTTTCATCACCACAAAGAAAAAGTGAAACAGAATTATACAAACAATCTCCATTTGCAGTGGATTTTAACGCCACAGGATGACCTGCTGGTTTGCGACCGATGTCTGGTATCAGGATGGTTCCAAGGTCGTCCTTTGCCAGCTTGCTAAAATCTGCTTTATCCGCCTGAACGGCCCGCAATAAGCTCAAATCATCGATCAATTTCTTGCACGATTCTACATTGTTTGCATTCAGCAAGTATGCAATGAATTTGAAGCATCTTTTGACCTAGAATTTAATGAAATATTCATGATCTGACCAGGGATCTGACCTGGTGTGAACTTCATGCTTCAATGATTGCACGTGTTGTTTAGTGCGCCCACAATACCAGCTGCTGAATCAAACATGGCGCTCGATTAAGAAACATGGCGATTGAAGAGCCAGAATAGTCGTGGGTTTGTTTTGTTATTTCTGTTCGCATAAATCGTACATTTTATACAGTTGATTTGCCTTTAAGGTTAAAAGGGTGAAGGAAAAAGTTTAAGGTAAGTCGCCCACTGGCGACTAGCTCTAAAAATCTAGTCGCTGGCCCAAGATTCTACCTAATGACGGCCAAGGCCTTGCGAAGTTCGCAGACTTCTTGCAGCACTGCAACACAGCGATGAATACCATCCAGTATCTTAAGGTCCTAAATGACTCAGATGAAAATCAGAAAATGATAAAGAAGCTTCCAAGCCATGTAGTAGTACGTTTGAGCAGGGTTGTCGACGAGTGGTTAGGAGAGAATGAACTGGACGATGACTGTGGAGTACCTCAAAGGAGGATACAGGCAAACAAGTCTGAATATCGTGGAATTCTGCAAGTTCATATCAAAGGAAGCAAGAATCTCGTGCAATCCTGTGACTTCTCTACAGGCATTGAAAGCAGATGAGAACAAGGAAAGGGGTGAAAACTCAAGAGCAAAGTACACTTCACGGGACAAGTTAAGCACCAACTTGAGAACCTTTGCGATTTCTTCATCTGAACGGAACCCAGATACTGTTAAAGAAAGGAGCCCCGGTACCTTCTGTAAGGACAACCATGAACTTGACTCGTGTGCGAAGTATCTCAAGATATCTCTTCTGGAAAGAAGGAAGTTCATTCAAGCCAATGCACTATGCTGGGGATGTCTCAAGTGGGGTCATACGTCCAAGGAGTGCAGAGGGAGACAGACCTGCAGGACCTGCAGTCGCAGACATCCAACTTCCCTACACAATGACTCAGCAATGCAAGATGAGCCCCCAAATCAAGGAAACAGAGAACCAGTTCGCAGGAACACAATCAGCCTTGTTGAGCCTACCGCCACTT
>OX421449.1:23244626-23247126 GCA_949126865.1 Montipora capitata | reverse complement strand
GAAGGACTTCATAGTCCACAACATCACTCCTTGTTATGTCAGGAAGAACGTTTTCAGTGCTTTTTGATGTCAAATACTTGTATACTGCTGGTGACAGGTAGGGGAAGGATGGTCCACCATTGACTATGCTTGCAGCTATCATTCTACCAGCCACTTTAAACATCTGTGTTGTGCAGTGGTTGCACAATAAACTGGTACCTTCAAACAACTTGAATTGTGTGCATGGTGAAAGAATAGACTTGAGAAGTAGAGGGAAGTACTCCCTGCCAAGTCCACCACCATCGACCACTGCTTTACCCTCAAAACAGACAACAACAGGTTTGTTGATGTCATAATCCCTTTTCTTGAAAAAGGCTATGCTGTCTTCAAATATGTCTTCTCGTCTAACACTGATTCTGAGTGGAATATTGTTCGTAGGCTTCAGGGTTGATAAGATCTGTTCCTTGCTTTTGGAATTCACTTCTGATAGGGTATAATATTAAAAGGGGAAAGTAAAAGTAAGTGGTTCATTCAATTTCAATATTGTTTTAATGGTACAGGTAACCTACTGTACACATCAAGGAAGGAGACTGTAGATGAAAGTGACGTAATCAATTCATTTAAATACTGTCATTTCTTCACACATTTCGCTGTGTGTCTGAATTCCTGTCAATTCCTGTCACCCTGTTACTTAGGTAAACTGCTGTCTTACAATCATTATTAAAAGCCAGCAGTAACTATTATTGTTTTTGAAATATAGTGTAGTGAGTTATATGTAAATTTACACTGATTTAAGTAAGATTGCATGTAATTTTGTTTTTGAAGTATAGTAACTTTTATTATTTCAACTTATGGCCTAAATAATAATTATTTCTCACACATGACTCGTGACTCAGCCATACCAAGCCAAACACACAGCCATGCCAAGCCAACTGTTAAGATCTGGGTCTTTTTCTTAAAGTATTAACCAAGGTAGTATCTGTGTCATGGCACTCATGGATGTGAAGAGGTAAAAGGAAATAATTTTTCACATTACCTGCACATGACTTGTCCACGATTTCTGTTATAGTAGCATCAAGATCCAGAAAATTGTCTTGACATACATCCTTCAAGACATCTTCTCTCAAGTGTGGAAATATATCTTTCAGATATGCCATAGAAACTTAAGACCAAAAAGGGAACAAATTGTGATGAGGATGATAAAATAGGACAGGAATGACCAACTACTGACAATTACAATTCAGGGAGGGCAAACCTAGAAAGTCATGGAGTTAAATTATGGGTCATGGAAATTCTTGGCAGATGACGTTGATTACGGTACAAAACTAATTGGGTGGTGTTTTGTTGTTGTTGTTTTTTTTTTTCAATGAAAAAAGGTTAAACTTTTAACAGTTTCAGAGAAAATGGTGAAATTTAGGTCATGGAAGGCTGAAAATTGTTCAGAAGGTCATGAAAAGTGCCAAAATTCCACATGATGAAAGGGAGTATGAACCATGTGTGGCCTGAGGGAAATTAAGTGAATGTAGATATGTCCTTATTATATCTTGTAAATGTGCATGCATGAAACTAATTAATTATATCAATAATTGAATTACCTTCTGTGTTTAATAATGGTCTGCTGGTAGAACCACATGTATCAACACCTAACAAAGGGAGGCTGCTAGAAGCACCACCAAGTGGGAAGCTAAGGCTAGTGCTGCTAATATTACTTCTACCAGTCAATTCAAGGCTGCTAGGAGCATCATCAATCATTGTAATGCTGGGGCTACTCTTGCTGGTGCTGACATCATCTGTCTGTGGAAGGCTGTAGCTACTGCTACTGGTGCTTGACCCACCACTAACTGAGGGACTACTAGCAGTACTACTAGTACTGGTATAACTAATGTTGGTGGTTTTGATAGTAAGTCCTGTGATGTTGGAAGTATCCTGGTCACTCCAATTGTTTCTCTGATATATTTCTTCATCTGTAGAATGCCTGGCAAGTAAGAGAATGTGAATCATTAGAATATCGGTCATTAATATAATTTGTCTTTAAGATTACATTAATTACAGTAATTACATTACAGTAATTAATATTATTTTAATATAAATAATTGCCTTAAAAATAACAAATTGTTATTTTACAGTTTGTTGATTGGGTAAAGCTCTCCCACATTTTCTTACCAACAGCTTTCAATGTGACTTGGAAGTTCTGACATGAAAATCACTTTCTTGCAGTTTATGCATGTTTCCAAAAGATCATCATCCTGAAACAGAGAACATGTACAACCTTTATTTATAAATGTGTATGGGCTTCTATATTTGTAAAAGCATGAAAAGCTTTTATAGGTAAGTTCTTTCATTATCTTTTTCCCAATTTGACTGAAAATGGGTCCAAATAAGTTCTTAGTGGAAATCAGATAAATAAGAATATAGTAATCAAATTTGAATTTATTTGAAGTGTCAAACTATAGGACTTCAAAACATCACACTTACATTATTTGGTATATTCACATGACAGACTACTGAAAAATTCATTATC
>OX421449.1:23224626-23234626 GCA_949126865.1 Montipora capitata | reverse complement strand
TCATATGTAAGACATATAGGATGGTATCTCTTGTGAGTCGTGTGGCAGATTACAAATTATAACACTATCTCTAATTTGTATAGCTAATCGCATGATTTCAAGTGCAATTTGGAATAAATAATCATGAGTAAATTTTTTCAAAGACGCCCAAAATTGCACGAGCCCACAGGGGAGTGCAATTTTTAGTCTTTAAAAAAAATTTACCAGTTTTATTTTTTCCAACATGCATGAAAGAAAAAATCATGTGATTACTTATTAATAAGATACATAAAAAATCTTGCAATGGTTAACTTAGACAGAAGCAATGCCCCTGTATCACGAAATCACGGAAAAATAGTGCCTTGAATTGCACCATCCAGGGCTCGCATTTTATTGGCTATCAATGCAAAAATTTTACCCTTATTGCACTAATTTCAACTTTCTGTACTAATTCCACTTTCCTGCACTCTGTTTAGGATTACTTGACGTGCCTTCAGACAATCAATGTGCTGAAATTTTTTTGTGTATGTTATTTATATTAATAAAACTTCATATCAACAACAAAAGTGAGAGAAACTAAATTTGATGTTATTCCAATATTTAAAACTATCACCTCGCACAAACTCCATCAAAACACAAAATAATCTAATAAAAAAGTGATGATGCTTCTGCTTTATCAGCTACTAAAGTAGGATCGAACAAGTCGAAGTAGATGGAGACAAGTCCGACAGGTTGTCTTTTCAAAGAATGTAACTCAGTATCGACTAACTATTGCAACAGTGTAATATACCAGAGAACAGATTGTGGAAGTTCTGTGAAACATGATCAATTCGGTCCAAGGCTTCCAAAATGGAGCTGTGTTCGAATTCATGATAGATTAAATTAGCTTAGGATTCATGTAGACGAGATAAAAATCAGTTTTTTAAAGCACTCACTAAGAGCCAAAATAATTTCTACATCTAAAGAATAACTAGAGTAAATGCTGCCTGAAAGGCCACTTACCATTCTCGTAAAACATATGCCTCATTGACTGCAATGGCACAAAGCTTACGAGAGTACACATCGTTGCGCAACATTGATCTCTAGTGCTCGTTTTTGAGCCATACTTTTGGCGATCCATAGACCACTGCATACTATCCTTTTTCAGCATTTATTCTTTCCTCTTCAGAAGCTACAGTCAGGTTTAGGGCTCTAACCCCGACACTTGTGAGGAACTTGACTTGATCTTCCATAAGGCAAATCAAAGGACTAACAACTACGACAATATGTCCTGAACTTGAATGAAGTGCATCAAAAACGGTTGGTAATGCATGATAAATAAGAGATTTCCCATAGCCTGTTGGTAAGTTGACGAAAACATCTGTTTTCTTTTCTGTAACAGCACTTATAGCTGTCTTCTGGTGCATATTTAAGGAAAAAAATTTGAATTTTGAAGCCACGAGGGAAAATACTTCATCAATAGACGCCATTTTGATTGTGAATATAAGACCCGTACTCTTATTGGCTTAGTCGCTTTGGCGCGAACGGTTTTGGGATATGAGAACCAAGCTCTGATTGGTCAGATAAGGGAAAGGAATGTAGTTCGAAAGAAAGCAGCGATTGTTTGTGTGGGGAGGAGCGTTGCGTGACCACACAAAGGCCTACAAGGCTTATACAAAGGGTGCAACATTTGACTCCTGAGGGTAGCTGGGTGATTTGGTATAGGCATGCATTTTCTTTGTAACCCTTTCAGGCAAAAGGATTTTTTTGTCCTCAGAATGGGTGTATGCATGAGGTTACATGATTTTTTCAAGGTCACCAAGCATCTGTGAAATTCACTAGTGGTGCTTGTGTGTATGATTATTGTTGATACGTCTACAAGCAGAATCCTTTTTTCAGATTCATTCAACCCCACCCCTTAAATGTCAAGTGGTCTACTCCTTCTGGGTACAATTTGTATTTTTTTTGGCCATAAGTGCAGAAATTCTTTTCTGCTTATTGGCTTATTTTCATTGTCAATAAGCGGACTGACACATTAATTTATAATTTATGCAATGTGGCAACGAGCAAGAGAGAACAATTTGTTATTGTAAAAAAACAGATTGACGTCATTTTTTCGTGCATCTGTCCTGTTATTGACAATGAATTTCGTCATACCATTGTCCAAGTAGTCTACTGATCCACTCAGCTATTGCCACGTGGATCCACAACTACTTTGAAAATGTTATGACGAAATTCATGATCAATAACAGGACAGACGCATGAAAAACTGACGTCAATTTGTTAAATTTCTTACCTCGCATCTCTCGGAATTTGATGAACTTGAAGCAGACTCCCCAACTAGGACGATGTCCTTTTGAAGAGGGCACAGAAAACCTTTTGCCTGGCCAAGGACTCCTAAAATAATAGCAAAAAAGCCACTTGCTGGCATCGGTATTTTTAACAATTCTTTTCTGGGATCCTCAGAATTCGGAAGATGGTAGCTGCTTGCCAGGCATGGAAATGTACTGATGATCGATTCATGTACTTGAGTCCTGTTGCCATTGCGAGAGAATTCTATGTGCTTCTCCCCCAGCTTGTTTAGTGCTAACACAACGCATTCGCTTGGTGTAGGTAGATGTCTTTGGTTGCTGTAAGCCAAGCAAACAAACAATCTGCTCCATGTGAGGCCTTGCTGGTGGAGATGGTATTGGACGAGACAGTTTGATCGACCTCTAGCACTACCTCTGGCACTGGTACCAGGGCTTCTGACATTGCCTGCAGCTGGAGGCCTGTATCCAAGTAACCTGGCATGCTCTGAAGCAGCGGACGAAGTGATCAGTTGTGCACCGTTTGTGGACGAGTTTGAAATTGCATTGGTGCTTGCCGCAGAATTTTTCGATGAGAGTGAAGCAACTCTTCCCAAATGTTTGGCGGTCTGAATCAGACCATCTGCCGCTTCTCTCAAGATATTTTGCGGGGAATCAGACATACTAAAGTTAGAACTCCCGGTGATCAGGAATGTCAGAAAAAAAGTAGATGTGAAACTTGGAATCACATGTTATATATGAAATGGTACTATCCAGAGCTATGCAAAAAAGAGGCCGAGTAGAATTGAGAAGTAGAAAATGTGCATTTGCAAATTTTGCAAATCAGAATGTTGGCTCAGCAGCGAGAATTCATTTTGAACTAAATTGCTTGTAAAGTGTCAGTATGGGATGTTTAGTTCAGATGTTTAAACTAAGTAATACGACATTTGGTAACTAATTACATTGAAAGTCAGAACATGCCACACTTGAAATTCGAGAGAAGTCAGGATATGAGGGAGAATGTTTTTCAAAAGTCAAAATATGCCGGATGTTATGATTTTAGTATTCAGGAAACGCGAAATGCATTGTTTCGGAGGTCAAAAGAGATGTGTACTGTCTGATTTCAAAGACAGGAAATGACAGACGTTTTACTTTGCAGGTAAGCAAAGGTGGACAAGTTAGTTTTTAATTAAGACCCTGACGCACTATAGCCAGTTTTTCCCCTTATGAGATTCAGCAAAATTGTGAATTGAAGTGAACCAGTGGTGTAAGAAGAAAAATTTGCACATTAATTTGGCGACTGAGGACTCTAAACTTCTAGTCGGAACTGTACTGGCCAGTGGAACGTTTTTGTTCCTAAGACTAGATTCCATTGTTAACCAGAAGTGTTCACCCACAGCCCAAGTCTATTTTAAATTAGTATTAAGAGCGACTCTCTGTAGGGACCGAGTGAGATTGAAAAAATGTAGCACAAGGTTGGAAAATTTGACCCCTTGATATTTTGTCCAGAGATCGTGATATAAGTCTTACATTCTAGGGTTTTTTCATTTTTGAGAAAATTACGAAAAACCGTCGACAACCTGTGAAGCCGAAAAATCACAGGAATGAGGTCAATTTTTAAGATCATAAAATCAAAATTGTGTGAAAGCGCATAGCAAATTCCGTAGTTTATAATCTTATTCAGGAGGTATTTCTAAAGCTGCTTTGATGATATTTTAGATTTACAATTGTAATTCTGCATTCCTGGAGAGCAAGCCTCAGAGAACGGAAATTTCTAGACTTTGAAAATCAAAAATTCCATAACATACTCGGTATTCTGTGGAATTCTTTCAAAATTCAATGCTAACAAGTACAAGACCTTATTTTGAACTCGATATAATTTTTTTCTTGGCAAAAGTTATTTCTGAGGCGAGCAGCCCTATGCAAGTTAACCCAATTTGACCTTTCCAGGAGATTTTGTTTAACCAGAGCTTGCTTTCTGAGAAAACCATTAAAACTACCCAGTAAACCTGAGATAATACTTCGACGACAGCTTACCTTCCAAATGGGTGTTTGAAGCCTAATAATTTTGACATTCTCAGTTAATTTTTCCATTGCTTTATAATTTAGGGTCATATCTTGACATCGACCTTATATGCCAGTTCCAGGCTAAGCTTGTGCAACACGTCATTTCATATGTTGCAATATCTACCCCTCAGAGAGCAACCTCTTGTGAATCATTTAGTTTCTTGTATAACAAAAAAATCCCTAAACGTCCAAAGCGAAAGTCATAAATCTGGGTCTAGTGAGTGTAACGCAATCTTTCCTTTGTCACTTCCGCACCAGGTGATTATTATTTTTTTTCTGAAGGGGGAGAGGGAAAGAAGTTTTCTTATGCAAACAATTTCTTTTCCTTGTTGATGTTGCACGCAATGCATTCAACGGTTCATTACATGGTCACTGCAACAATTTAATTATGATTTTCCATCATGATATAAGCACACACAAGACTTTTTCATGTCTTTTGTCCCAAAATATTTAATACAGTAAATCACTGAATTGCTTTCTCTCAAAATACGCTTTTCTTTCAAGTTAAAACGGGACAACTTCATGTTTTCTCCTTAGCACACAGCTATTGCTCAGCTCAAATAGTAGTGGAAAATAGCTAAGAGTTGGTAACCACACCCTATTCACTCCCCCTAGTCCCCTTCCCCACCCTTGTGCTAACTTTGAATTTAAAGTGAGTGGGTTTTTTCATTAAAGGGCGGGGAATGGGAATATTTTGAAAACAAAATTGCACGGGCACAAGCCGGGAAACAATTTCTTGCAGGGTGCAAACTTAAATAAATCCCCTGCAGCATCTTAGTGACAAGTATTCTAAGAAGAAAGTCTATATGACAGTGCTCCCATGATTGACGTATGCTTAGGTTAGGGCTTGGTGTGGTATTTGAGACATGATACTGACGAACGTATCCCTATGATTAATCTCGCTTTACTTATCCTCTTAGCAGCAACATTTTTGTCTGCATAGGGCTGTTTACGTTTGATACATCAACAGCAAGGTCAATCTCTTAGTTTTGGAACCGATAACTTGGTCGTGTTGAGTTTCCCTCCTGAGATGATTTCGCATAGATTATATTTATCCCACATGATGGGGTGTCCTGGCAAAAGTTCCCAAGAAGCCTCATTCGTCAATTCTTCGATGGGTGGCACATTCAATCTCCTCTTCAAGATCATCATCATTAAAGACAGACTTCTTTGCCAAGTCTGGAGAAAAATCCAGCGACCTGAGATACAGTCAGAAGCTCTTCACTACTTAACATCCGTTTCCCTTGAGGAAGCATGCAACTGATGCCGGATCACTTTTTCGTCCCGACTGCTCACCTTGTTGAAATTTGTAAGTCAAGAGTTCTTTTGCTTGTACGTAAATCTACATCTACAGGGTTTTCAATAAATTTGAAGTAGGCGGATGGTAGAAGAGTAGTAGGCGGCTGTTACAATTAAGGGGCCGTAAGGTCCCGTCTTCTAGGGATGTCTGGGGCATGCCCCCCCCAGAAAATTTTTAAATCTAGAAGCTGGGAAATGCCATTTCCAGCATTCTAGGCACCAAAATGAGTACAACAGACGATGAATATTTCTTAACATCAAAAACGACTTTTTTGATTTTTCTACACGACTAATAGACTAGAAAGGAGGATTTGTATTCATTATCCTGTATTTGAAGGGTACAGCTTAGACGAGAAGTGAGAAGTCGTACTTTTCGTTTTTTATACAAATGCTTCTAAATTTTCCTTGAACTGCAGATCGGTTTCACAGATAAATATATGAAAAGTAAAACTTAATTTGCGGCCTTTTCAGTGAGACCAGACTTCTCAAATTTAATAAGTTAACTTTTTTAGCTAGTATCTTTAGTTTGTAATTCATAGAAATTTCAGAATGTTGACCTTTCTTAACGAGCATCAAACTCCCGACTTTTCCCATACCTTACTGTAAGTTTTGGCGTGCAAGACAGCGTCCGAAATCGTGAAAAGGTCTATCGCACACACTGGATCATGCACCTTATAACATCCACACTTTTAACTACAGTTTTATAATGATCCACAAAAATTGCCTATTGTTGAGCGGACCTTGACAGAACTGAAATGATGTGATCACAGCTTAACCGAAAAAGAACGGACAGAACGAAAACGAAATTGAGAATGGCAAAAGTTGCACGGTTCATACGATACTTATTCACTTCTTAGGATTTGTGTTGACTCACAGTCTTTCAAATCTATATAAACAGAAAATCAAATACATTTATGCTCGCTCACCTGCATCTGGAAGCGGCCGTGCTTTTTTCGAAAAATATGCCAATATACTAGGATTTCCATCGCCTGCGGCATGCTTTCTCTCACCCATTGTTTTTTTTTTTAAGCGCGTGGAAAACCGGAGGAGAAACAGCGTGTAATCGAGGCATATTTGCCACCAGTCCTTCTCGCCTCTGTAATCAACATGGCGGACTGCGAATGCCAAAGTGTCGATCGCGTGGATGTACATTGAAAAGACCTTACTTAAAATCATCCAC
Organism: Montipora capitata; assembly: GCA_949126865.1. Taxonomy (NCBI): domain Eukaryota; kingdom Metazoa; phylum Cnidaria; class Anthozoa; order Scleractinia; family Acroporidae; genus Montipora; species Montipora capitata. The sequence goes on along the minus strand of OX421449.1, from coordinate 23,227,834 downwards.
AGCAAAAAATGAGACCTAATATCAAAGTAAGGAACTTTCATTTACGAGTGCCTTTGTTTTTATAACTTCAATGCAATGTTAAAAGCCTTGAAATGAAAAAGTAAAGTTTGAGAGTTCGAATGGCAAAAGTCAGCAAAAGTAGGCGGCGCTGATATCGAAAGTAGCCGCTGGATTTCGCCGGTTGCCAGCTTCTAATGAAAACCCTGCATCTACGAGAAGCACTTGACTTGAGCGCCCAACCTTTTGGCAGCATGTCATGAGAAGATGGCAGTTCTGCAACTGCATCCAGCTCAGGAACAGCTTCGCATTGCCCCTCAAGCCTTTGAGCATATCCAACACCAGCTCTATCCAGTAGAGTGGATCACTCAAGAGCATGTTAGTGTTTTCCACAGTCTAAATGCGGCAGCATTGATGAATATCTCACACGTGTTTTGACACAACCCTCCTCAGGACAACTGAAGATTACGGTGTTACTGTCTTCCTCTTAGGTATTACTGGTGGATCTGGATCTCGAACTGATGCTCTTATGCACCTCTCCTTGAGAGATGGAAATGCGCTTTAATAACAACAAGTAACTCCGGTAAGGGTTGTTAAGTCAGATGGGATGGGCAATGCAATTTGTCTGTAGGGATGAGTTTGCCATCGCCGATACCATACGCCCTCCAAAATATTAGCCCCTCTTCCTTGTACTCAACATTACTGAGCTGACTAATACCCTCTCTCTTTGAGGATAGCACTTCGGGACTTGGAAAGTCTGACACTATGCTACGTTAACACCAGGAACTCCACCAGAAGAGAGTATCGCGTCTCTGATCTGCTCAAGCATCTTGACATCATTTCCCGCATTAAAATAATTCCTTATATGTGACTTTATAGTTGCAGTCTTCCGATCACATGCCACCTTACCCCCTTCTGGATCAGAAAAATCTAGACGCCTGATCTTGACACCTTCTTCATGGCCAAGCGCTGCTGCACAGACAAGAGTGGTTCTGCGATGGTAGCAGCCGGCATTATCCTGCTGATAACAGACAGTTGTGAGCCCTGGCATGGCGATCTTGAGTTGCAAATAACATCGGCCATAATGGCAAGGACTGCGCAGCTTTCTTGACTACAGGACTTGAAAATGTGTGCAAATGTTGGCATCTGCAACTCCCCTCCCTCTAGTTTTGTGGCAACTGTCAAATGCCATGAGATCCCGCGTTTACTGAACCAGAAACAGACGACTCATCAATGGCTTCCAAAAGCTGTACTCTTGTGCCATCCTGATTAACGGAGCAAAGGAGATAAGACTTCCAAGCATATGTATGACCTGCAGTGATCTGCTACAGTAGAATTCTGGGAAAAGTGGACCTGCAATAAACGTTTGAAAAAAAGGTTACAATTAAGAAGCACTGCGTTAAAGAGAACTAAGGAGAAAGATAGAGAAGATTTTGCATGACTGTCGGACTTGAGTTCCCTTCATATTTCCTATTTAGGGGCATGGTCTGGTGTCAGTGAGCCAATCAAATGGCGAACTAAACCCAAACGCACATTTATCATCTCACTACTAAACACAACTCAGACATACTTCGCCTCCTGATTGATTTGTTGTTTAATGGGTGCTGCTCCTGGTTGGCTGAGGAATTATATTTACAGCTTGTTCTTCAACAGTCAAGTGAAATCCGCTCTAACATTTTGTTATCATATCTTTCATATGGACCCGATTGGCACGCCCATAGAGTTAGTCCTTTACAGTAATCAGCCCTTGAGTGAAGGAATGTGAACTATCTGTGATAAGGCAGACCTCACAGCGTTCATAGCACTATATCCTAGCCCTTGTTCACACAGTCCTGTCATAAAGTCTAGAGCTTGTGTGGGAGTGGCTTGGTATGGATAAATACCCCTTGAACTGCAAAAGAGTAGCCATTTGTTGAGGTAAGTGGAGTATTGTTTGTGCGTACTCCCTCTCCAGGATTGTAATATGACTTTAGCAGCTTTTTCCGAAACGCCTCTTGATGTGAGAGATTTCCTGATAATTTGCATGCCAGAAGTATTAGTGTTTTCTGAAGAGGATGTACTTTTTCCTGATTGAATGGAAGAGTCAGTGTTGTTGGTCCCTTTGGAAGAACAAGTGGGTGATCTGTCAGGAGGCGTAATAACCTAGGGAACCATACTTGAGTTGTCCACATTGGTACAATAAGGATGCCTTGACTTTGGTCCTGTTCTACTTTCTGGAGAACTCCGTTGATGAGTGAAAATGGAGGGAAAGCATAAAAATATTGTCCCTTTCAGTTACGGAAAAAAGCATCAACAGCTATTGCCTCGGGATCATGTCTCCAAGAGACAAAGGGTCTCAACTGGTAGTTCAACCTGGAGGCAAACAGATCTACTGAAAGGGTGCCCCAAAGAGGTATTATACATTCAAACAATAGGGGGTTGAGATTCCATTCCGAATCTGATCGTTTTTCCCTGGACTCTTTATCTGCTAGAACATTTTGTTTTCCAGGAATGTGCATTGCAGAGAACCATATACCATGTTGTGCACACCACACCCACAATTCCCAGGTAATTTGATTACACAAGAGGCTTGGACCTCCCATGCTATTGATATATAATATACCCGTTGTATTATCAATGATAGCTTTCACATGACAAATTTTGAACATCTGAGCAGAATGCCTTCAAGGTGAGGAAACATGCCAAGATCTCAAGGTAATTGACGTGGTTTTGGATTCATCCTCAGACCACTGCCCCCAGTTGATGTGGAATTAAGAACCCCTCCCCAACCGGTCAGGGATGCGTCTGAGTAAGTTGTGACTTGGGGGTTACCATGGGTGACAGTGTTTGATGTGGTGGTAATATTCTACCACTGAAGGTCAGATCTTGCCTTGAAAAATTCATGAAAGAGTCAAAAACTGCCTTTGTTTTGTTTCAGGGCAGCCACTTTTTTTTATTTCAAGTTATCTATAGTAAAGGGGCCCATACATTACCCCAGGAAAACTTGCAACCATAAGGCCAATTACTTCAGCGACAGTCCGTATAGTGGGGGACTGGTTGTCAAGCAGGTTGATTACTTTTGATTTTAATTTCAAGGCTTTGGAAGGGGTTAGAGATACCGTCATTTCAAGAGAATTTAATACAAAGCTCAGAAAAGTGATGTCCTGACTTGGTATAAAGACTGATTTTGCCGTGTTTAGTGTCAGACCCTAGTCTGTAAATAACCTGACTG
>OX421449.1:23214626-23219626 GCA_949126865.1 Montipora capitata | reverse complement strand
TTATCGACCGTTTCTGGCCTTACTGCCCTAGTAGAGTTTCCTACTAGAGGCGATGCTTCTCTCGATAACTGTTTAACCAACAAGCCTGAGCTGTTTCAATCAACCTATCCTAATGAGAAATTGATCAAGACTGATCACAATAGTGTAATACTTCCTCCTGGGAGCAAGTTGAGACCACTGCGCACTAAGTATCACTTTAGGGATTATCGTGAACATCATAAGATAGAGTTCGCTAATACAATCCAGACATAATAATAATAATAATAATAATAATAATAATTATAATAATAATAATTTCTTGGTTTCTATAGCACATATATCAATACAAATGATCATACACGCTTTATATGCAGCTAAAAATAAATCAACATAAATCAAAAATTCCTATTTCAATTAAAATATATATAATAATCTCTATATATATAATTAAAAAATAAATAATAATGGTAATAAATAATACGTAATGAGGCTGGAGACTATAGGCTAATTTGAATAGATGTGTCTTAAGTTGTTTCTTAAAACTATTTATATTGTCAACTAAACGCAAGTCTCTGGGTAAGTCGTTCCATAACTTAGGCGCAGCCAGCATAAAAGACCTATCACCTAATGTTTTCTTTCCTTTAACTGGTGGTACACTAAGATTTTTACTATCATTCGATCTTAATGAATGTGTAGAAGACTTAATATTACTAGATCAGACAGATACAGTGGAGGTAAGCCATTTATAGCCTTAAATGTGATTAATTTAGGTGCCATATAAATCAACCTTGCTGCTGCAATAAGTACTCTTTGCAACTTATTCAACTGACAATCTGGCAAACCAAATAACAGACTATTACAATGATCAATGCGACTTGTTACTAAAGGATGAACTAAAGATTTTGTGACTTTAACAGAAAGGTATTTACGAATACGTCTAATATTGTATAGATAACAAAAAGTATAACTAGCCATAGACATATGACTATCAAAAAATACACCAAGATTACAAACGGATGAAGATGGAAAAACGTCCGAGTTTCCAACAACAATGCTATCAAATTGTACTTAAACCAACTGCTGCTAAGTACCAATAAGTAATGATTCCGTCTTAGAGTCATTAATCATGAAATTGTTCGATATCATCCAATGCCTTAAGCCCCTGATACAATTTGACATTACCTTGACAGCATCAGAAGACTCACTTGGGCGAAAAGAAAAATACAATTGTTTGTCATCTGAATAGCAGTGCACTTGCAGAAGATGGTGCTAGACAATGGGGTGCAGGGGTGGCGCAGTGGTGAGAGCACTCGCCTCCCACCAATGTGGCCTGCGTTCGATTCCCAGACTTGGCGTCATATGTGGGTTGAGTTTGTTGGTTCTCTACTCTGCACCGAGAGGTTTTCTCCGGGTACTCCGGTTTCTCCTCTCCTCAAAAACCGACATTTGACTTGATTTACTTTCATTGTTCATTTCAGTTCACAGTGTTCCCAATTAGCGCTCCAGCGCTAGAACGACTAGACACTTAAATAAAGTTCCTTTCCTTTCCTTTCCTTTAATAGTATCTTATAATCAATACGCCATCTAACAGGCAGCCAGTGTGATATGGCAAAATTTAGGTGCCATATAAATCAACCTTGCTGCTGCAATAAGTACTCTTTGCAACTTATTCAACTGACAATCTGGCAAACCAAATAACAGACTATTACAATGATCAATGCGACTTGTTACTAAAGGATGAACTAAAGATTCTGTGACTTTAACAGAAAGGTATTTACGAATACGTCTAATATTGTATAGATAACAAAAAGTATAACTAGCCATAGACATATGACTATCAAAAAATACACCAAGATTACAAATGGATGAAGATGGAAAAACGTCCGAGTTTCCAACAACAATGCTATCAAATTGTACTTAAACCAACTGCTGCTAAGTACCAATAAGTAATAATTCCGTCTTAGAGTCATTAATCATGAAATTGTTCGATATCATCCAATGCCTTAAGTCCCTGATACAATTTGACATTACTGTACCTTGACAGCATCAGAAGACTCACTTGGGCAAATAGAAAAAAACAATTGTTTGTCATCTGCATAGCAGTGCACTTGCGGTTAGATGGTGCTAGACAATCTCGAAGCTATAGATGTTCTCTACCAAGTTGAGCTCTCATACTTTGCACCCTTGTCATTATTAGCCCAACTTGTAGTTAAGTCTATCCCAGAGGCTGTAATCCTTTTGATCAGTATTAAGAATCAAAATTAGTTAGTGGATTTTACCCAGTCTCCCTGGAACCAGGTTCTGGTTTTGTAATATCCCAGAGATGCAGCCTTTGCAAGATTGTAATCCACTGAAAGTTGTTCTTGTCTACAGTAATGCTTAAACTTACGAAATGCACCAAGATAAGCCTGCTATTTTAGGAAAAGAGTAGAGGTTTTTTGTTATTATTTGATATAACTGAAACAAAGAAGAGAAAAATACATGTTGTTGTCCATTGGTCATGTTGATCTGCAAATAAGCTGAAAATTTGCACACCTTGCTTGATCTGGAATGAACGAGAGACTCCACCATTTACTGATACACGTTGAGAACGATTTTGTAAATAGGATACAAACCACTTGATGGCGTCATTGGTGATTCCCAGGTCTTCTTCTAGGCAGCTAATGAGTTTGCCTTGTTAACAGTGTCAAATGCTGCGCTCAAATCCAACACTACGAGTAGCGAAACCTGTTGATCGTTCATTGCCAAAAGAATGTCATTTATTACTTTTAGCAAGGCCATCTCTGTACTATGGCATTTTTTATACACCAATTGTAACGGTGAATGTAAATTATTCTTTGACATGTCCTCAGTTATCTGATCAGCAACAGCTCTCTCAGTCAACTTAGAAATATATGGCAAATTACTGACCGGACGAAAGTTCTGATATTTTAGGCACAGGTGCAATGATTTTAGTAGAGGCAGAAGGTTCGCTTCCTTTCAGCTATCCGGAAAGGAACCACTTTGAAGTGATTTATTTACTTTCTTAGTAATCACTTGAAGTACGACACCAAGTAACTGGATAATAACTTTAGTTGGGATGGGATCCAATGAGCAGGATTTTTTAGACATTTTGCTAATTACCTTGAGGACATCATCCTGAGACAGAGGTAAAGCTCGGTAGCGATGTATGAACATATGTGTCACCAGTGATACGCAACCTTAATATTGGTCGTATGTGTTGAATACTCAAGATGTAGACTGTACGACTGATCGATTAAATAATACTCTTCATAACGTAATGGCTTTGTGTTTTCCTGTGAGAACGGTCATCATGTCTACAAGAGAGCCCCCCCCCCCCCCTGGATTTCCCCGCTGTTGAAGTACCTATTGAAGAAATGAAGCAAAGCTGTGGCCTCTGGTAATGTGGTTTAGATCAAGAAACTAACAGAGAGAGTGTCTGCTGTAAAAGCCGAAAACCTTAAAAACTGGGGAAGTTCAGATACTTACAGGGGATCACAGCAACGGTGGTGCAAAGTGGATGGCATTTCCTTGTTCTCGATATCAACTTTCTAGAGGATCTAAATGACTTTTTTGGAAATCTTTGCCATGATAGTGAGTATGTAGATCCCAATTACGTTGATATAGACCCTGGCACTGTGATCGCGCCGGTACTAGATGAGTATCAAGTCATGCTTGCCTTGTCTAAAATAAAGAAATCAGAACCTGGTCCCGATGGGATACCTCACTGGGTATGGAAAGAAAATGCTGACTTACTTGCTCCAGTGATAACTGCAATATGGAACCTATCACTGAAGAAACACGCCTGGCCATCTGCTTGGAAACAAGCAAATATCAATTCTCTACCTAAAGTGCACACACCTCTTGAGTATCAGGATTATAGAGGCATTGATGTGACCCCCATAACTGCAAGATGTTTTGAAAGAACAGTCTACAGAACTTTTAGTAAGTCGGTGTTTAAAGTCAATCTTATTTCTTCTCAGTTTGCTTACGGTGATGGGTGTAACTGCACTGATGCACCACTCAAGTTGCAATATAACTGCCTGAAAGCTCTCGATGATACAGAAACTGATGCTGTTAGACTGTATGCAATGTATCTTTCTAAGGCATTTGACAATGTTAGACACTTTCTTTTAAGTCAGAAACTTAAAGCTCCTAATCTTATTCCATATCTTATTAAAATTGGTTTTTAGAGGTAAAGTGTTTAGTTGGCATTGTGTAAATAAGGGCACTACTCAAGGCAGCGTAAGTGGCCCTTATTTATTTAGCCTTTTTATAAATGATGTTAATATTGACAGCAATCCTATGACACATGTTAGTAAGTATGCTGATGATACTACTATTCAAGTTAATGTTAAGTCTAGCCCGGATATATCTCATGACACTGTTAAACAGTACCTAGACTGGTCGGAAGATAACTGTGTGCCATGTAATGTTACAAAATGTAATGAGCTTTGCATCTGGAAAGGATGTAAAGAAAACTATAGTCCTGCCAATGACATATACAGGTAGAATCGTTAAAGCTATTTGGGATTACGTTTCAAAATAACTCTAGATTTACAGTACATATAACGAATAAGTTACTAGAAGCTAATAAGTGTCTTTCTGTTATCAGGAGCCTAAAGAAGGAAGGCTATTGCCAGGATGATAAAGATCATCTCATGAGGAGCTTAAGCCTTAAATAGTTCTGGCATCCCCGCTGTTTAGGGCCAATTTTTTGCCCTTAACCCCGCTGTGATGAGAAGAACAAAGTTGGGAAGGTGATAATCCATTGTGTAGCATGGCACGCATAATTAAATCCAAACGACAGCAGAATGAAAATGTAATAAATAACAGACATTTAATGACAGTTGCAGCCTTTGGAATCACCGGTACTTTCACGCGAACATAAGAAAATTGCGCGAAATGGCGTCTTAAAATAAATCGAACATTGTGTGTGAAAGTACAAGCAGGAATAAAGAGTGCTTTCAATAACACTGGCTGATCAAGTTTACAAAATTTACACGTTAAAAGGGAAAGAG
>OX421449.1:23192126-23197126 GCA_949126865.1 Montipora capitata | reverse complement strand
GGTAAAGATTTGCCCAAGGTCACAACAGACAGCTTACTTCTCAATAATAATTCCTTTTGAAATAGCAAAACTGATGTATAAATAAATAACCAAATAAATTTCGATGGTAGAAAAATTATTGAGAAGAAAGCCCAGGCAAATAAATGCCCCAGTTTGCTGTTGCTTCCAGGTAAAGATTTACCCAAGGTCACAACAGACAGCCTACTTCTCAATAATAATTCTTTTAGAAATAGCAAAACTGATTTATAAATAACCAAATAAATTTCGATGGCAGAAAAATTATTGAGAAGAACACCCAGGCAAATAAATGCCCCAGTTTGCTGTTGCTTCCAGGTAAAGATTTACCCAAGGTCACAACAGACAGCTTACTTCTCAATAATAACTCTTTTTGAAATAGTAAAACTGATATATAACTGACCAAATAAATGTGGATGGTAGAAAAATTATTGAGAAGAAAGCCCAGGCAAACAAATGCCCCAGTTTGCTGTTGCTTCCAGGCAGAGATTTACCCAAGGTCACAACATGCAGCTCTCAAGGTGATGCAGCGTTTGTTCTTCCGTATTGCATAAGTTGCAAAAGGGGCTTTCTGAAATGCGGTCTCTGTAGAGTGTAGCGCGGGTTGGAAGCACGTTATGAATCACTTTATATTGAAACATGATTTTAACTTCATTTGTGACTTTAAATGGCATAAGATAAACGTTCTGGATGGTACTTTCTGTAAAACCGTGGCGTAGAATTTTCGTTTCGGCAGTGGGAGGAAAGAAGACAGTGTTTAAAAGAGAGGAGTAAATAGAACTGGTTTTTAGACTGTTTACAGTGGTGTCGTGTGTGACGTTTGGAATACGGTTTCTAAGATTAGCTTTCCATTTTTTTGGGATTGTGTTAACTAGGCCATAGTATGTGGTGAAAGGAACATTCAAATTAAATTTTATGGCAAATTCATGCCACTTCAAAAAATCCTGATTTTGGTTTAATATGTCGCTTATCTTGGTAATGCCAGCGTCATACCAAGTTTGGTAAAAAACAGGCTTTTTTCCTACAAGAATTTTCCTAATATTCCACACTATTTCGTTTTTAGGATTTGATTTGGAATCGCTGCCCGTTGAGATTTTAAACTCGCACCAATAATCTAACACCTTTTTATAAAATATGGGAAGTTTATCATCAAGATCTAGTGTACTTGTTGCGAAGTTGCATTTTGTTAGGAAGGCAAGACCACCATTTTTGTGAAAGAACTGGTTAGGAATAATTTTCCAGGAAGCTTGTCACTCGTCTTGAATTCTATCGATCCAAGCTATTTTGAGCGCTTTTTCCATGATCTTAAAATCGCACATTTTCAAACCGCCATCTTTTTTCTTTTATGGTTTCTTTTGATTTTAGGGGGTTTCCCTGCCCAAATAAAGTTGAAAATTAGCTTATTTATTTCTTGAATATAGTGATCTGGAACAGGGAGCACGGAGGCTGAGTAAATTAATTTAGATATCCCAAGTGTTTTAACGATGTTTATCTTTCCATAAAGAGTTAAATTTCTCTGTTGCCAAGTGTTCAGCGTTTTTTGGAGGTTAAGTATTTTTTTACCGAAGTTCAGTCTGTTAGCACTTTCTTGGTTGTAAGAAAAAAAGACCCCAAGAGCACTGACAGCTTCTTTTGGCCACTTAAAACCAAAAGGTTCATCTGTTCTGTCTTTCCATTTGCCTAACCACATTGCTTCGGTTTTAGTTGTGTTTATTTCTAGGCCAGAGTGCTCTTTGAAATCGTTTAACACCTTCAATAGACTCGTAACGGAGTCGAGGTCATGGACAAATACTGTTGTGTCGTCGGCATATTGACTTATTTTAAGCTCTTGCTTGTTGACTTGGATACCTTTGATAGTGGGATCATTTTTTATAGATCTAGAGAGGAGTTCTATACCGAGAACGAAGAGGACGCCAGACAACGGGCAACCTTGTCTGACTCCCCGCTGTAGGGAGAAAAAAGTTGAGGCATGACCGTTATTAAGAACACAGCTAGTAACATTATTAAAGAAAATTTTTATCCAATTTTGAATGTCGTGGCCAAAGTTGAAGAACTGAAGTGTTTGTAAGAGATAGTTCCATTCAATGGAATCAAACGCCTTTTTGAAGTCCAAGAAAATGGCAATACCTTTTTGATCTGTGTAATGTATTAAGTCGTAGATTAGCCTTACGTTTTCACCAATGTAGCGGCCTTTAACATAACCCGTTTGATCAGGGTTTATTAATGTTGATAAGACTTTTTCTATTCTCTTGGCAATAACTTTAGTGAGAATCTTGTAGTCGACGTTCAGAAGTGAGATGGGCCTTAGATTTTCCAAAATAGTTTTATCTTTGGATTTTTTGGGGATAAGGGAGATTATTCCTCATCTTTGGCTTATAGAAAGCATGCCATGCTGAGAAGCAAAGTTGTAGCTGGCTAGCAGGTCATGACAGATGTCAGGCCAGAAGAACCGGTAGAATTCAGCTGGCAGACCGTCGGTGCCCGGGGTTTTGTTATTGTCAAAGTCCTTGAGCGCATTTGTGCGTTCTTCTTCATTTACCAAACCCTCACAAGAGCTCTTCTCTTCTTCACTTAGAGCGGTTACATTTTCTGAGATAAAAAAAGGCGAATTTTTGAACTTTTCGGGATTAATATTGGTGGAGCGGTATAACGACTCATAAAACTTTTTTTCTCCTTCTAAGATTTCGAATTGATCTTCCGTGTAACAATTTTCCCCAACTTTGACTTTTGAGACTGTTTTACTATCATGATGTCGTTTTTCTAAGTTGTAGAAATACTTTGTATTGCTTTCTCCTTTTTCATGCCATCTCACTTCACTTCTCAGAATTGCACCTTTTGTTTTGGTCAACATGATTTTTTTAAGCTGTGATCTGGCACGTTTAAGTTCTAGTAAGATGTTTCTGTTGTGCGGGTTATTTTCTGCTCTGGTTTGAAGGTCATTTACTTTTTTGTGCAGTAATTTTTCTTCATCTAGATTTTTTTTCGCTTTTCGTTTAGAGTACTTGATCGTGAAACCTCTTATCTCCATTTTTATTAGGTCCCATTTTAAACCTAAATCATGAACCTCGTTATATTTCTCCTTAAAGATTGGAATGTTTATCTTAAGTGCTGTTACATATGTTTCATCTTTAAGTAAGGCTGTATTAAATTTCCAGAAGCCCGGTCCTCTTTTTTGGTTTAGGCGATTGGACTGTAGAACGCCACAACTTCCTGACCCTTGACCATGAACTGTTGCCGCAACGGTTTGGTTGTCCATGCCAAATCCAAGAGCATCATCTCTTGTCAAGTTTGTCCAAAAAAAACTCTGCAAAGTGGGTTGGAGTCGAAGAATTTTGCTGAGTATCTCAAGAATCTTTTTTGCACCCTCAATGACAAGCAGATCTGGCCTGCAATTAAAACCATCATCAGAAAAAGAGCCTTTGTTCCTTGACATCCACAACAAGGAGCCCCCAATGCAAATGGTTACGAAAGTGGACTATGGCAATCACTTGGTCAATGCACGTCATTCCTTGGACAAGACCAGCTAATTTGCTTTCAATCTGCTCACGATCTGATTGTCTAAGCCAAGTCCAAATTTCAAATGGAAGATACAAATTTCCAATCATTCCTCTTGCCTGAGCTAGAGCAGCATACAAACATCCATTGTCATGTTGTCCAGATACCTTTCCCCCACCAACGAGGTCAAGGCCTCAACATCAATCACCTTTACCCCCTCTTTATAGACCACCTCATTTGGAGCTCTTCAACCTGGTCAAGCCAATTTATCTCCTGGGCAACCTGATGCTTTAAAGCGGACAACTTGCAAAATTTCTTCAAGCAGTAAAGTCCATCTTCATTAAATACTCCAAAGCCTGCAATTTTAACTGCTAATGGACTACCTGTTGGTCCTTTTGCTATGGGAAAAAGTTCTGCTTCTCTTACTGTGGTTTCTGATGGCCTTTTGCTTAATGAAAGGGCATATAGGCAACTAAACAATGGTTGGATAGTGGGTATACTATTCAGCACAGGTGGCAAGCGTAATGCTGTGAGCTCACTGCAGGTTGCCTTGAAGTTTCTCAGAAGCTGCTCAGTGGGCGTAACAGAAGATTGAAGACCTGGTCGAAGGCCAAAATAATCTTGGCTATTGTCCCCTTCAAATGAGAGGACTCCATTTCTGGAAGAACAAGAAAAGTGGAGTGAAGGAATCTCTTTACTTCCTGATTGTTCCTTCAGAGCTGCAACATCTGTCAAATCCTCAGGGACCTCAGCATAAGCACTTATGTCCAGGTTTGACCCTAATTAGATGCACTCCCAATTTTGACATCCAACACAAAGTGTCCCTTTAAGTCTAAGCATTTTTTGCTACCTATTTTCAACAATAAGGTAAGGGTAAAGGTTAGCGTTATTTTTAGCTTTGGGTAAATGCAGCAGTTAATCTTCACTTAAAGAACAGCATTTGGGGGACACTTTGTGACATAAATTGTCTGTACACAAGTGATGTTGAAGTTGGCTAGAAGAGCAAGGGGACACCTCGTGACGCTTATTGAAATCCGCGTGCATCTAATTAGGGTCAAACCTGGACATATCTCAGCATAACAGCAAATGCTGTCCACATCTTGTTGAAATGCACAGCAATTATGTGCACTTTGTTGTTGTTCATCTTTCAGGGGCACAACATCTGCCAAATCATCAGAGAGACCAGTATTGCTGCTGTCTACATGTTTGTCATCATTGACACGTTTCAGCCAAGGGGTCTTGACAGACTGCACTGCAGAAGTTGTTTGATAACAAGCCTCCCATGCATCATGATCATAGATGAACTGTTTCCTTGGGTCTGACCCTTCCTGAAGTACAGTTCCATGGCCTTTGCTGTATGCATATTCAAGGTAATCCTGTCCAAAAATCTTGGTAAATAGCTCTACGATTACCCTGATCCAAACAACTTCATCCTCTGACCAATGCATCTCTTTGGCTTTCCATCCACAGCCCCGAAAATAAAATTTGTT
>OX421449.1:23167126-23187126 GCA_949126865.1 Montipora capitata | reverse complement strand
CAGAGGAATCAGACAATCTATCTAAATGATTGCTTGTTGCCTGCAGCGATTATCATCTCAGGCAACAACTATGAGAAATTCAGCCTGCTTTGTAAGGCCCTTTGCCTAAATGTGGTAGGACGAAACACGTTTATGCGTTTCCAGAAGCATTGTGCTGCACCAGTGGTGGAGGAGGTATGGATCGAAATGAATGACACGGTGAAAAAGCTCTTTGAAGATTATGAGGATGTATGCCTTTGTGGAGATGGTCGCAATGACTCCCCAGGTCACAGTGCCCGCTACTGCGTTTACACCCTCATGGAGCAATTCACTAACATTGTAGTCGATTTTGAAGTCATAGACAAAAGAGAGACTGGTGGCAATTCCACTGGAATGGAAAAAGAGGCACTGAGAAGGTTACTGGAGAGAATGGCAGCCATATTTCCATTTGACGAAATAACAACAGATGCCTCTCCAACAATCATCAAACTTGTCAGAGATTTAAAAGGTGTGTAAATCAATCATAAAATTTTTGTTTGCCAAAATACAAGTGGTATTCTGTAGAGGGGGTCTGGTTGCTGGGCTCAAATTAAGAACAATTCTCACATATTGGTAAAGGGAAATCTTTACTTTAAAACCTACATGTATCTGAAAGCCTTTATTGAGTTTTACTAGTACGAAGTTGTTCATTTTTTTTTGTCCAGTTAGTCCAAAATCACACCTAAAATCTTGGCATGTAACAATACATCATTATTTTAGTGTATTCTTATTTGATATATATGAGACCCTTTTTTCACTAGTTAATTTTTGCAACAATCAACAACAACAATCCTTATTTTGCGCTCTCCCTTTTTCACAAATATAAGAAGAAAAAACGAATACTAGTAAATTGATTAATCAATTTCAGGTTTACTATTTTCAGTTTTATGGTGACCACAGCCATTTAGACATAGCAAGAGTTAGTCGTGGTCCATGTGGAAAAGTTTGTGCTAATGTTTATTTTTCTTTTGTTGACAGAAAAGGTTCCCCAACTGATGGAGTTATTCCATTCGCTTGATATATGGCACAAGGCCAAGAAGCTGAACAAAGCTCTTCATCAGGTAAGTTCGGCCAGTAATAAATAATGAGAATGAGCAAATATATCAGTTTCCATCTTTCAATTACAAAGCAAGCAAACTGGTCGTAAAGGACTTTGAAGAGCCTCTTTTGCAAATCAAATTTGTATGAAATTGCAGGATCATGAAATGTGCTTTGTGCCAATAAATTATTTCACATTTTTGATGTGTTAGGCTGCCAAGATTAAAGCCTGTGGTGAACTGCAGGAGTGGATTGACTGCATTGTAAATCATTTCTGGTTTTGCAGGCAGGATTGTAGTGGAAGTGTTGAAGAGCTGAGGGTGCTGCACTTTTTTTTCTTCTTCCAAGAGTAATTCAAGTTAAAGTACTTTCTCTTAAGTGGAGTGTCTTGAGAGGGAGAAGAGAACAAGGATTGTATTGTACATGTACATCAAAATTGATATTAACTTCTGGATACAATGTTTGGCATAAGTCACTGAACTGCTCTTAATGACTCAGACTGCCATCACAGACTATGCAAGTTCTGTTTGTAGCATACAACTTTGTACTACATTGGTATAATAATTATTGTTTTATACTTTAAATCCCAAAAATGGACACTTGGTGTGGTGTACTCCATCATGTCTGCGGAGAGCACACTTGGGCCACAGGGCAATGTAAGCATGATGCTATTGAGGATGTGGCGTTGAGCAACAAGAACTACTTGGAAAAGGGGTCAAAAGCCATGGCTGCACTTCGAAAGTTAGTGCTTGATCCTAAATGGCTCAATACACTTCACTACTATGTGAGATTCAGGTACTTGCCAGGGGTTTGTGGGGGAATATGTTAAAACAGGATTGGTTCCTAAGTGATATTATTAAAGAAGGTTTTCACGTTGTTGGATTAGAGCAAATCTTGTCCATTTCAGACATACTAGTGTGTTGGAGTCATATAACAGCATGATGACTAAATATGTTCCAAAACGAATGGCCTTTGAGTAAGTAACAAAATCAAGAAACAACAGTGAGTATTTTGAAATGAGTATTACATGCAAGGCTCTGCTTGTTGAATCTCCCCGAAGTTAAATATTGTGTAAATCAACAGGAAATGTGAGCAACGATGGAATAATATTGTACTCTGTTAGTTTCCCAATATAGACTTTACATTCATCATAATTTTGTGTAGTGTTGTCTGCAGCTGTTACCATGATTACGCTGTAACCATTGACAGCCACGAGCTTGTCTGGAAAGGAAATTGTGGAAAAGAAGCTGACTATTTTGTTGGAGCAATTGCTTTTAAATTATTGGAGTTTTTTACATGTACTTCAGTCATTGAGGTGTTCAATTAAGTGTCGACAGTAATCAGGCAATTATTTCTGTTTTGGTTTCACTAGAATGGCTGAGTAGTCTACTGGTAATTGTTTAGTAATTGGTTTGGTTTCGGTTTTACAACACTTCATATAAAACCACTACAGATTCCAGTGAAACCAATTTATTAATCTACTTTGTGTGTTATACCTTCTACTAGGTATCCTTACTTTATCATGAGAGTGACGTTGGCTGCAATCGACCACAACATGCACTTGTCAAGAAAATCAAAACTTACCAACGCAGGAAAAGAACAAGGCCATAGAAAATATTCGAAAAGGTCTCAAACATTTCATGCCGAAGTTGTGAAAGAAGAAAAATCTTTCAGTTACTTTCCATTTCTTGTAGCCAAAATGCTGCATAGGCGCTCCACCTATGAGGGCAGTTTCACATTGCCTTCTAATAGAATGAATGAATTTGATCCAAAGCAAATTGCCCCCACTATTGGTATGAAGGAGCCCCCGTCAACTGAGGGGTTGATGGCAGGACCTTCTCGTTTTCAAAAGAAGGTAAAATGAGAATTGACACCATGTCACATCAAGCTACATCTTTCTACAGCAGAAACTGTTTGTAAGATATCTGTGTATTTATTAAAATTTACGGAAGTACAGATGGACTAAGGGTTTTCCTTTTACATGGAAAAGTTTGAACAAATCAATATTTCATACTTGTGTTCAGTCCCAGCAGGGAAGTAGTCCCACTAGTCCTTGTGTAGATCTACAGCAAGCTTATGGAATGATGAAGAAAAGCTAGCAATAGTTTGAATTACATCATGTTTCAACAAATGTAGATTCAGTACTTTTTATGTGCAATGAAAAAAAAAAGGTATCTTTTAAATGTATAGAAATAGCAGGTAACATCAGAATAAATATGTCTTGATGAAGTTCATTTCTGCTTGACTAGTAATGCTTGGCCAGACAACCTAATAACATGATCCAGACCAAGGTAAAAATGGGCATGGGAGGGAATATATGTTGCTGATCAGGCTGATAATATACAGTAAGCATGATGAACAGCTGTTCACATATCAGTTATTTCTAAATCCCATGTATCTCCCATCAGGAGAAGGGTATGCTTGTCGAATCATCCTTACTGCACAAGCAGGTAGGACTCGTCTGTTCCCTCTACCCAATTTCCCATATCTCCAGAGAGCAAACTGACGATAAGCTGCTTTGCGGA
Source organism: Montipora capitata (assembly GCA_949126865.1). Classification (NCBI taxonomy): domain Eukaryota; kingdom Metazoa; phylum Cnidaria; class Anthozoa; order Scleractinia; family Acroporidae; genus Montipora; species Montipora capitata. Next base: position 23,183,545 of record OX421449.1, on the reverse strand, counting down.
AGCTTTCCATGGAAAAATTGAATTCATCAGCTCTGATATCAGACCGTGCCTTTATGCACACTTCAAGAATGTCTCTGTCCAAGCAAATGTTATTAAATGTTCTATAAGAAGTGATGCACTGGCGTTTCTTGCAACAGACATTTTCTTCCCCAGTTTCCATTGGCACGCAAACCTGACACTGGCACCATGGTAGGTCCGTTGAAGGTACAGGCTCTTCGGGTAGGTTGTCAGCAACTAGCTTTTTAGCAAAGTCCAGACTGCCCCTGCCCATACTCAATAATTTAAGCAGCAAGTCATCCTTTGTAGGGTTATCCAGGGATTGAATGAACTCCTAGCAAGAAATTTTACAAATAAATGAATCCACCATACAGTGAATGCCAACCCAGGAAATGGCATAAATGAATACATGTCTCAATTTAACTTTTTACTAGTACCTGGATACTTTTGAGATACATTGGTGATTCAAAGGCAATCAAAAGGCAGTCAAATTATTCACTTGCCCATCATGACCCCATCATGGCAAACAGTTCTTTTGAAGTGTGAATATACCGTACAAGCAATTTCTTCCTTTCCGGCACGGACATATTTTACAATAATTATCAATACCAGATGCAATGAAAATAATTAGTGTGATCGCTCGTGTATACAAATTTGAAATTTACAGGTAAGATGCCAGCATGACAAATTTGAGCATCAGCTTTGTCGATAGATGTGTAATGAAAATTTACCTGGATTTGTGCTGCTGACTGCTGGACGTCGGCCTCTAAATGCTCGGCACCATTAGGAATTATATTTTCCTGGCTTCTTTGTGCGACTCCTGCTGTTGATACCTATTCGTAGACCAAAAAGATATATAAATAAACGCTAGAAGAATAGTTAAATTATTGATAGAACATTCGTTTGTGAGCTTCTGTATCATACGGCGTTATCATACCTGATTTTTGCACTTGGACTTGACACATTTACAAGCGTCAGCACAACTGAGGTCGACTGCTTTGCACGGACACGCTCCTCTTCCTCTCTTCCGCGCACATTGCCCTGAACAAATACAGTTTACTCTTTCATTTTCTTTCGCCTAACAAAGAAAGAAACAATTCAGGTCCAGTGACGAAGTATAAATTCAGTACCACGCGGCTACGTGCAAATGGCCATTTGAAAAGTCTCACCTCTGTAGTTACGTCTAATAATTCTTCCTCGTTGTCCTCTTCGTTCGAGGCCAGTGCTGACCCGTAAAAATTTACAGGTGTGTTTGCAGCGTCTTCTGGAAAGCTGTCCATAAACCACGTATCCAGCAAACCTTTGAATACAAGTTCTTAGCAAAACAAAGAGAGAGAGACGAGCTTCGAATCAACAAGAAACACAGGATATCCACGAAAAGCATAGAGCCAATCAGAAATCATCTCGTCATTTGAAAACAATAACAAACGGCCGCAATGCTGAATGGGTGAAACTGGGCCTTTAAGGATTCAAACTTTCTTTAGCAAACAGTTTACCAGTAAGAGTTAACACTTTTCTTTTCTCGCTGAAATGTACAGTCCATTGAAGTGTTTACCAGCGTACTTTTGATAGGTATGGCTGTAATGTTAGGTCTAGTGTAGTAACAAGCTTCTCATTGACAGGGTAATATTAGAGTCCACTAAAGAAAGCCTTTTTGTATAAGGGGGCTACTCATCTTAATGTTTTCATTTAAGTTTTTTCATTGTAAGTGTTAGTAATGTATTATATGTCCCCATTAACCCTTTGACGTCCAAACCGGCCTAAACTGGCCAGACTTCGTATTTTACTCTAACGCCAGACGATTTTACTCGTCAATGGGGAACCCCTGGGAGTCAATGGGTTAATGTTATATGTTCTTCTGTTTTAATTCATGTTATAGCGATATTTCTTGTTTACAAATATTGACGTCACATTTCTTTTGATATTCAAATTTGCCAAACGGAACAAAAGAATTCATTGTTTGAACAGCCAATTAGGTTCTGGTTGGCATATTAATAACAATGGGTGATGTCACGAGAAACATCACTATAACTGATGTTGTACATTGTAATTATTATTATTACTTATTTATTAAAATTTACAGGATCCACATCGAAAGCAGTTCTCGTAACTGATGTGGTCATCCTGTCAAATTATGTTGTTAAATTTATTATTATTATTAGTAGTATTATTATTACCTCTGGCTAAGCATCTCTGTGCCTGCACAAACTGGAAGCGTATCCATAGTAGCCTCTCAGAATACCAGTGCGTCAGTATTTGGTTGACTAATTATACCGAAAAAAAAAACAATCTATATAACGCACTGAACAAGTTGTTGTTTTTATTTATTATTACTATTTTGCTTTCTTTGGCAGGTCAGGGTGCCTGTTCATGTTTAATGCCTTAACAAATAATTACTTAATAATTATTTGTTTAAAAGCTACTGAAGGAACTAATCCTGAAAAGTTTCCGGCTTGTGCAATGGGCTCCAAGCCCCCATCCCTAATTCAAATCATTTGTTGGGCTCTGCACAAGCAGATCCTAAGTTTCATCAAGATTTTAACTAGAAGGGTGAGCAAAAATAAATAGCCAGGTACCCTGGGTGAATTTCAAATTTTTAATTTAATGAAAGAGAATTTCGGACTTGAAATAGCCAGGAGGAGTGGACCAGAGCATCAAAACTCCTGATATTGGCTAGAATTGAAACCATAAACAGATCTTGGAGGAAAAAGAATAAAAAGATGTCAACTGTACATACTTGAAAGGGCTTCTGCAGTTGCATCATGACTTGTGGCACGAGAATAAAGGATCCTTTTGTTCTTTGTGAGAGGCCTCAAAACCTTGATTGGAGAAGTTGCGAAAAGAGCGATGTTGCCGCAACAACATGGCACTATGATGCACTGTAAGGTGAACATAGTCTCCCATTCCTAGTGTAACACCAAAATGATGTCGCAGCAACAAACACCACAACTTGCACTGAAAGGGAAAAAAAGGTTATGTAAAGGTTCCTCAACCACTGTTCCACATAATAGCTACAGCATTGGGGCACAACTCCTGGTTACTTTGCCAGTCAGTTCTCTCCTAACTAGAATCACCACTCTGCAAGTCAAATCCTAGTTACAGCCCTGAAGAAGTTTGATTAAACAAGCAAGAATTAAGAAAAACAGTTTTACCTTCACATCGTGAATGTCAATCTCTTCCTCTTCATCTTCCTTGAATACTCTACTGCGAATTACAGCACTGATCTCCTGCCACTCTTCAAAAACCTTTTTCACCAGATAGAAAACCAAACATACAATGCCAAATCAATACCATCATCAGGCTTATCATGTGAATGAGTTAGAAGCAGTGACTTTGCTACCTTAAGCATTGGACCACTGGTCAGGTAATTTTCACAACTGCTTCACTTTGTATCTACCCTCTTTAACTAATTAAACTAAACTTCCATTCAATCAATTTGCATAATATTACCTTCCTGGAATGATCTACTTGAAGCTTTGCAGCCAAAATTCCCATCCATAAGGTCTATTAACCTTTTTCTTTAATACAGCACATTTTTTCTTCTTTCTGGGAGGTTGCTGTTGTTGCACTTTCCTCAATTTTCAAAAATGCTTCTTCTATCTGCTCCTGATACCTTGATGCTTCTCCAAGGCAATCAGTCATGAACCTTTTCAGAACTATAACATGTAGAAGGATCACAAAATAAAATTACTATTATTGAGGAAATTAACTCATGAAGGAGCTAGTGAGGTATTTTAGCCCAAATTACCATATTATGCCAAAGTGGACACAAGTCACATGAATTATAGTGCCAGGTATTAACAAACAGAATTAACACAAAGTCAAAATATTATGCCATTTTTTACCACAGCCTCATTCACAATTCTGTTGGCTGGGCATGGTCAAGAGTACACCTATAAATCATAAGACTTCCTCAAACATCACACCTTGTATCAGACTATTATTAGGGTCTCTTCTGCAAAGCCAACCAAAGCTAGGCACCAGTCCAAAAAGGGAAATTCGAATATGTGATCTATTTGTTCTTAGATTAGGCAATTCCTTGTAGACATTAGGTGTTCTGGACTCAATCAACAAATTGAAGTAAAGGACATTAGGACAGTCGGAGGGATTTTTTCCTAGTCCTAAATAATAATAATAATAATAATAATAATAATAATAATAATAATAATAATTGTTCTAACCTGCTCCCAAGGACTATAAACCAGGCCGAATATCCTGCCTGAATCTATAACGAATGAACATCATCATTATTATTATGATTATGATTATGATGATTATTATTATTATTATTATTATTATTATTATTATTATTATTTGTAACATGAATCTTGTGGCTTAGGAGAATAGGTGACCACTTTCATGCTTGCAACCACCATATAAGAAATAATTATTACTAGATTAGATAACAGAAATCACATCATATCGTATAACCTTTGGTGTCCTTCAACTGAACATCCTCCTGTTTGTCTCCAAAATCCCTTGAAAAGGTGCCAGAATCAAGCATATTCTTCAGGAACTGAAGAGAAAATTTCATTTATCAAGGCAGATTATCTTCTCCACTTAAAAGGCAAAAGTTATAAGCACAAAAAGTGATTATCACGAATGGTTGGGATGAACTAGATTAAAAAACTAAACATGCAGTTTGTGGTATAAAGTACAGCAAGGGCATCATCATGTTTTTGTTGAGTTTTAAAGACACTTTGATACTTTGGTACCAGCAATCTCCAACAGGGGTGGTTTGCATCCCATCCAAACAGGAAGAGGAATACTACTTGTTGCTTAATGCTATGGAAACTGAGATAGGCATAGTAAGTAATCTACTATGGAAATTTTTTTCCAAAAGAATGAAGTTAACAGTTTTAGTACATAAGAAATACATTCCTCACCAACTGGACATTCTCATAATGACTGATATAGCCAAGAACAACATCTTTGCAACTTTCAGGGGCTTCTTCATAATACTGCGCAACTTTCTTTAATGGCAAGGACTCTTCAACAATCTTCACACAATTTGACAAAACAGCTCTTTCAGTAAATCCTAGAGTTGTTAAATTGTTGGGTTAAAATTATTTGAAAATCAAGCAAAACACTACCACAGTTCCTGGTTTTCACTCACGAGATCAACAGCCATGTTTTTCAACAAAAAAAAAACGTCTGAAAACGTTTGCATAAAAATGGACTTCAATTCCCAGAAGATTGGGGACACCAACATGGCTCCTGTGACATCATGTGAAAATCGAGAATATTGTAACTGAGTATAACTGAGTATAACATGCCTTCCTGTACTTACCAGACATAGAACTGACACGGATATTGTTCTTTGTTACTGCAGTTTGTTGACCAGTTCGTAACTTCACTTGGATCCGTTCAAACTGTCGAGTATTTTCTGGTCCATGTACTGCAATCGCCTCATTGCATGATTTGAGGCTTCCTACTCGATATGAAAACAGTCCCAAGGAACCAAGGAGTTGCTCTGTGTTGCGCATCTCTTGATGGAGAGCACAGAGTTGAATGTGGGACAAGTCTTCATCTAAAAGAAATTCCAAGTCATCCCTGATCCCTGTCCATCTTTAAAAGAAAAGAAACTATACATTTAATATTAGAACCTACACCTGTACTTATTACATAAATATAGCATGTATTAATGAATCTAAACTACAATAAACACTTGTAGCAGGAAACAGTGCATAAACGTGTGCTTGATTTACAACTCTAACTTGCTGAATGCTGGATTACAAATTTCAATGACTTCAGAATGTCATCTGACTTATGACAGTCGCTTAAACTTTTGAGGTAAAATTAATGCTGGGATCATTAATTCATTTCATACACAATATCCACTTCATATGGATTCCAAACCAATCCAATGTTTGATTTCATAGGACCACATATAAATAAGCCCAGTATGGAACAACCAACAATACACTTAAGGCTTCTTTGGGGGTAGGTTAAACCAGAATAATTGACGGCTAATTTGTAAATACAAAGATCTAGATGAGTCACCCTTTTCCCTGAAGGATCCTTACATTTCCTCAAGATCAAGGGTTAAATATTAATGCTGCATATGAGAAAAATATACTTTTGACTCACTTTCCAATGTTGGCTTTTGACTGTAAGCAAGAAAGGCTAGCCTCGTGAAACCCAGCACATAAACGTTCTTTGCATGCCTGAATTTGAATAACATTCAAATATTGTATCACTATTCCCCTGATTTCAAATTACATTTGCAACCACTTTTGAAGTTCATTGACATCAATAAGAGTAAATTCTAAGAGAAAACTTACTCTAATGGCCTTGCAAATAAACCAAAACTCCACATTAAATCCATGGCCACCTAATGGTTCACAATTTTCATCACATTTCTGCACAAGAAGGAGGAGTAATCCATGGTCACTGTGAATGCAGAAAAAAAAAAGAACAACTGCGTGAGAAGGAGTCTGAGAATATGTACTAGAAGGGCTTGGCTTGCTCCAACTTGGACAAATAATTGAAACAAATAGCCACCTGGAACTTCCATAAGACCACTTGGCTAATATATATATATTTTTTTTTTTTGAAGATCAGTGCACTAACAATAATTGGTTGAGTGTTGACTGAAATACAAATTGCCTCCAGGGTCTACATGGACAAGGATATGCCTAAAATGAAAGTCAAGAATAATAATGGTATTGATTACATTGCCTTGTTCAAGTTAGGCAAACTAGCAAATCTACTTGCCAACAAACTTTATGTGGTAAAGCATTCCATCCACAGTGATTCCATTCTTTTTAATGACATTTTTCTCCTCATTTAGCCTTCTTATAAGGTTTGGCAGCTCTTTCCTTGTCAAAAAAGAAATAATTAAATTAAATGAAGAATTAATGTGGATCGGTAACATGAAGGGTGAAAATGTGTTATTTTTAGGATGACTGAGCAAAGAAAGAGGACACTGGGGAAAGGAAAACTGGATTTGCAAGGTTTCTTCGACAATGATTGAAAATCACTGCAAAGACAAAAGATAAAGCTAATGAACAGTCCCATGCATCCAGTATTGTTCGTGCAATATTAACTGCGCATTCTGATTGGTTGATGCTTATTGTCTAATGAAGGGCAGATGCATAAATCATGTTTATCATTTAAATTAAACAATTTCCCCTTTTTTAATGGAAGAAAGTTAAATTTAGATAGCATTTGACCACATTAAGCAAGCTACATTGTACAGTATTAGCACATTGACAAAACTCTTACCAAGGCTGTGGACGAAATTCATACAAAAAAACAATGAAAGACAAAAAGTTTCTATGTAGAAACTGACTTGGAAAAAGTAATCGAGCAAGTAATGTCAAACGACTCTAAAATTTACAGAATTTGTTTCTTTGTCTATTCTACCACAGACTTGAGATAACTTATGATCTGTTACCAAACAAAATTGCAACATCGAATCTATTTGTTAAACAATGCAACAGCTTACCTACTCTCCTTACAATTTCCAATAGCTAAAGGGTAAACCAATCTACAACTTTCAGAGCTATTGTAGTCCACATCAACTGCAACAACTCCCACAGAGACTTGGTCTTTTCCTTATAACTAAATAACCTTAATATTCAATCATACTTGTAAAGTAATATCAATCAACGCAAGAAAACTTCTCTTAAAAGGTGCTTAAACATTAAAGCACCTGAGCAAATTTATTGATTTGGTGATTTTAAAATAATATGAGGGCTCATAAACCCAGGTAAAAATGTAAGGTAAGGTGGTTTTAGTTGAAGAGGCCACATGGCTCTAGAAGATGGGCAAATCCAAATCTACAAAATTTACACAAACAGAAAAAAAACACCAGCAAACAGTGCCCAGCTTATCTTTACAATTGGATTTCCAAAGAATGTGGCCATAAATGCATATTCATTTTACCTGCAAATGGTCGGCCATCCAGCTTAAGATTAAACAGCATTGTTGGTCTTGCTGCATGGTGAAGATTGGCTTCCCTTATGGCCAATGTCAAAGCTGGCCCCAAGCCAACAGAATAACCAGGAATGCCACTTTTGTGGTCCAGTGGAATAATCTGAAGTATTGATTGGACCACTGAGAACACCATTGATTTGCAGGCTTTAACCATATTCTTGGTCAGCAAACAATTCAAATCTTCATCCCTCTTGATAAAAAGAAAGGTGAAAATAAACGTTTAAGGACACAGATGCCACGCTCCGGAAAAAAAGTCTTAACTACTCTTCACAAACACCCAACACTATAGTCACGTGACCTGCATTGGTCACTCCAATAGTACGTAAAAATTCAAAACTTACCCCACTTCTGCCAAGTTTTAAAAAATTGAGCACTGTTTGCCATCCATCACCCGGCAGCTTCGTTTCCAGCTTGACATACAATTGCACCCAATCTGGCACTCGCATCCTAGTTTGTTGCCGTAGCTTTTTTTCTTTAGAGAGGGCCAAGTCTAAACCACAATCCAGACCTTTGTTTAATGCCACAATTTCGACTGCTTCCGAAACGGATGATTTAAAGACCCCTTGTCAGTTACCGTGATGCATCGCGGGCAAACAACGGAATCGTGGACCACAAAACGGCCACTTTTATGTGAATGCTTGATTCGAGAGGAAATCCGTGTCCATCGAGTTATTTATTGTTGGTTTTATGACCTGTTTAAGTGTTTTCGAACTCTCCAGCTTCTCTTCTAGTCCTTTTGCTATTTTTTTATAATATTCCCTAATGATAAGTTGAGATTTTGTTTGGAGATTTTTATGGAGAAATGCCACGGCCGAAACGGAAAGAAAAATTGGTGAGAGTTTGGTTGCAAGAATCGGTCTACTCTGTGTGAAAAAGCAAGAAGGACCTTGCAGGATACGGTAGCAACTCGAACAGTGAGTTTGCTGAGTTTCTTCTCCATCGTGAAAGCTCCGCTTCGAGTCTGCATGACGGAAATTCAAAGAAGAGGCGACGTGAGGAATTAACCTGGGAGTTGGATGATGTATCGCCAGTTGCAAGTAAGTATTGTTTTCCTTCTGCTTTAATCAATTTGGCCTTTTAGTATACAGTATTAAAGTAAGATAATATTCGATTCACAGTTCGCAGACCTCTGTTCAAATCTACCCCATCAAGAGCCCCGAGCCAACATGTTCCACAGCACAAAGCGCTGCCAACTTCCTCTTCAACTTCGAGAAAGTGAGTATGCTTTCAAGTAGCTTTATTTCAGTTTCCTTTTCTCTATTTTTGTTAAAAAACTGCAAGTGTTTGAAGTAGTTTTTTTTTTTTTCTTGCCGCAGAAAAAGCAGCTATGTCGACGTTACTGGAGTGTTGGAAATTGACAATGAGTTTGGAGCTATTTCACAACATACAGTTACCTTCACGAAATGTCAACAGTGAACGAGCATTTTGCATCAATACCCGGCAATCCATTTGCATTATCTAGTGTTGATTCTGGTTCTAGCTGCTGTGACAGCTACAGTGATTCTGAACAGTTCTACAGGTTGGTTGTTTAGTTTTCCTGTCAATACTTGTAGCCTGGTCACAAATGAGGTAATGTGCAAAACAATAGATGCCATTCTTATTCAATGACATGCAAATAAGTGGCGGGGTATTCTGCATCCTGGCTGTTTGTTATTATTTATTTTTTAAATTGTACACGCAGCTACTCTCTCTCTTCAGATGAATTTCACGAATATTTAATAATTATTCACTGAAGACGAAGTGATTATCGATGAATATTCACGAAGACGAAGTCCAGGTGAATATTGACCGATAATCACTGAGCCTGGGGCGAATAATAGTTTTAGTATAAATACACAGGTGATTATTTCAAAAAAGAGGGGAGAAAAGGTATTTCAATGCGAAAATACAGTGGCAAAACAACTACTGGCAGCCATTTGGGCTGTCGAGGTGATTATCTGCTGATAATCTGAGATAGCGAGCCAATGAGAGCCCACGATTTTGTATAATCACCTGTGTATTTATACTAATAGAAACAATTTTATTTTGTATAGATAGAAACTTTTACCTAGAGGACTCAACATCTTTTTTTTTTTTGCCTCTAGGCTTAATACCATTTTAAATCAAAGTGACAACTCAGATGAGACAGATTCTGGCGAGGATATTGATTGCTACTCAGAGGGCCCTGAAGTTCTTGACAGTGAAGATGATGGCGAAACTGCATTGACAGATGAGTGAGTGATAAATATAAAACATGCATACATGCACAACCCCTTGTACAAATTGGTAATGTTTTAAAATGTTACTTTTATCATAAATGGTAACCTTCACAATTTTTTTTTATAAATGATGTGGTTTAATATTACATTTGGTTTAAAATTTTTTAAACCAGCTTGATTGGTATTTCCCTTTGTGGCAGACAGTGAAAATGAATATGAGACAATGAAAACTATAAATCAACCTGTTTTGAAATAATATAAAATTTTAACCACAACATAAATATCCAAATTCCTCTTGTGCAATTAATTTATTTTGGAAGTTCAACCCCCCCCTCTCCTTACCTCTTTTCTAGCCCCAAGTTAAAAGATTTTATTTTTACTTAGGTTGGATCTTAATGAGACAACCTTAACAGCAAGCTCAGTCTCTTTCTGCAACGATGTCAGCACTGATCAAGAGCTTGCCACTCCTGAGATGATCTACTCAAGTGTATCCCCAAACATTTATATGGAGAGAACCCCAACCAGAGATACTAGCACATCCCCCCCTGTTATTGTCCCTGAAACCAGTGCCGAGGGTTGTGAAACTACCGTCCGCGGATCCTCTGCAGATCTCAATCCTACGTCACTCTCTGTTATTGCCCCTGAAACCAGTGCTGAAGCCTCTGCAGATCTTAATGCAAAGCTACAGCAAGCTTTTGATGGTTTGCTAGGAGGAGAGTCTTTGGGTTCCTTTGAGGAGATGGCTAGCAAAGAAAAGGTCATTGTCACGCTTGATAAGCTCTTGAGAGTTGTTTAGTGGTCCTTGTGATGCCAAGGATTGCAGTAGGTCAAAGGAAGTGTGGCACAAGTCCCAAGGTGGGGTGTTGACCATTGGATGGAACTGTGGAGGAGGTCACGGGGATATTTGGGAGTCCTCAGATGTGTTGATCAAAAAGGAACGGGGACAAAGGGTTTATGTAAACACAGTAGTCCTTGCTGCATCCATTCCCTTAACTGGGAACAATTTTAGCAAAGTTGCTTGCTTACTAAGTGTTTAAATCTGGGCTTTATTTCAAATGCAACTTTTGATAGAATTCAAAGGCTGGATGCTATTCCAACTGTGCGGGAATTTTGGTCGGATATGAAAAAGGTGATTCATGCAGTCATGAAAGATGAAAAAGTAGAGGGGAGGAATGATTCCCCTGGATTTAGGGCCCAGTATTGTGTTTATTCCCTCATGGAGACAATGACCAAGATTATAGTGGACCTGGAAGTAAAGGATAAAAGGGAAACAGCTGGAGCTTCACCCGCGATGGAGGTTGCAGCTCTGAAGACACTCCTTGAGCGCCGGATTGAACCATGAATATTGGGGAAATAACTACAGATTCTTCCTCGTCAGTAATGGCAATGGTGAAGAAATTGAAGGGTCAGTCATTTTCGTTACATTGTATTCACTATTGTGCGGACTGGCCAGTCACAATTGGGGGGGATGATAAACAAAATTGTACATAATAACCGTCTATTGCATCTACTGGTAAGCTTGAGTGCATCCTTCATATCGGAAACCTGACCAGAGTGGACGTCAAACATTGCAATATTCATGATAAGACCTTCTTTTCAGCCCTCCGAGATTTCCAAAATTCTTCATATCCTACAAAAGCTGAATTCAATAATTGTTTATTTATTCAAAACATTTTCAAACTCTTGGAAATTCTTACGAATTCTACTTGCAGCCATTTTCTGCTCACCAAAAATAACACAACCTCGTCCCCAGGTTTTCTCAGTCAACAGTTCATTAATCTGCAGCAGGCTGCACTTCTGACATCATTTCTACATCAGTGACTCAATAACCTGTAGCGGGCTGCACTTTTGACGTCGTCAGTTCAATATGATAAAATTCTTTCAAAATTTGGTCAACAGCAGCTGGTTACGATGAATTATGCGTGTTGTTTTAAACAATCAGAAACGGGGAAATATTTTGAAGGAATAATAAACATAATTATGTAATAAAAATTAATATGTAATGTTTGTTGCTGTTGAAGAGAAATATCCAGCCTTGTCAGCATTGAAACACTCCCTCGATGTGTGGCATAAATCCTGCAAATTGACAAAGGCTCTTATTGAGGTAACTGACTAGTTTTGTGGTTGTGGAATTCTGTTTGTCGTTAGATGTATCCATGTCTTCATGTATGGTTCTTGAATTATATTTTGATTTGGGTTGATTTTATTTTTTTTAGCTATTCACCTTTTGGTCACAATTGCTTTCCTTGCAAAAATGGCATTATGGGACAAGCTGTCCATCACAAATTTGTTTAGGTTTGGTGCAGTAAATGCTAATTTTACCCAAGTTGTGAATGAACACTCTCCACAAGAAACTGCAAAGTAAAATAAGCTCTCTTTGTGTGTCTTTGCTATAGGCATCCAAAGTAAAGAATTGTGATGACATTGGCCAGTGGATAGAACCCATTCGGAATCACTTCTGGCATTGTTGTCAATCATGTGATAACGATGTGGAAAAGTTGAAGGTAGGTAGAAATTTTGTGTAAAATACCAAGACTTGTTTTGTATTTCCTGCTGGGGGAAAGACACATTAGGGCCGTTTATACGAAAGAAAATAAGCCGCGGCTTACTCTGGCCGTGGTTTACATAAGACGCAAACACCCTGTATAAATGGAACAAAATCTACGTTTAAAGCTAGCTCAAGCTGCGGCTTATCCTGGCCGAGGGATTTTGGGCTGTATAAATAGTTCTTTAAGCGTCTTATGTAAGCTGCGGCTTATTTTCTCTCCTATAAACGGCCCTATTGTCAAACTTTTCCTCATCTATGTAAAATGCAAACTGAGAAAAAATCTGAAATGGCCAAATTTTACTCTCTTGGTACTGACCGTAAGAAAAGCAGGCTTTGGGATAATTTGGGATAAGACTGATCATCATGGCAAATTAACGTACAGATTCACCATTCCTATGAAATCCCTGTTGTCCTTAATCATCAAGACTTCTGGGAAATACCACCTCCTTGATGATTGTTTGACATAAAATTGCCTTTGTTCTTCTTTGATGTAATCCTACCATTGCTCATGTTGATTAACTTTTGTTTATTTTTCCTTCTAATTCTACTCTAATCTACATGTGAAGAGCAAATGGCTTTGAGTGGTTCATCATGTTACTGGAGAGCATGAGTGGGGAGATGGACAGTGTTCACATGGCCCTTTAACACCCTCTGAGGATGGCAAGCCATTTCTTGCCAAAGGTTCAAAGTCTGCCGAGGCTGTAAAAAAAATTGTGTTTGATGAGACTTGTGTCAAGTCTCTTGTTCATTATGTCAATTTCAGGTGATCACATGCATGTAAATGAATTTATTTTAAAATATATGTGTGTTGTTCATTTTAGTACAGTAAATAATAATATTATGACTTTGTATGTGAACACTTGGTTGTCCTAGGAATTTTATACTGTTCACCCCATTCTGGTTTGAATGGAAAAATGCACTTTCAAAATTGAAATTTATTTTTTTTCCCGAAAAGGATAATTACCTGGACAGGACATTGTAAAGGACTGTTTTAAATTTATGACAAAATTCAACAGCAATTTTAATGTCTTAGCATTGTTCTTGCAAATATCAAACAGTGTATTTTATAAATTTAATTCTTCTATAACTGCTTGACAGACACACCAGTGATTTGGAGAATTTCAACTCCATGATGACAAAGTATGCACCAAAGAGAAATGCATTTGAGTAAGTAAATTAATGCAGAACAACCATACTTGTACTTCAGAGACACTTGCACTCGGTGATAAGATACTAGTATTTACCATATCAAGACTTTTCAAAAGCTACAGCACATTTCTTCTTCAGCTGGACACAGAATAATTTTGAAACAAGATTTGATTTTGTTTTTTTTTTCTTTAACAGGTACTTAGTGTTTATGGCAAGGGTTACTCTGGCAGCAATAGACCATAACATGCATGTGTTTCGACCTCATGCAAAAACTGCCGATGGAAAATTTAAGTATGCAAGAAAGTACAGCAAACGGACTAAGAAATGGCATGCTGAGCCAGTGAAGGTAGACAAAGAATACAAGTACCTGCCTTTCCTTTTATCAAGTGTATTGAAACGCCGCCATGTTGACAAGGGATCTGTAAGACGATTTTTTGCAAAGCCCGCGAACCACCCTAAGCGTCTGGCACCAAGCATTGCAATGAAACAGCCCACGGAAACTAAGGAACTAGTTAGATTGGCCAGATATGGCGCAAAAAAGGAAACATCGACAAAATTGTAGACCATTTAAGGTCACTCTTAAAATTAATTTATACTCAGAAGCATAGGGTTCTTATTGAAATTATCTTTCATGGAAGCACAGGGTTCACAAGTGTGTTGCAACTGCATGGTAAAATATGAATCACTTTGAAAAAAAATACAGCTAAACCAAACCAAATTTATTAACAAATAGAATGTGTTTTTCTCAGTAACTTGTAAAATAATTCTCATCTCTTATTTCTTGGTGCTATGATATACAGTCATTTACCCCACCCATTACCTATAGAGAGATTATTATATAAGCATGGACACATGTTTGTTTCAATAAATGAATTGACATCAATTTTCAACAGCTATTTTCTATTCTTCTTTCCATATAGAGCATTTTCACTCACGTGGCCATCAGCTATGCAAATGTTTGGAACAAAAGAAAGTGTTCACATCAGAAAAGAGTTCAAATCTCAAAGGATTGGTTTGGAACAAAACATGGCCGCCATTTTATTGTTTTGGAACACCACTGTGGCTGCCTTGACATCATGTGAAAACGCTCTATATGATCATTTTCGCAGCGTAAGTTTTAGTAACCTATTTGTGGAATAGGCCCTTTGAATGGCAAAGCCAGGCATGCTGGGCCTTAGCGGGACATCAAAACAAACAAAGGCAAAGTTTGACTGGAGCAAAGTGCATAGTTCTGAATGTCCTGCTGTGTCCCTTGCAACCCAGCATGGCCGATTTTTGGGGTAGCAAGTATGCCAACTCATGCTCACCAAGGTAAATAGTCTTACATGACTATAAAGGCATGATTTTCCTAAACGAAACAGTATTTTATACTTGGATAGCTAAGCTGGCGTGTTCTGCTGGTTGAACAATATAAAAATCTGACTTACAGTTGAAAGGAATCAATGAGTTTTGGAATGACAAGGTCCAGTCAAGAACTGAAAATATTATTTAACTATATGATGTTTCATATCATAAGCTCAAACTTTATAAATAGGTACATAGGTACCAATGAAAAGGTGGTTATCAGTATGCTGAAGTCTAAGAGTAGTGTACATTTTGACGTCTAGAAAAGCAGCAGGTGGATTTGCAAGCTGCCTGCAAATGCATTCAGCTGCATTTCTGGGCCACAAACTTGCACTATTTCTAAGGAGGTTTGACTTACAACTTCCAACCTGTTGAACGGTTCCACTGATTTCAATTTGAAACGAAACCAATGCAATTTTTAAAAGTAGAGAGGTAAGATATTCAGTCAACTTACAAAGGCGAATGCCCTGTTCCAGCAAGGAGGAAATTTGCTGTCTAAAGCCAAAGAGAAAATGGCAGGTTTCACCTTGATGGCACATCTAACTGGCTCGGAAACCAATGTAGTTTCCATTTGCTGATGGATATGCCACTCTAATCATGCGAACTACACAGGAAGGGCAGACACACCTGTTGCCCTTCCCTAACCTCCCATACTGCCATAAAATGTATTGGCGATATGCCGCTTTTCGATAGCTGTTCGTGCTAAAGTCTATATCATCCACCCTCATGTCGCATCTAGCCTTGATAGCAACCTCGAGAACATTTCTGTCCAGGCATAAGTTTTGAAATAGTTCATAGGATGTTATGCATTTGCGGAGAGTGCAGCATATTTGTTCTTCGGGGTTTTCCATTGGAACACAGTTGCCGCAAACGCACCACTCTGGCAGATCTTCCTCCTCAGCTGATGGATCATCCGGTTCAGGGTCATCAAAATTTTTAGCAATATTCCTGGCGTAGTCTAAACTGCCTCTTCCATTAGAAAGCAATTCAATAAGGAGTTTTTCCATTGCTGCAGATGACAGGCTGCCCACAAACGTCTACAAGGCAAAATGGGAATGAGTTAGTATTGATATGAAATGAAACATGTCTGCAGTTGTTTCAATGGACTCGACGATTTACCTTGATTTCCTCCTCCGACTGCTGAATTTCTGCTTTGTGACGATCGAATGCACTACCGGGTAATCTCTGTGCATTCTCCCGTTCAATAGCCTCATATTTGCCATTCTTACACTCGAGTTTTTT
>OX421449.1:23147126-23154626 GCA_949126865.1 Montipora capitata | reverse complement strand
TGTAGTTCCAGTCTGTTGATTGTTTACATATGTAGTTGAGGTTTCAGTTTGTTGTAGATTTGCAATTGGAGAAAAGTATCCAGGTGAATTGAATGAGTCCAGCAAAGAATTGCATGGTGCAGTTGAGTAGTTAGCAGCATTGCAGTCGCAGCATATCCATATATACGATAAAAGTCCAAGAGTTTTATACGTTTCATCGCCGATTTTGCAGCATCGAGTGTGGAACCATCGATCACAATTATCACACTGAATACCTCGTTGATTTCGCTTAACCGGTTTTGAGCAGAACCCACAAGGAAACTTCCACTGCGGCCCTGGATTTATACTGATATCGCCAGCCATTAATAGTAAACTAAGTAGTAATTGACGAGGAGAGCCGAGTTCTGGGCATGAATCCAAAATGGCGCCTGCTTGGCTGATTCGTCGTCGAGATCGATAAGCTTCCAATCCTATGGATATTGGTCTTGTTGAGCTGATTGAATTTGACCAGTCGGTGGAATTGATGTTAACCGATGATGTTATATAGAAATTATTAAGTTTTAGGCGGAAAAACAGTGACAAGACAAGGAGTTTGAACGCAGTTGATAGTATTGCATCCGCCATCTTATTATTATTATTATTATTATTATTATTATTATTATTATTATTATTATTATCATCTCTGATTCTTCTTGATTCTTCTGTCATGTTCACCATTAGCGCCGGATCCAGTCCAGGTTCTGGGGCTCTAATGGATAGTCATGGTCTTCATTTGATCAATAGAACTTTTCAGAGGATGTGACTTGATCCTAGGAGGGCGATCTTTTGAAGTTCTGTGATGTTAAGTTTTCCTGGTATCTTGTCAATGCGTTTTTCAATGCCTTTCTTGACTACTCCAAGTGCCCCAATGACAACAGGCACTGTTATTGTTTTCAATCCCCACATTTTTGTAATCTCAACTTCCAGATCTTTACATTTGGATAATTTCTCTGTTATTATTATGATTATCATTATCATTATCATTATCATTATCATTATCATTATTACATAAAATCCGGTATTGCTTTTCAAACTCTAGGAGCTCCATATAGCTTACATAAAATTCCATTCATTAAGTACCTCTGTGGAAGTGAAACTTCCTCTTGGTGTTTGCCATAGTCTCTTTGAAATGTTCCCCTTTGCAGAATGCCATCTATGTACTATATGTGACCTCTCACGCGAAAACTTTCCTTGCGGTATCCCAGCAAACGGCCAAATGGGCAGCAAGTGGACAGATAAAAACTGATAGGAAAGTTGTTCTCACGGGTGGCATGAACGATTAAACGACCAGAGAAAACTTAAAAACTGCAAGGTTGCACGACTGAACGGCCGAGCAGGTTTTGGCGACAAATGAGGTTAAACGGCATCGAACATTACCAACGACACACCATGAAGACAGGTTATTGAAATAACAATTGAAAACATTGCAGGATGCGCAATCATAACAACCATAAGATGAATTGGTTAATTCTGTTTCATCATTGGTTGCTATGGAGTCGCGTGAGAAAGTGCACAAGCCCGGGAAGATCAGTAGTGTGCGATCCTTCGGGAACGTCGGACGTGTCTTGTTTTGTTCGCTCAGTGTTGAACGAACACTGAGAAAATCGCCGCATGACTGCCGAAAATATGAGTGGAAGGCACCCCCTATCACCGACAGAAGACAATTTACTTTCTGAAGAAAATGAGTCAGCGAATTCTTTGCCACAGGGCACAGACAAAGTGCTTGCTAACGTCTTGTCGGCTATGACCAAAATGAGTTCAACCATGCTGTCCATGGAAAAGGCAATGAAACGGTTAGCTGACGAACCAGAAGACCATGCTACACCACCGAAAAGGAGTAAAAAACCCTCCTGCAGCTAGTACCATGAGCGATAGCAGAGATTCAGACCCTGAAAAGTCGGATTCCAAGGCATTCACTTGCCCACCCAACAGCGACCCGCCAAAACGGGGCAGCTCTGCAGAGGACGCATTGCTCAATTAAATTGGCAGATATCGTCAATAAGTGATGGGCTTCTAAGTTGGAGGAAGCCAAATTAAAAGAAAAATTGGCGAAACACAATCAACCCTATAATTGTGAGAAATTAACTCTGGAAAAGGTCAACCCTGAGATATGGAATAAGCTGAAGCACAGGACCAGGAGCGCGGATTTACACCTTGCAAACATACAGAAAGGCCTTGTTAAAGTCGGTAGTGCCGTCGCCAAATCGACTGACATACTGGTAGCTATCCATGGAGATCCTGACAAGACCAGAGTGCTGGCTCTCACTGAGACATTAGTTACGTATAACGCTGATGCTCCGGCATTGTTAGGTCATGTAAAGATTGAGTTCTCTTACCGTCTACGTGACGCTATCAAACCACACTTAAATAACGAGTATTCCTCGTTGTGTACCCATCACGGGCTTGTTATTTGGCGATGAGCTGCAATCTCAGCTTAACAATATCAAAGCGACTAATAGAATTGGCCATACGACTACTGCAAAGCCATCTTACTGCAATGGCTGGAAGGGCAAATCTCACTCTGATCGAAAGCCTTTTTTAGGGAAGAGGGGCTGGTCTTACTGACCACAAAACAAATTCTACAAACCACGGGAATTTGAGAAGAAATCAAGTCAGTGAAATGCTCTGATATCCTAACAGACAAGGTAAATATGTTCCAGTATCTTGAGCACAAAGTTCACTGCTTTAAAGCAGGGAGCTGAGAGAATATTATAATCAATGGCAGGCCTTAACCTCAGACCCTGAGATATTGCAAATGATATTAGGCCAGCCAAGTGAATTTACCAGGACTCCATATCAAAGATTAGCCCCCGGAGAGAAGAAAATCCTTGATTTGGATAAACAGCATGTCATTGATACCGAAATAGATACACTATTTGCTAAAGGTGTTATTACCCCAAGTAGCCATGAAGAAGGGGAATATATCTCTCCTATTTTCAATATCACCATTTTAAAATAGACTCGCTTAATACTGTTTTGCATATATAAAACCCGGGTGTTTTATGGCATCAATAGACCGAAAAGATGCTTATTATTCTGTGCCTATCGCCTCTGCCACAAATACCTGCAGTTTCATTGGCAAGGAAAACTATATCAATATGTTTGTTTTCCAAATGGATTGGCATTTTGCCGCTAGAAGTTTACTAAATTATTAAAGCCAGTATATTCACATTTAAGGCAGCTGGGCTACCTTTCAGCAAGTCATATTGATGACTCACATCTCCAGGGTGATGACTGTGAAAGAAATGTTCGGGATACTGTCAAGTTATTTGATTTCCTTGGGTTTCCTGTACACCCTGAAAAATCATCCTTTGTTCCACAACATCGAATCACCTTCATGGGTCGAGAAGATCATTCATACCTGTAGAGGTGGCATTCACCCTTGGGTTACTCATATCAAATTTTCCAGCAGGAAAGCTAGGGCCCTTGCAGTTTAGGTCGCTGGACATGGACAAAACTGAGGCCTTGCGCTTAAACAAGGGTAACTTTTTGA
This sequence comes from Montipora capitata, assembly GCA_949126865.1. NCBI lineage: Eukaryota > Metazoa > Cnidaria > Anthozoa > Scleractinia > Acroporidae > Montipora > Montipora capitata. Next base: position 23,151,115 of record OX421449.1, on the reverse strand, counting down.
TACATGTGTCACTGTCTGAGTTGTCTCGCAGTGATTTGCAGTGGTAGATACACTCAACAAGGTCACTGCAAAAACCTATAAGCCCTCCCCAGTCAGAGATCACTTTATACACAGATGCAAGTAAAGAAGGCTGGGGAGGAGTACTCAATAATGTAAAGATTGGGGGGCATTGGACCCCTGAAGAGGCTTCTAATCACATTAATTATCTTGAAATGCTTGCAGTGTTGTTTCCTCTCAAGGCATTTCATAAAGAGTTGTCAGGGAAGCATGTCCTTGTGCGAATAGATAATATGACTGCTGTGTCAGATTTAGGTAAAATGGGCACTAGTTATTCCAGAAAGAGATGATCTAACCCGTACGCTCTGGGCATGGTGCCTTGAAAATAGCATGTGGTCATATCCCAGGAAAAGAGAATACTCTAGCTGATGCAGATTCCAGGAAATCTAGAAAAGAAACTGAGGGATTTTCCACGAGGCTAAGCCTCAGTTTGACCTGTTTGCCTCTAGGCTTAATTACCAGCTAAGGCCCTTTGTCGCCTACCAACCTGATCCTGAAGCAATGGCTATTAATGCCTTTTCAATCTCTTGGAAACCTTACGTTTTTTATGCTTTTCCTCCCTGTAGTATCACCCCAAAAGTGTTGCAGAAAATCCAAGCAGAGGAGGCCACAGGACTGTTAGTTGTGCCATGCTGGCAGGCTCAACCCTGGTGGCCATTGGTAATGAGACTGCTGGTTCAGGAACCCCTTGTGCTTCCAATAAAGAAACACACCTTATTTCTACCTCAACAGCCAGACTTGGTGCATCCACTACATCAGAAGCTCACCCTTCTGATGTGCCACTTGTCCGGAATTCCCTTGAAGGCAGAGGCCTTTGGGAATCGGCTACCTCACTCATCCTGCAGTCCTGGAGAAAGGGTACTCAACAACAATATAAACCATTCATTGCTAAATGGGAACAGTACTGTGGTCAAAGAAAGATTGATCCTTTTTCAGCTACTCTAGAACATGGGATTAATTTCCTGGCAGAACTTTACCAAACAGGGATTGGATATAGTGCCCTCAATACAGCCCGGTGTGCTTTTGTCTGTGTTACAGCATCCCTTAGTTTGTCGCTTCATCAAGGGAATTTTCGAATGCAGACCCTATCTACCAAGGTATCAAGACGGTGTGACAGTGGTATTAGACTACCTAGCAAAACTTGGGCCACCTGAGAAACTTAGTTTGAAGAACCTGACTTTGAAAGTGGTCATGTTGATGGTGCTGCTTTCGCGATAGCGTTGCCAGACTCTGCACACATTATCAATTGACTGTATGCAAATAAGTTCTGATAAGTGTGTGTTTTTCATTAACTCATTGTTGAAAACTTCGAGACCTGGTAAACATTTAGCTTGCATTGAGTTTCAGGCCTATGCACCAGATGTTAGTCTTTGTATTGTAAAGCATCTGCAGCACTAACTTAAGCGTACAGATATTCTTTGAGGTGATGTGGAGCAGTTTTTTGTTGGTTACAGTAAGAAGATGGATTAGGACTACATTGGCTGGTGCTGGAATTGACACTTCAAAGTATGGTGCCCAAAGCACCAGGTCAGCCTCTACATCTGCAGCTAAAGGGAACAGCATTTTTATTGCCACAATTATGAAAAGTGCCTGGTGGTCCCAGGAGTCCACGTTTACCAAGTTTTACCACAAACCAGTGGAACACCGAGCGAATTTGGGGCTGAACTTCTTAACGCTGTATGTGGTGACAACTAAGATAGTTTCGCTAAGAGAGCATGTTATTAAAGTAGATTCATGTTGTTATAAATCATTGCTGTCCTATTTGTGTTCGCACTAACACTACTTTAAAATCTCACGTGACTCTGTAGCTACCAATGACCAATGACGAAACAGAATACCAAAATTAAACGAGGCTTACCTTTAAGGTGAAGTTTGATTTGGGTTCTGTGAGTCATTGGTCGGGAGCGAAGGAGTCATGTGCCCACCTGTGTGTTATTACCCCACCTGTGATTGGGTGTAAGTGCTCAGATCTGTTAAAGACTGATCTTCCTGGGCTCCGTGCGCTTTCTCACATGACTCCTTTGCTCCCAACCAATGACTCACAGAACCCAAATCAAACTTCACCTTACAGGTAAGCCTTGTTTAATTTTGGTATTTTACGTGTGAAATCCAAATGGAAAAGTAAGAAATGTGGCCAATATTGTGTTGTAAATCATGAAATCTCTTTTCATTTAAGAAAAGGAAACTGAAAAACAACTGAAAATCAGACTTTTGTCTGTGTTACACACGGTTACTATCACTGTGGTTAATATCATAAGATTCACTCAGATGATGCATATCACAATACAGTACTTAAACATCTTCGTCTTAAAAAAAGCATTGCTGTTTGCAGTTAGTGATAATTTTCCACTACATTTATTTTCGGTACTAAAAGAGACTATATTTGTGAAGACATCTTGAACAGAGCATTGTTAATTTCAATTAGCTTACATCGAAAGGATGAGTTGTAAAAAAATTGCAACCATGCATTGCATTCTGAAACTCGCTGTAAATATTCCGTATAAAGCCCTTTCATCTCAATGTTCTGTTGTTACATCATTTTTTATATTAATTTTAATGAACCCTTTGAATCCTAAGGGGATCACTATTTTTCTGGTCAAATTTAAACTGAATTACTTTTGAAGCTTTTAAGGACTAACATTTTATTTAGACATTTTTTCTTTCTGACTGGGAGTGGTTTGGTACATTATGACGTCATAAGTGATGACGTCATACAACCAAATATGGAAAAATGGTGAAAAAAAGAAAAAATTCCTGAAATCCCACTCTTAGCATTGTTATCTTTTGATGCTAAGTATTGCAAACTTAATATTGACATAAGACGACCGTTTTAAAGTATTTAGAAACACAAACTCCTTATGAAATTGCTTTTGTCTGAACAAAAACAAGGCATTTGTTTCATTAGTTTACAACCAAACATTACACAAAAAAAATATTTGCAGTTTTATCACTTGGTACTGACTCTCGTTGATAAAATATAAGTAATTAAACAATCTGAATTATTTTTATTCCGGTACTGGCTGGCAGAGCTGTCTCACTCGCCCTCGAGCCCTTGGTCGGCCATGCCCAATAAGTCTTCATGGTCCTTGTTTGTTCTCATCGTTGAAGAGGCAATCAACCATTGTATGGTAGTGAGGAAACAAGGATCTAGGCACATGCTAACACCACAGACAGCACAGGCATATTGAGTGTCAACTCGTTGTATGTGTACTTTACACTTCAACCTTGACTCAAGTGCAATGGGATAGTGAAAGTGATCATGAGTAGGGCGAAAGTGGGGAATGGGTTCGAGTGATTGGCCATACCTTTCTGTTCGGTGAAAAGTCCTCCCCTTTGCTAGTTGCTCAATCAGATTCAGTCGAAATTGGAGCATGATTGGGACATCTGCTGTGGATTTGGACGTGCGAATCTGTGCATTTGACACTACAAGCTCCAAGATATAAAAGAACATTTTATAGTACCCATACATTTCCTTTCATAAGTCGAGCATATGTGGTTACCCTCTGATCAGAGAGGTCAACCCCACCCATATGTTGGTTGTACTGAGCAATAACTGAAGGTTGTCTAACAGCTATGTCCTTCCACTTGTTATTGGCCTTCACTGATCTCTCAATTTCCATAGTGCTGGATGGATCAACAGGGGTGGTCGACAGCATATAAACCATCTTCCCGTCCTTCCAGCCCACACATGTAAATGCAACTTTCTGCCGATAGAGGCTTTCTCCTCTATTCAAACCCTTTACTTCTCCACTGCCTGGATTAGTTATGTCTTTTGGAAGCCCTTTCCTGTTCAATCGGACTGTCCCACAAGCAAGTGTGCCTCATGAAGTAAGCTATGAATATGGGGAAAAACATTCAACATATTTTTTAATTTAGAAAAAAGAAATCATACTAGGAAATGCATACAGAAACTTCGCCTAAGTGGAGTTATT
>OX421449.1:23132126-23139626 GCA_949126865.1 Montipora capitata | reverse complement strand
CCTACAGATCTTTATCAGACTGCTGTTATCATTACACCTTGCAAAAGGTAATTTTGTCCTTTGTATTGAGTATTCGTGGGTAGGTTTAATTTAGAGTTGATTTTTCAGCTTATCTCCCGCACACTTCTTTGGTAAAAAGGTTCACGAGACCCCCAGTGTTTTGGAGTAGTTTGAAGTCTTAGCATTTTATCAACCAATTGAGAGTTTATTCTGTCTTACACGCTGTAAATTTTATTTCTCATTTAAGTGTTTCCTTTTCAGTTCCCCCTTTAAAATTACACACATTAAGATTGTGTTCAGCTCAGCTTCAATTGTCAACTTTCAATTTCGATTGTTGAGTTGCATTTATCATACAATGTGCCACAAATGTTTCATTTTCCAATTCACTAGAGTTAAGTCTAGCTTGTATCAAAGTTAAAAAAGAGAATTATTGAGGGTTTGATCTTCGTGGAGAATTGAAAAAAAAATAGTCCCAGCTGTGCCTCAGAGATTTTAAACCATGTCTCCATCAGTGCTTACTTGTAGTAGATGTAAAAAGCCTACAAGGAAGGAAGAATCTCGTCCCAGAAATAATTTTAAAGGAAAAGTGATGGGACGAACATGTCAAGCCTGTAGGAATACCACTATCCGCCAATTGGTTCGCACAATCTTGCAAAGGTCTTGAATTTTAGTACCTGTCTTGCGAGGTCCTTGAAAAGTACTTGATTTCTTTATTAGGTCTTGAAAAGTCTTAAAATTCACAAATTTGTTTATGCCACATCATTTTCTGAGAAATTAAATTATTTTGCCAACGAAAATTTCGCGATTTATGACTAATAACAAGCCATAAGCGAATAACAGTGAGAAAATTCTAGGTATAAAACGCGAAGGCGTACAGTACTGTGCAAAAGTAATGCAAGTGAAATGCGCGAATTTCGTTCTTTGTCTTTGCGAATTTTCATTGAAAATTCGAGGGAAAATTTGATGTGTTTCGAGCGATAATTCGCTTTAACAATAGGGGAAATTTCGTTGGGTTTTCAACACCTCACCGAAAATTCGCGATCAATAATGTTCTTTCGCCATTAAGTACGCGAAATCTCGCTAAGCACAGAGCCGAAGTTCGACGGTGTATTGAGCAAACTTTATCCCGTAATTCATCCAATCGATCGTCATGTAATTTACATGAAAGATATTTTGATAACTGTTGTATGAACTGCGTGCCGATGCTTGCTGTATTTAGTTGCATGTATCGATCACTGATTAGAAGGGAATTATAACACACTACAAACACAAGGTTTCTTTCATCTTGTGCATGTAAAATTCGCTAATCTTGCACGCTTTAGAGCAACTTACATGCTACACACATGATCGAGCTCTGAGTTTGTTTTGGGAACAAAGACAGAACACTCAAGCAAAACACTTTGCCCGCAAATACTTGAAGTATCATTTTGAACAGAGCCGGAATTCGACAACATGTCGAGCGAAGTTCATCACATACATGTAATGGTTTCAATCGAGCGGTCATGTAAACACCAAATATTTTCTGATAACTAATTGTGACTGCGTGACAGAGCTTGCTGTATTTACTTATCATTGATTTGAAGGATAAAAATCACAGCTAACACAACGTTTCTTAAATCTTAGGGATCTAAATTTTTGAGAACGTAAGCAACTTACCCTACAAGTTGTAATTATTCCATATGCCACGATGGTGAACTTAGTTTGTTCCAGGAACAAAGCCAAAACACTCCAGCTTGGTGCTGCTTCATGTAAATCCCTTACGCAAGTAGTCACCAATAAATCCTTCAACACTGATTGTCGAATTCGTTAACAAAAGCTCTTGTGAAATTCTCTTTTTTTGAAGCATTCCGTGATTTTGAAGCATCGATCAGAACAGAAAGATCCTCACACTTCACGAAGCCAAATCCTTATCTAATTCCAATTGCCTACATTACAGATAAACCTTCGCTTCTCACAGATGTAAATAGATGTAAAAGAATATATACAGTTTGCCAAATGAATTTAGTGTTGAACAAGAAAGTATTAAATTTTAATTAATACTTGAAATCTGCTAACCCTAGAACCCTAACCCTAACCCTAACATTAAGAGAGCTTATTTAAGTATGGCAATTCAATGCTAATGGCATTGGCTTCGTTCTGTTCTTCAGCCACACACTCCATGAAAATTAGGCAAGCATACAAGACATAGATTCTCGCAGTTTCCTTCAAGAAGAAACACTTTTTCCACAATCTCGATTTTTGCCAGCTGTAGTGCACTTCTAGAATAGATTTTAAAAAAATTATAATTTATTAGAAAGAAGGGCAAATAAATAGCATGATTATCACATCACTACTATTATGGTATTTAATTAAAGACCATAACTTAATTAAAGGCCATAACTCTCAATTTTACTTTATTAAATAACATTGTCAGTCCACATATTTTGCAGCAGCCTAGTTGAACAAATAGTATCTAATTATTGTGCACTGAAGATATTAACCCCTGATGGAGCCTTGAATTTACACTACTTGTTAATCCACATACTTTTATGTACTTTACAATTTAAGCTACTGTACAGACTAACATTAATGTTGTCAAAATATTGTAAGATCACAGAAAAATCAATACTCCCTTGTGAAAACACTAAGTTTCTCACGCAATGCAGATTAAGGGGGGCATTTAACTTATTTAGTGAATGAAATATGAATGAAATTGATCACAAACACATGTAAAGGAAACAAAGGATAATTATTATAAGTTATTGGTTGTCTTAGGGTTTGAGGAGGTAAGGGTAACCGCACATGTATAGACATACTGTAAAGGCCATTAGGTAGATGCAGGTCACACAGGATATCACTGGGCCAAGTAACCATAGCTTACTGAAACTAACTTTTTACATCATTACCTTTGTGGCTTCATTCGTAGTATATGACAGCCAGCACTATCAAAGAAGAATGGCTTGTCATGGTCAGGTTCTATTTCTCTGAATACCACAAGAGTAACTCCAGAATCCTTGTTGCACACAAAGAAATCAATTTCTCCCACCTTGCCACTTGACAGCAATATGCAGCATGCATTTCTCTTCACCATTCTTGTGTACTCTTTTGAGAAATACACATGTCCTTTCATTACAATCCTTAAACGTTTCCAGCTATTCTGCCCACATTGAGTATTAACAGCTTCAATTAAATGAGGTTCCAACCCAGTAAGTTTCTTTGCACCACCTGCGATCTGGCACCCGGTTGCCTCTTTCAGATTCTTTAAACTAGGGAAAGAAAAAAAAGAACACACATATCATACATTCTTTACTGATGTAAATACAGTACAGTGCCTTACATGACAAACGTTGACCTGTTTCCACCCCCCCCCCCCCAAAAAAAAGAAAAAACCATAAACTTGGGCAGCAACCCTTCCTGTCTGATTATTATCATTGATGCCGCACACCTTTGGAGTGATGGGATTAATCCCAGCCACTTGTAGAGTGATGATTGCAAAACTCCAGAAGTATAAGTACCCTCTCTTTGTGATCAATATTCTGGAAATGAAGTCCTTGCTCCTTCCAGCTGGCATTATTTCCGCTTGACAAACAAGTCTGCTTTGGGCATGGAGCAACCATATCAACTGATAAAAGAAGAAAATTATGTCGGCGTTTAACAGCATTTAATCAAAAGCATTACTCACTTACATTCTAATTTTTCTTGCTAAAGGAAAAATCATTAATGTCAAGTAAGTTCAAGATGTGTGTGCTAAATCCATGTCGTTTAAAAACAAAATGTCTGTTAAGTACCTGTCTACAGACATTTCCAGTTCCATGGCAATAATCCATCAAAGTGCCATTCATATCCTCAAATCCAAAAGTCGACCAAGCCCAAAGAGGCCCCCAAGCCTCCACATAATCAACTAGGTGGGAACCAGCATTATGCACATTCATGCCACAGCTACCATCGCCTGTAAATTGACCGACAAATGTAGAAAACAGAAATTTAAAGTACTGTATCAAGAGGAAGGAATTTTCATTTCATAAACGTTTTTGTAACTGCAATTCCATACCATATAAAGCCTGAAAGTCCATGTAGAATTTGTCTAGCAGGTCTCTTGCTCGAGCTAACTGGGTTGCCGTTATTGCATTTCCTAAGAGGATGTAAATTGCTTCTGAAAAGCAGGCAAAATGTTCCATGTATTTGTCCGGCAAAAAGCCCACTATGCATAGCAAAGCATAGTACAGAAGCCAGGATTGCAACTCAGATCCTTGAGAAAAAAATTTAAGAAAAATATTTACATATAGTCAATATTTTCAGTTACCCTTTGCAGAGGCAAAAACAACAACAACAAAACAGTTAAAAACATAGCAAATCAAAGGGAAGAGACAATGATACAAAAATTGTACCTTTAAAATTCTTAAAATGTTTTTCCAGATCTCTTGGCAGTCTACAGTATTGTGAAAAAGTAATGAGAGCGAAATGCGCGAATTTCGTTCTTTGTCCCTGCGAACTTTCGACGAAATTTCGCTCGAAAATTCGAGCGTCGTTTCGCGATGTTTCCGGCGTAATTTCGCTAAAACAAAGAGAGAAAATTCGCCGCATTTTCGAGCCCAGCGCGAAAATTCGCTAAGACAAAGAGAGAAAATTCGCCGCATTTTCGAGACCAGCGCGAAAATTCGCTCTTAAAACAAAGAGAAAATTCGCCGCATTTTCGAGACCTGCAGCGCGAAAAACCAAAAGCGCTTGTTGTACGCGAAATTTCGTGGTGTGGTTTGTAAAGATCGATCACATATCGATCGGCTATTCAGTTTTCTAAACAAATGCAGTCACTTTGACAGCACTTTGATGATCAGTACTTGTATTTTGGAAATAGTTCAGTAGTTGTGTCCGTTCAATTCTCTACAAAATTCGCCCTTTGTAATGTGTTTTATTCATCGTTCTCGGCATAGAAGACTCGACAAAACATATGCAATTTCAATCCTTTGGTTGTGAGGACAAACTGTTGTCAACAATGCAAAGCCTGTAAATATAAAAGAGCCGGCGAGTGTTATCTTGTAATGGTTCCTGGGTCTACATTTGTATTACACCAGAAGTGTTTATTGACATGATGTCTTATACCTATGAAAAGCTTACTTACCAATTTTCAGGATAACTTTTAACTTTTTGGCAGGTGCCGGCAAGTCATCGCCGTGAAAAGAACATCAATGGTTCCATTTCCATTTGATGAGAAACTTTGAATTCAGCGGTGAAAGACTTTAACTACATAGCTTAAAAGCCTTGCGTGATTGCAGTTTCTTTGTTATTATTATTTTTGACCAGGGAAGAGCACTGTACGATACCTTTCGACTTTCATTCCACACATGTGCGAGTTGTCAGTGAATGCGAATTTTCGCTCGAAATTTCGGAACGAATTTTCGGTCAAAGCGAATTTTCGCTCGAAAATTGGCGTCAACTTAAACAATAGGCATTGCGAAAATTCGGCGAATTTTCTGCGAACTTTCGCGCTGGACAAAAATTCGCCATTTTTCGTCGAAAAGCCCCGAAATTCGCGAATTTCGTCGAATTACGTTCTCATTACTTTTTCACAATACTGTAGCTAGGACATCTGGTGGTCTCATTTGAAGAATGATTTTGTTGATTTCTTTGATCTGAATATAAACAAAAGAGCCAATTGTAGTGCAGATATTTTCCTTTGTGATGTTTGGTGTAATTGTACTATAAATGTACTGTAATTGTAATATAGATATAAAGTCTTACCGAGCCACCAATGAAATATTCCTTCTTGTGATTGGTTGATGAAAACCATTTGTACAGAAGGGTTTTGGTGATGCCAAACAAACAACCATGCATATAGTCAGGTACCATTCCCAAAACAATGTCAAACCATGGCATCAGGGCCAAACTTGTAACATCAATCATTCCTGCAACCTGAATAACAGATTTTCTTTTTCAACCTTATGTCACTCATTACAATCAGTGGTCTGGTTCTAGGTATACAAATAGCTCATCCAGTTTACCTTTGTTTTCCTTTGATTGGCCTGAAATGCACTTTCCAAAAGTGTTTCTGTGGTTCGCTTTGGGGTCTCTCCAGTGGAGATCTGTATGGATAGCACCTTGCATGTCCCTTACCCTGGGCAACAACAAGTCCTGTCTCTTCACATGTCACACAACCACTTTCGCCATTGTGCTGAGTCATATTTAGCAGATAAGCTTTCCCTTGTAAGTCAGTAGATCCAAGCAGCACAGCAACTTTCACATTAATTGACAATGGTTCCACTTTGGGTACTTGAATGATTATCCCTGAAACAAAAATTTATGTTTTAGAAGTTAGGAGAATGTGATATTCTAATGGTTTTATCCACAATATCCCAGTGATTGGCAGTAACAAAATCGTTTACATAAGTTTAGTCTCTCAATGAACCATCCATGATTAATGCTTATCTTATTACAAAAATGCCAGGAGGGAAAGGATGCATATTTAATTTGGGTCCAGAGCACCATTTAGTGGTGTAATGAGATCATCTTTGATTGTTATTCTTAATTAGTATCAGCCAACTAGTGGACTAATGCAAATCCTACATTTTGATTGGTTTCGCTACTAGAGGACTATTATTAATAGTCCTTGGGTAGCGAAAAGCGTGACACTTTCTTTCGTTTTGCATGGTCGTACTTTGTGGATTTTGGTACTGGAATACTGGGATCCTCGACATATTTCTTGTACTTTCTTTTAATGCAAACCACTGTAAAATAAAATAAAAAAGAAAAGCAAGAAGCAATGTTGCTAGGGATGTGTATACTGAACTTGAATGGAAACATTGATTGGCAAACATGTATTTTTTGAAGGGATACGAAGAACGATTCATCAGTTACCTTCAAGACATTAGTTATATACGTATATGTATATATGTATATATCTATATATCTATATATCTATATATCTATATGCATATATGTATATATGTAATTTGTTTCCTCCTCATCATGATGATTGTCATGTTAGACCAATTCCCATGGCCATTAAGTAGTTCGGGATCAGGGAAAAATTTGTATGAACATACAGTCTTACATCCATTTGTTAGGAACATTAGTTATTCATGAAAATGGCTTCTAAAAGTAACGTGATGCGTGAATGTAGGGAAATTTAACCTGTGATCCTGAGTGACGGACCCTTTGATCCAAACCCTGTGACATCGATTGCCATCCAAACTTCCATTCAGTTCACGATCTAATGATCCACATGTAACACTCCTCAAGAGAAATCTTAAATACGGTGTGGTTTCATAAATGGTGGAGCTTTAAAAACTAGCGTCAAATCATTCCAGAAAACGTATAATACTTAACTTCAAATCCATAAGCTTATAGTAAGTGTCTCACCTTTGCCGTGAACAGTTTTCAAGTGACTCTCGATCCTTTGCAATCTTGACAATTTTCAGAAACAGAAAGCGCATTTGAAGTACGTCACATTTCCTTCGTTGATTTCCTCATAAAGCGTTTGCGTTTCTTCAGCAGAACTCATCACAAAAACGACCACTGTTTTTT
>OX421449.1:23109626-23124626 GCA_949126865.1 Montipora capitata | reverse complement strand
TGGTTTAGCTCTCCGACAAAACGAAAAAAAAAAAAGAAAAACCGATTGCAGAGCAAGAACCGCGCTCGGCCCATGGCCGCGCGGTTAATAAGAAAAACGTGAGGAATATGTCTCGGCTTCCAAAACTTTTAAGAAAATGGATCCGGAGCACAGAGATAACTTGACTTCAGGCGCACCCCACGATAGCCTTCGGTGAAATATGTGTTCGGGAGAGTCAAACTATTCTAAGAATTTCGGAATTGCGTTGCCTAACAGCTACAGATTTATTTACTAAAACAGCGCCTAAAAGACTCGCAACCAGGAAAGGGGTATTTTTGCAATTTTGGGCACTTAAAACGTCACCTAGCAGTTTCGGATGAGAAAATGGTCCGGTTGGAAGTTCTTAGAAAGTAACGTTCAGCTAACAATTTCTGAAAAGGGGATATCATTCCCTACAATTTTCGGACACTTTAATTTTCAGCTAAGATATGCGAACAGTTCATATTTTTCTAGGTGATAAGAACATGCCTTTAGACAGTCTTTATACATTACAAGGAAACTATAAATGTCTCTCAAAGGCTTTTGGCTTAATGTGCTCGTTAGGTGCCCTTGCGACTTCCATTTTAACATGGACTGTAGACCGCATTTATTTATCTTTAGTCTTTGTGCATCTACTGACTCATTTTGGAGCAACATAAGTGTTGAATTTGTGATGAACAACAAACAGACAAAGGAATAATTTACTAGTCTCTATTTATGAATAGGGTCTATTAGGGAACTATTTTTGAAGAGGTTGCCCCCCACGTTCATCAAGAACAGAACAAAAATGGAGAAGCTACCCTCTATACACTAATTATTCAACCCACAACTTACACGGTAAATATAGACCACACTCTGTCTTGGTCAAACCATGTAACCTATCTTAGTAAGAAGCTTTTAAAGCGCCTCGCTGTTCTTGCTGGCATCAAAAAATCCCTGCAAATTAAATATTGCATATGCTATTTAATGCAAGTATCAAGCCCATTCTTGAGTGCTGAGATTTTTTGGGTGAACGTTTATGCTTCTTCATGTATCCAAAATCGCCCGATTTCTCTCCAGACTCCGTAAAACATTATTAGGGAGCTTAAGCATGCGCTTTTTTGAGACTCGGATGGCAACCGGAAGAGAACATTTCGAGTGCCAGGACAGTGGTGTGTCCCAGAATTTTATACTAATCGTCTCTAATGGAGAAAAGATACTACTTGGCAATGTAAATTTGTTTGCGTGAGAACAGGTTAAAAGGGAAAACAGTTCACTTCCGGTTGCTGTCCGCTTCTCAAAAACGCGCGTCACGTTGCTTAAACGATTTGTTCGAGCGCACATAACGGTGTGTATCACTGAGAGGTCTTGAGTGACCAAACTTTGCAATCATTTCACTCTTACTTGATCCTCAAAACTGACTGCTTTTTAACAAAGGGCTTTTCTGGTCTAGGGCCCGTTTCTTGACAGTCCTGCAACCTTTTTGGGCACAAAAAGCCATTTCAGCTATTGTGATCTGCTTGTTTTGAATAGCCTGCGTAGCAAGCACAAGGGAAGAGGGAAGCCAAGCAAGTGACCAAGCCGCGCGGAAAAGGGAAGTTTCCTTTTCCGCGCGGCTGGGTCACTCGCTTTGGGTACAGATCGTTGGAAAGTTGGGAAATTAAAGAATGCCCAAAAATGTGAAGGTAAAATTTCTTCTAAGGAATGTTATGGTGTTGTTGATAACTTTCAGAATAATAAAACCCCAGGCAATGATGGCATTCCTATTGAATCTAGAAAATTCTAGATCTGGTCATTAATCAGTGAGAGCTTTGTCAGATGTGCAAATGAATGCTTTGAAAGGGGCGAGATGTCACACTCACAAAAACAGGCTGTTATTACTCTGATTGAGAAAAAAGGAGAAGATCGCTCCCTCCTTGAAAACTGGCATCCAATATCCCTTGTCAATGTAGATCCACAAATTATATCCAAAGTAATTGCTTCAAGAATAAAAAATGTTTTACCCCACATTATTCACCACAATCAAATGTCAAAGATCCTTTTATAGGCGAAACAATTCGATCCATTTTTGACATCATGGATTTCTCAGTCAACGAAAACATCCTGGTTTACTGTTATTCATCGATTTTCAAAAGGCATTTGATAGTGTAGAATAGAATTTCCTCTATGAGAGTCTTGAAATGTTGAAGTTTGTTGAAAATTTCCTCTGTTGGATGAAAACATTCTATAATAATATTCAGAGTAACGGTACTATCTCTAACTTTTTTACTCTGGAACGTGGTCTTAGACAGGGAGACCCGCTCTCTCCTTATCTTTTCACAATTGTGGTGGAAATTTTAGCAATTGCCATTCGACAAAATGAAGCGATCAAAGGTATTAAAATTGGAAACGAGGAAACAAAGCTCTTACAGTTTGCTGACGACACAACGGCTGTTCTTGCAGACACAGATTTGGCCGCAAAGCTATTTGAAATATTAAATTCATTTGGAATTACTTCGGGACTCAAGATTAATTGTTCAAAAACTGAAGCCATGTGGATGGGTTCATTGCGAAATCATAAAGCAAAACCCTTTGGTGTTAAATGACCTGATGAGCCAATAAAAGCTTTAGGTGTATATTTTACATACAATCAGAAACTGCTTAAAGAAAAGAATTTTATTGAGCGTTTGGATTCAGTTAAAAACTAATTAATATCTGGTCGTCTAGAGGCTTATCGATTTACGGAAAGGTGACAATAATCAAATCTTTTCTTATCCCTAAGTTTGTCTACGCTTGTTCAGTGCTACTGACACCTAGGAATTGATAAAACAACTTAATAAGTTATTGTTTAAATTCTTGTGGAAAGGTACAGATAAAGTAAAAAGAGTGTCAGTAATAAAGGAATATGAGGAAGGAGGTTTGAAAATGATTGATGTTGAATGCATGGTCAAATCGTTGAGACTTGCTGGGTTGAGAGGAATTTTTAACGGGATCAATGTACCATGGAAAAGCTTTCTACAACACTTCTTGAGCCCCTTAGGAGGTTTATTTTTTTTGCTCGCAATTACAACATATCTGATTATACACGATTCCTTCTCAATTTTATTTGAACTCTTGTCTTGGTGGACAGAGTTCCGTCAGACTTTCGCCACAGAAAAGGATTGGACAAATATTATTTGGAATAACTGTGAAGTTAGAATAGACAATAAGCCCGTCCATTACAAAAACTATTACGAAGCTGGAATTGTATTCACCCAAGATCTTTTGTTTAATTTAAATGTTGCAGATACCTATAGTCACCTCTCGAACAAAATAAATCAAACAAATATTTTACAAATATTTTATATCCTCCAACGTTCGTAATTAATGACAACATATTTGACGTAACTACAAAGACGTCAAAAGAATTAAAGGAGTAAAAGGATCCGCCTTTCCCTGCAAAATGTGCTTGTTGGAATTATCGCTCAAACTACTGACCCTTTACATATATTGCTGAACTATTTTATAATAATTGGAAAGCTTTTCTTGTGGAATTGCAGAAATAACCAAATTCTTCCCAACATTCATGGATTTCGAGCCAAAATTGTAGCAAAATATGAAACTGAAAAAATTATCAGTAACAAAGACTTCTTAAGAAAAACATGGATACTGTCTCCTAATCTTTCTTAGCTCACTGTTCCTGTTCCGTCCTTTTTTTTTCTTTTTATTAAATGTTTATTTATTTATTTATTTGATCTTCGCTCATTAGGTGCTGTTGTTTGTCCATAAGCAGTGTAAGTACTGCTCTGTAAGTGTAAGTATCGTATAAGCCAGTTCGGAGTTTCAAAAAACATGTGCACGCGTCGGGATAAAATCAAGCATATATTAAAAATACAAAATATTTTGAATGCAAATTTCTGCAATCAATTTCCATAACAAAAGATGCTTGTTTTTATCCCGACGCACGCACGTGTTTTTTTTGAAACTCCGAACTGGCTTATTGTAAGTAGTTTGTAAGTAGTCGAGTTCCTTATTTACCATTGATGTAAGTAAATTTGTGTAAATGATGCAAGTAATTGTGTAAGTAGTGCTCTTTTTGTTGAAATAAATATATTTGTTTAAAAAAAAACTTTCTGAAAATCGCTTATCTGACTTGACTGTTTCATGCAAAACCTTCGCTTCTTCTAGTTACGTTATGAAAGAGGAGAGCTCTATTTTGAATATCTGAAATGAGATTGTGTAAGAAAAGGGGAACTGTGTTTGTTATGCAAGGGTAATGGGTGGATAAGTCCCGACTCAATAAATTGCACTCCACCTCCTTAACCGGATGCCACTATCCCCTCCTGTCACTATCTCCCAGGTGCAGGTAACACCCGTGTACATGACAGAGCACCAGATGATTTCCAACCTTGCAGTCACGCAAGCTTTTCTCTGAAGGGAACATAAAATGTGGTGATACTGACAAACTTGAAGCTTTTGGTAAAAAGTGCATTGTCAAGCCTGATTTGGTGAAGGAATATCTTGAGCACCTTACGAAATTCGAAGTAAGGAAAAATGTCCGCCGAGAGAAAAAGGCTACGATGATTATAATTGGGAGGAGCCGTACAAATCAGGGTTAGTGAAAAAGCTCAAGGTGTCAGAGATCAATAAATATATTTTTTACCACAACTTAGCAAGGAGAAAAATGTCCAAATTTGAAAAACTTAATCTTCTGTCAGCTCACATCAGCAAAGGTTTATGTGAAAGTATCTAACTCTCAGTGCTGCTGAAATTATAGCAGTGGAAGCCTCAGACATTCAGTCAGAAGATAATGATGCAAGTGTTAGCGAGTGCTCAGAAGATGAAGATGATTTACTGCTGGATTTTGGGGATGCAAGTAACTCGGAGGAAAATGACTCAAAAGACAGTGAAAGTGAAGAGGAAGGTGATTTGCCTGTAGAAGACAGGGTAAACCGTTGCGGCAGAAGATTGGGTGATTAGAGGTTTCCTTACAATAGGCAGAATGTGTAATTTCTGAGGGCCGAGTGACATAGGAACGAGTTAGTCAGAAATTGAATATTCTGATGGCACGACTTAGGTGGCTATGGGATAGGTTAGGACTATTTAGGAGTTTGGCGGGAGTTTTACGTCATCCTACGTTTGTCAGTCGCTGATGCTTCAACTTTATGCTTAACTTTTGAACTGTGCTGTCTGCTTATTTTTCCTTGTGTATAGCAGTATACCCATTTCCTCGGGGTCTGGTACCGTTGCATTAGATGAGGAATACGTTTCCACATATTTTTGGCCACTTCTAAAGGGTGGTTTTTAGTGGTATCTGGCACGGCACTGTTGCTTAGTTTATTCCTACAGTAATGCAGTATATTTTGTCTATTTTCACTGGCGGTGTTATCTGATGTCCAGTTTTTAACCAATTCAGGTAAACGGAGGTCATTTTGTTCAGCAGACTGACTGACGTACCCACAATAAACTATTTTGACATTGAAGTCTCGTGTAAGTGTAGTCAGAATGGTGTGTGTGAAGGACCATGGTGTTGTTGCACAATGGCCGTTTTTATACTAGAAATGCATAATTCGTGTGGGACGAATTTAGGCAAACATTTTTTCTGCATTTGTTAAATTCGTCTAGCATAAAGACGGGCACAAGACGCATTATGCGTCTGGATGAAGTATCCACTGCCAGTGCGTCTTCGAAGAGGCACTAAACTGGATAGTAGACAAATTTAACAGACGCAGAAAACATGTTTGCCCAAGTTCGTCCCAGACGAAATATTCGTCTCACATAGTTCGTCCCGTCTTTGCACCAGACGGATAACATGGAAGACGGATAATTCGTCCGGACGGATTATACGTCTCTAGTATAAAACGGGCCAATGTTATGAATACGATCCACTTTGGTTTAAGAGAAGGTAGTAGTGGTGGTGGTGGGGTGGGGAGGGGGGGGGGGGGGAAATGGTTGGGTCACCATAAATGTAAATTCTTTTTGGGGGAGGGTCACATCCTTTACCCAAAAATATAGAGGGAGGGCCGGAAAGTTTTACACTCTTGCTCATAGTAATTCCCCCATTTCTAAAAACGAATGCTCCCTAACGTGATGCAAAGAGTGAAAGGCGAAGGAGAAAAATCGTGGCGTGTAGTAAGCAGTACATATTACGGTTTTTGGACATACAACTTTTATCAACTCAGCCTGCACAATTGGACCTTTGAGTTTGAATGTTATTTCGAAAACTGCGTTACATGCCGCATACACAGGATCTAAATAGAAGACCTGGAGAAGCAACAATGGCGATGCGCTTCCCATTTGACAAAAGTTAGTGAAAGGTTTGACGAAATCAGCAAAAATTTTCTGATTTTCTCTAGACCCATGCCTTCCCCTCACATTTCCGCGGGAAAAAATGAACAGAGAGAGCAAGAGCCCGGTTTCCAGGCGGGAACACTTACCAAATAAGGAAAATATCACCTTTTTGGGCAAGTTACGAAAAAAGCGGGAATTTTAATTTCAGTTCACTTGAAAAGCGCGCTGTGCTGGTGATGTTCTGTAGATTCGTCGAGATATATCAAAATCCTCTTGGTCGAAATGTCTGACTATGATTTCGTCGTAAACAAAAAGGATATGGGTGTAAATGTCCTATTAAAGGATGGAAGCACAAAGTACGTGGAGAAAGCCAGTTTTTCGATGGAATTGCTAAAACACATTGATGTGGGCCAGCAGAGTGGATTTTTGTGTGGAGTATTCTGCTCTATGCGAGAGGTTTCAAAGTAAGCTGTAAACTCATTCTATGTGATTGAAAATCATCGAACTCGCCTGTAGTGAACAAGGTCTTATTGTTCTGTTAAAGTTTAGCTTTATTTCGCAAATTTAATGCATGAACCGAATTTCCCGCCAGCCCCAAAATTGAAATGGTTTAGATTATAATTAAATTAAATCGTTTTCTATAGAGGTTTCAGTTTAGTCTTCTCGTACAAGATTAAATAGTAACAGCAGTTTCAATATTACATTTTTTCTTTTGTAGGGAGTGCTTCTTTAGGATTCAAAAGGCAATTTCTGGTGGCTCTGGAAAATTTCTGGACGACCTGAATGCCACATTTGGTTCTGGGGTATTGACCTGTGACTTCGAAGGCCACAAGCTTAAAGCCTTCATGAAATGGCTGATGAAAAATTACTTCCGGTGAGAGACCCGATTTGAGCTTAATTAACACTATTTCCTCAGTCATTTTAAGATCCTGAGTGATGGTCCGACCGGGGGTTCAAATGCGCGACCCCTTGAACTGAAGTCCGACGCTCATTCAACTGAGCCACCAGTTACATTGATAACCGCATTTTCGGATTTTCAAATCTAATACATAATTTATCTGACAACGGATTTTGCCACAGATAATTGGCAATTCATGTCGGGGAAAGATTCAAATGATTTGAAGAATATGTGCCAAAAAATTTTCAGTTCGAAGTATTCAAACGCATCCTGAATTTGAATCCTCCCATGATTTCGCATATTTCTAAATTAACAACATTTAGAAGCTGTGACCAGCTGTTGATGTCAAAGCACTTGAAGTCAAATAATCATAGTATTTTTACAAAAGACAAGTGTAGGTTTATTTTATTTGACATGAAATGTTTACACAAAGACTTACATATCAAGTCCAAAGAAAATAATACACTACAAAGAGCGGGTATAAACATGGTAGCGCAACACATTTTTTCAAACTTAACATTCGGTACACTTTTTCTAAGACCAACCAAAAAACGTTACAAAACTCGCAGCTGCAGCAAAATCCTTTGAAAATTCTTTACATATTTTCAATGGTTTTGGAAAAACATTAAAACAGGCTTCTAATGGCTATTTCACCCTGAAAATTTTTCCCATATCGTACAAATAAGTCTTTTTGATGTGAAAAATAATTTAAGTTGTATCCTTTTCAAAATAAACCTAAGAAAAGATTTCTGTTCCCAAAAAAAGTGACTGAATGTTCATGAAACGCGTAACATAAACAATGGCCGCGCGAGCATATTTTGAATAATTGCTCTGCTGGTCGATACGGCTCGGCACATGTCTCAAAATACAAACATAAACCATGTCAGATGAATGGGCTTTATGTGACAGACTCTGTGTCAAAGTTTAAAATCAAAATACAAAGCGAGGACGTAACTAGAACAAATTTAAAAAGACTGAAACAGTTTCTGCACTGCACTGGTAACGTCCAAACTAACAGAGGACTCACCACTTACTTCCAATATTTTACTGTTTCTAAAGCGAGTATTGCAGTCTGATCGAGCAGCATATCTTGGGCTTGGACTTTAAGCCATTTTCATCCACTGAGGCCAGAGATTTTCAGCTTTGAACGATGCTGAAGCATTTTGCGCTATAATGCTGTGCTCATTAAGCGTAACGTAAACCTCCACAAGCACGCTTCCCGCGAAAATCTTCCATCACAAATCCGCCATAACTCGGGTACAGATGAAATGCTGTGCTTCGTTCTTGTGACAAAAAAACAATCGGGGTGTACCAAGCGATTCTTAAGGGCTAGAATAAATTATGCAATACAATTCAGCGTGATCAAACCCCGGTGGGTTGGGGTGTGCAGCCCGCTTCCCAAAACTCTTACCCTATTTATGACCAAAATCTGCGGTTTTCCCTACCCTTTTTAAGACCTGACCAAAAATTTGATACCCAATTTATGACCTGACCCTTAAATCAATACCCTGGTGCAGACCTGCCTTATAATTATTTCCCTAGTTCAGACCAATGTTAAAGGCAATGTTTATCTGCTTTTATTAGGTAGGTTACATGATAAAGAAGTAGCTTCTTAATAAAAACGAATTCAAGACTAGAGTGCAAAAATGAATACCCTATTTATGACCAAAACGGCTGAAAAACCCTACCCTTTGGAGCTGCACATACCTATATAACCCATATAAGGGAGTACACCCCCCCCCCCCCCCCCCCGGGATCAAGCATGTGTTTGATGTGACCGAATGATTTCAATGGAGAAACACTTGCTCAAAATCAGAACATAGCAGCCCTGATTATCAAAGCCAAAATGTATTTCCCCTAAATATGTAGAATAATTTGCTGCTTGTAAATAAGAAGAAAAAGGCCAGAATCTGAAATAGGCCACACCCACAAAGGATTATGGGAAATGGAAAAACTGCTTTCTATATAGCATAACTGTAACTTTTTGCATGAATTTGCTTGAAACAAACATCAAAAGCAAAAGTGGACATAGAGAAACAATAAAGAATGCATTTTAGCATTTGAAGGTTTTTTGACCTATGTAACGCAAAATGGAGTCATGATTGTGCTACTCATCAGGGCTCATTCTAACTGTACATTTTACTTGTTGAAACCTTTTACAGATTTACAGTTAAAATAATTGTTTTCTCAATCATGGCTATCTAGCAAAGATATCGTTGACATCACCTGTCATTAATTAATGTAACAACCAGAGACTCATTGGCTGTTGAAAGGGTATTTTGTTTCTGTGGCTGGCACATTTGAATATCAAAACCAATGCTTGTAAAAAGATATCATCCCTATACATATACTCTACAATAAATATGCACATGAGTTTAAAAATAACTGAAGGGTCACTTGACATTGTGTAAGCTTAAAAAAGTGATAGTTTGCCATGTTTATCGGTGCTCTTTGAGTTTTAGCTAACTTAAAAAGTAATTTAACAAACAAAAACAAGATCAAATCACAATTGCTGAAAATTGGATAAACCTTCAATGCAATCAATTCCCAAAAACGAAATATACAAATCTGTTCACAATATATTAAATGTATGAAAAACTCAAACTGAAAAAGGATGTGCGAATCTAATAGAGCATTAAAAAATGGCAGACTTAAATGCACTTTGCCTGTCATACCTCCCATATTTTCCCCCTCTCCCTAAAAAACCGAGCAAAGATTTGAGGTTTCGTTGGAGGAAAGGGCAGGGAAAAACTGCTTTAAGGGTTAAAAGAGAAGCAATTTAATCACTCACTGAAAACTGTCCCCATTATTTAAAACCCTTTGACACCTTAACCGGCGAGAATTAGTAATTTTACTCTAACACCAGATGATTTTACTCGTCAATGGGGAACCCCCAGGAGTCAATGGGATAAAGCCACAATTTATGTACTACCCTTTTGTCTCTCTAACAATTCCATCTTCCTTGCCAAAATAGGGCTTCATTAACAAACATTCTGCTGTATTTCAATTCAGTAAATGCAGAATCACCAATGTAAAAGATACGTATAAAGCTGCTACATGCATTGGCCGGCAGCCAAACAGCGATGTGTGGGTTTTGGGAAAGGACCTCCAACTTGCTGGTGATGGCACCCTCACCGACTCTGAAACGTCATCAATCATTTGGATGCAGCATGTTATTGACTTGGAAGAGGGAAAACACAAAGATCAGTGCGGGCCCCTCCCAATAATCACGCTTCCGCTACGTAACCATGCTCTGCATCAAGTGGTCAAGGCCCTTAGTGACGTTGTCCACGACAACACCATGGCAGCAATTTATACCATCGGTAAGACCCTATATTGTGATCATGGAAACAGACTATTTAGCACGTAGTTGGGTAATTAACATCCCTTTTGCATGACAACTAAACCTTGCATACTTTATTTAACAAATTGGGTGGTGGTGATCAGCTAGTTCAATAGACCAGTTTCGTATTCTCAGGATAGGACTACAGAACAAGCACATGATAGAGACTTGTTGCTTGGAAAATAACTTGCATCTGAAAAGATTCCCCCACTTCAGTCTCCGTTCAAATTGCTCAATCGAGTGCAATCATGAGAAAATGAAACTGATATATAATATTTTTTAACATTTCCACAATTGTTCTACTGAATCTTTAATACGAAACTTTTTGTTCATGATGAAAGAACAATGGTTGTTTGATGAAATATAATTCTGTTTCATTTAGGGAAAAATTCCCGTTCGTTTGTCCGTCAAGTGGTAGCCAATTGCTTCATTCCATTCTTTTTAACCTTTGACGCCCAAACCAGTCAGACTTAGTATTTTACTTTGTCTAACGCCAGAGTATTTAACACGTCAATGGGGAACCCTTGGGAGTCAATGGGTTCAGGAAAGGTGTCCTGTTCCATTTGAGGAAGCTCTCCCAAACAAAAACAAGCCAAAATATTCATGCAGGCTAACCTTTGGCCTCAAAGTGAACCTCAGCTCTAATTAATAAGATAAAGGTCACCTTAGTAAACTCCTTTGGGAGAACAATAACCTGTGTCATGCCTATCAGCAATAAATAAACGTGTCCCAAATCCTTTATACCCCAAACATTAGCTTACTTAATTTCATTGTTTTCAAATTTAGACTAAATTGTGAAAATGATTAAATATGCATTGGGGACCAAACATTAAAATAAGTCCTTTCTGAGAACCTGAACTCTCTAACCAGTAAAAAACAATGTAATAATATTACAGCTGCAATGGTGATGGCACTACATTATGAGGACATTATGGATATTGTGGGGTTTTGCCCTCTGCCTGTTGTATGTGGCTCCAACCGCCTAGGAAAGACGAGAGGTTTCTTCCACGCTTATGCAGCAGAACAACACTTCCACCAGTATTAGATGACCTTAAAAAACCAAAACAAATTGCAGAGATTGCAGTGGCCTTCTTCAATAAGGGCAAGGATGGGACATGTTTGCTGGAAAGCACGCCCCGTACTTGCCCCATCTTGACTGTCAATTGGGAGGCCCTTGACGGCCTCAATAGAGATCCAAGGTATGTTTGAAACCTTTGAAACAGGAATTACAATGGCCAAACTTTTGTTAATCTCTCAACAGTTGCTGAACTCTTGATGAAAATATAATGGTACTTTAATTTTAACATGTTAATTTACAAATCTACCAACAGTATTATTGGCATATGAATTCTAGTGTTATTTTAAAATGTAAACTAGTTTGGTGACCATTCTCCTTAATGAACAGCTCCATCTAACATATCTAGGCCCTCAACTAATAATTATTGTAGTCTACTAAAGGCCCATTTTTCTCCTCTTGCACAGGGTGTTTGGCCGCCTAGTATTAGTACCTTTTTTGGAGGGGCAAAGGAGTCCTTATGGTCTTGATGCCCAACAAAAAGCAGAAAACCATGCTGAAGAAGTTTTTGCCACAGCATCATGTGCCATTGGAATTCTGGTTGGGTTGAAGCAGCATCTGGATTACCTTCTAAAACAACGTGCCAGAGAGATATCAGTAATATTGGCTGGCTCAATTCCAAACTTGGACGACCAATGTTCAAAAAACTACACAGTCCTGATTAGCTTGGCAGAAAAAGTAAGTATTCAGAAGTAGTGATATAGCTCACTGAAAATATTTTCACACCCTTGCATGCTCCCTTATTGAAACTTGTTTAGCTCTTCAATGTAACTATGTATAATACGCCAAACTGACAGCTTAGCAGCTACGTCATGTTCTATATGATAGAAGGCAAACGAAAAAGGCCATTTAATTGTTTGCTTTGTTCAGGTGATCGAAATGGCAGACGTTGAGGGATTAAGCCAAGACTTGGCCATCAAATTCTTCGAAAAAGTTGCATACCCACAGGCAACTGAGGCATATCAAGTGGACCATGCATTGGATTTGTCAAATGATGCTCCTGATGAACCCCTGATTGTTGACCTGATAATAAAGAGCATTACTGATCTTCAGATTCCAATTCCACAGGTGATGGTTACAACTGTAAATTCAAAGCAATTTGATCAAAAGTTACTATTGCTATGACTAAATGTTGTTCATTTACCACACAAGTAAATAATGCTCTTTGCGCACACTGATTGGCTAACTTGGAGGTGATTTAAGCCAAGTACTTTTCACCTCCAAGCAGCCAAGGGGAAACAAAATAGCTTTCCGGCCACATATTTCATAACATTTAAAATTCTGTTTCCCATGAATCTTTCATTACTTGTGCTACATGTGAACCTAGGCAGTTACTGGTACTAGCTTCAATAAAATAACTGGTTCCTGGTAAACCCAGTTTATTACCATGACTCACCAGTGCGAAGATTGTTTACATTGCACATTAACACAAAGAGAGATAGCTTTGGATTTTTCAACAATGTATCACTTGAATCTAACCCAAAATCAAAAAGATAGTCAAAACTTCAGATTTATGACCCTGTTCCTTTCGCTTTTTGTTTATCAGCGTAAAGATTGCGATACTTCAGGTTCACATGTTCATAAGGTTGTTTTTACATCTCATTTACAAACTCTGCTTTGATTGGTTACTCTACCTCACTGGGTAATTAGTTCACCCTGAAGTCAAAATAGAAATGTTTCGTTTTTGAGGACAGGTGTTGACAAACTTAACATTTTTCTCTTACCAATTACCTTACTCCCCATTCATTGTTCAGATGCTGGCATTTGTGAATCCAAACGTTTGGTTTAAAATGAAGTCGACTGGAGACGAAAAGCACTCAGGATTGGCAGTAGCCTTAAAGTGGTTCCTGCCTCTTGTCAAAAGATTTGGCGGATTACATCCACCAGAGGCCAAGATCCGCCAAGAAATACACTCCTTTTTGATTGGAGATGGAAGGGGACAAAAAAAGGCCGATTTCAACAAGTTTGCAGATGGCAAAAGAATTTCAAGAGCTGCTGGTGGAGTTGAAGTCACCTCAAAAAGCTGCATTTTAGTCAAGCATTCCTCCTTTGGAAAAGAAAGCTGGAGGGTTTTCAGTGAAGGTGCCAATTTTTTTTAGCAAATTTGAACACTGGTAACTGTACTTTCATGTGCCAAAAGGATCCAGGGAAATGTGTTTGAAAAAGTCTCAGCTTACGATATAACCATTCAGTTGGAAAGCTACAATCATGGAAAAAAACTGTTGAGACACTTGTGCATATCCACCCTTATCTTTGTGATTCTTAGAGGTCCCCCGCACCCCCCCAGTCAATGTTGTTAGGGCTCTGAACATGTTTTACTATTGATTTGGGACAAGTAACAAGCAACACTGATTGCAGGAAAGAGGGGAAAGTGCAGCCGTTTTTGCAGAATATTTGGAGTGGTAACAATCCAATCTTCTTTGATACTGAATCAAGAGTCCATGTATTATCTTATGCAATCCTCTCTCCAGGATTCATATGCGTCTTGAAAACCTTTGGATTCCAGAAGTCAGATTTCAAGGCCTTGAAAGTACTTGAAATCGATTTTTGGTCCTTGGAAGTCCTTAGTTTTTGTTATTTATCAAGACTGAAAAATGTTAATGCTTTAAGGTCTTTAAAGTAAATGAAGCCATTGAAAACAGATGTTCAGGTAAACAAAGTTTAAAATTCTTCAATTTTGCCTGGTTTGTGGTAAATTCTTACTAAAAAAAGGACTTTTTGGCCTTAAAAAGGATACAAACCCAGTGTCTCTCTCTCTCTCTCTCTCTCTCTCTCTCTCTCTCTCCGCCGCAAAGGGGAGATTTTGGTCACAAATTTTTCTCTTTCACTTTTGAGGTATTTTGAAATCGCTTTAGCTTTAGTCACGCAGCCCTCTCTAACAAAGGTGTAGTCACATTTACAAGTGCAGACAGCCATTTACAGTCACGTACTCACGCTCGTTTAAGACTATCGCTCCAGCCGAAATAAAAGTTCAAAAAAGGCAAGTTCTCATTCAACACACTGCTTAAGAGAAGTTTCAATTGTTGACACACTTTTGTATTCAATACTCGCTTTTAGTCAAGCGCTTCAATAACATAAAAAGGCAATATATTTTCTACTAAATTGGGCGATTCCAGAAAATATCCATACCTATACCACGGATGGCTTTTAGGATTTCCGAAGGGGGGGGGGGGTTCTTTGAACAGTTTGCAAGACGAATGCGCCTTCAATACATATTTCACGGTCAAAACAAAGAACCGCACCCGTTCCATGTTAAATCAAACTGGATACCACCGGTTCAACCATCAGTTGCCCTTGAAAGCTACTTGGAAAGTGTCAAGGTACAATTAGCCGAAATTAAAACAATTAAGCCTGAACACAATCTATCGTGAAATGAATTTAGAGCTATTGCAGAACTGAAACACAACTCTGCATTGAACCTAAAAAAGGCAGATAAAG
>OX421449.1:23104626-23107126 GCA_949126865.1 Montipora capitata | reverse complement strand
AAGCGTGGGTGAATATGTACCTTGCACCGCAAGGCGATACGTAAAAGAAGGCAAAAAGAGCGTCAGGGTATTCCACCTGGGTACCCACACTTGTCCATTGTTGTCAAAGCCAGAAAAACCTAAACAGAAAGTGAAAGAAATGTTCAAGAAAAATCCCAAATTACCACCAAGTGAAGTACAGTCCTCTTCAGTTATGTTGGCATTACGAAAAGGGGAAGACTGGGAAACGGTGGAGATCACAGCGGCAACGATAGTGGACAGAAAGTGGATCTCGAAACAAAAACAAGACGCCAAGAAAGAAATTCACCCCAGCGGCGAAAACTTCGAGGCTGTTGTAACTTTTAAGTTATATTGCAATGAGAAAGATAACCTTCTAGAGTACAAGGTCAATGACAGTCGTGGTAATCTGGATATGCCTTCCTTTGTTTTTAAGACAAGCCGTGAAAGAATGGATGTTGCTATCACAATGAACAAGGATGGAGACCACTTTCTACAGGAAGAGTATTGCTATTTTCATGGAAAAGTAAAGCAATGCAAAAATTATGTCACCTTAACAGCAAGCACATACCATCCACTTTTAAAGAAGTAAATTCCTTTAGCTATCATGGAGACTGAAAGAGAAAATTCCGAAAATATAGAACTGTTCTGGACTCTCTTCAATGAAGCTTACAAAGTTGTTGCTGGTGATGACACTCATTTCAACCCGAAAGGCTGGTGTACGGACATGGCTGGTGCCAACATGAACGGTTTGCAAGAGGTGTTTGGAGACGATGTCCTTTCACGCATCA
This sequence comes from Montipora capitata, assembly GCA_949126865.1. Taxonomy (NCBI): domain Eukaryota; kingdom Metazoa; phylum Cnidaria; class Anthozoa; order Scleractinia; family Acroporidae; genus Montipora; species Montipora capitata. The sequence continues at coordinate 23,106,338 of OX421449.1, read as the reverse complement.
AAACTTGCGAATTTCATTTTAAGGAAAGCAGAAACAAAATGGCAAAGAAACTCAATGATGATGATGGAAAGGTTTTCAAGGAGCTTTGCGACCAAATGCTAGCTTCTAGCTTGGAGGCGACCTATCTGAATACTAAAAAAACCCTGGAAGAATTTATTGAAGCAAAGTCCGTGAGACAATTTTTAAATTCCTGGATTAAGTGGTGGGACAGTCGAAGAGAATTTATTTTTAGTGCGTTCGCACCAAAGAATGCACCCAGAATGAACTTGGCCGAGATTATCCATGCTGGATGGAGCAATCGTGACTCTCCCAACCTTTCTCTATCAGATGCAGCTCAGATCGATGCTAAAGACAGTATTTTGCTCGCTGCTGAGTTAAAGGCCATTGAAAAGGGAAGCTCCATAGCATGTGGGCAAGGCCCCCCTTTCCAGCAAAAGAAAGCCAGAAGTCATCATCAGGAACTAGCTAGGGCGGTGCAACTTGGAAAAGACATTATCTCCTTAAGTGACTTCGAAATCGACCCCAGCTCTGGCCATCGTCCACCAGTTGCAAAGCAAACAAGAACAACAAAACAGCACAACAAAAGAAACACGAAGGAAAAAAATGAACAAAGCTCCTCACAACCATTCACGTGCTCCCAAGATTCCCACACGCTCACACAACAACCATCCGCGCCAACATCAACGCATGTCATTCAGCTGCGAAACACAACTGATGTGACAGATGATCAGTCACAACTCTTGCCGATTTCTGCGGCATGCTCAAGTTACTCGTCACAACCTGTTTTTGTACAAGGTAGTAGGGCTCGTCATTTCTCACCCATGCAGATCGGCACAGTAGTGATGAGTGGTCCATCAAGCCATTTGTCCGATCCAGGCCCCTCAAATCAATGGTGCAAGTCATTTTCAGCCCCAACAGCAACACGTCTCGTCGACTTTGATTAACGTTCGACCCCCTGCTGTGGCTACACCTAGTCCTCTCTCACAGCAACAACCAGCAGGAACCAATCTGCATGGATTCGGTGCCCCGTATGTGCCTCAGCAAACTACGCAGGGAAGTTGGCATTCTGGTCATTCTCCTTATAGGTACGAACTGATTGAATTGCCTTCCAAAGTCAAAAAGTGTTACGGCTGTGGCTTGGAATTTTCTGAAAAGTTTAGACAACCTCCGCATAATATTGTGGTCAAACATGTAGACCGTAGACTCGTAAGGAGGGATGAGCAAACAGGCCAATTTCACTATAGCGCCGATTTCAGTAACACCTACTATCATTTAGACGGTAATCATATAGCCCGTAAAAATCCACTTTTCGACAGTAATGTTTATCTTCCTAATTCCACGTATCAAGCCCTTGATGCTGGACAGCATCGTGTCATCAGCACTTCCAACGTCAACATAGTTTTGATTTGATGTCTTTTAACTACCGAGACGGACTAAAACTTCGTTAATGTTCTGTCATCGCTTGGATAGAATTGAACACATATAGTGCTATTTATGTTTTGTCAGTCTCATTTCCTAATCTGTCAATTTACCGGTTGTCAAATTTATATACCTGACTAGTCTGCTTCAATAAAGCAACCTCATTTACGCAAACATGCCGTTTCTATCATTGTTGATACACCATTACTGTTATTTTGGATGAGCCACGAAAGTTAGCTATAATCCAAGCAGTCGCGACAAAGCCGTAACAGTCCGGATAGTGCTGGGGAGAG
>OX421449.1:23097126-23099626 GCA_949126865.1 Montipora capitata | reverse complement strand
ACGAGAATAGAGCGATTTTACGCAGCCCATGGAACAAGTAAACAATGAGAACAGAGGGATTAGTGTATTGTAGTCTCCTTCCTATTTCATGGGTTATGTAAAATTGCGCCAATAATAAATTATACGGGACAGCAATTAGCAAATAATTTTAATTGAGCTGTTTTCTTGTTTAAAGTAGCAATCATTTCTATGTACATATTTTTGGTAATTTGGCTCACTTCAGGTTCTCACACAAAAAAAAGACTCTTTTATCTGGTACAGAACCCCCAAATACAATAAAGTGTGTGCAGGCGAGGGTTATAGCTAGAGGGATTTTGTTGACAGCAGTCACTTCACTGCAAGAGTAACCTGATTCATTATTGTTATTATATCGAATCAGGATAACTCTATTGTTGGTTGTTATCATTATTGATATTATTGTACATTGAACGATAGGGTGTTCAAGGTGACGTTATTGGTTCAAGTAATAAAACTATTAAGTTTACCATAGCAGTGGTAGCCAGATAAATAAGTCCCACCTTTTCCCTTTTAAACTTGCACTGAACTTTGCCAGCAAGTCACATTTCTCTTTCTTGTGTCAAGAAAAATTTTGTTATTCATATTAGAAACATAATAGTCTCTATTAACAGTGCACAACAAGATTTCCTCTTTATTCAGTGGACCATTATACCTCTGTAACTCAGATAATATACTGGTAGTAGAATAAGCATCAGACACAAAACAAGCCAAGAAATGACAAGTTTTGAAATTTTAGTAAAGTGTTTGGACACATTCTTTGTGAAGAATTTGGTGAAGGTGGCTACAACAAGATGATGGTCAGATGCCACGTCTGTTCCCCTTCTGACGCGGAAGTCTTGTAAAGATCTCCTGAATTTGTTACTGATACAAAGGTGGTCAATCTGGTTTTCCGTAGTATGGTCTGGTGATACCCATGTAATTTTGTGTGCCCTCTTGTGTGGAAAAAAGCTACCCTATAACTAGTTGATTCAATGCACACAAGTCAACAAATAGCTCCCATTTTCATTCATTTCACCCAGAACCTCTTCATAACTGGTGTTATCTGATCCTATTTTAGCATTGAAGTCCGCCATGACGATGGGTAATGTCTTCCTCTCTTTTGTTATCAATCAGATCCTGTAATATGGAATCGCTATTGATCAGGCCAACAAAAAAGGTATGTGTTATTTTTCCTCTAATCGGTCTTTTACATAGTACAAATCTATGATAGTTAAGCTTTCGATCCATACTAATTAGGCTATCATAGGACTTGTATTTCCCATTTTTTTAGCCTTCCGAATTTTGACCAAAAAATCTTCCATTTTTGAAAATTTTGCCTTGGTTTCCCCTTTGCTATCTTGCTATTTTGCTATTAAAGGTATGTCACTTTAAAAGTGCTTAGAAGAAGTTCAGGACTCGCTCACAATGGAATGAGTTATTCAGATTGCCACTCATTTACAACAGTGATTGCCAAACATCGATTATGCATTATACGGGAACGACAGCAATTTCAGCCATCCAACAAGGATCAATGCAGTAAAGTCCAAAAAACGCATTGAAAAGGCTGAAAAACGGTAGAGAGGCTAAACAAAGGCAAGACTCCAAAAGCTAAAGAACAGGAAGGAACTAGGAGTCAACTAGGAGGCAAACCTGTTTTTGCTGTAGGGCAACACCTGTCCGGCCAATGATGTCGTGTATTAGGAAAGGCCACTGTGAGAAGTGTTGTAAAAGCAAAATGGCTAAACCTGGCAGAACCGTGGAACACAAACAGGCTCAAGTTTATGGCCTGCAGGTGAAGCCAGGGACCGATCCTAGTCAGCTTCTGGCCCACATCCCAACATCAGGCTACTAGGCAACACCTACCTCGGGAAGTACCCGAAAAGAAAAAGGCAGGCTATATAGTTTAGGAACACACAGACTGGATCAACAACATCGTTCCTGTCTCGAAACCAGATGGATCGATTCGACTTTGCCTAGATCCAAAGGACCTCAACGCAAGCATTAAAAGGAAGCAGTGGCACACAAAGACGATTTATGACGTTGGCGCCGAACCTCTACGGCTCAGAATACTTCATGATGCCAAGTCTGCATACTGGATGGTGGGATTAAACACTGAAAGCTCACTATTGACAACTTTCAACACACAGTAGGGAACGTGTAAGTGCTTCAGATGCCTGTTTGGTCTAAAAGTCAGTGCAGATGTGTTTCAAGAGAGACTGAATGCAGTTCCCGGATGCGTGGATGATATCGTAAGGAGAGGTGTAGATTCAAAGGACCATGATGTTAACCTATTCATGCTGTTTCACATGCTGTTTGAAACAGCAAGAATGAACGGGATTAAGTTCAATCCAAAGAAACTGCAGTTTAAGACAACGCAGTGTGAATTCTTTTGGCAGACTCTAACACCAATGGGTATAAGATTGATGACAGAAAGGTGGAAGCCGTGAAGCAGATGCAAGCACCAAAAGACAAGAAAGGTCTTCAGAGTTTCCAGGGCATGGTC
>OX421449.1:23074626-23077126 GCA_949126865.1 Montipora capitata | reverse complement strand
AGACGTCTTTGCTGTTACTTGCAAACTTGTGAAGACGTAAGTTGTCCTTTGCGCACACTGCTTGCATGCATTGGATTAATTGAAGGGCTTGCTCTACTGTGGAGACAGACTTTAACCCATCGTCTACGTAGAAATCTCTGAGAAGAAAGTCTGATGCTTCGTCTCCAAACTCTTGTCTGTGAGCTTGTGCTGTCTGATTTAAGCAGAAGTTTGCTACTCCGGGTGATGATGCTGCGCCGAAGAGGTGAACGTTCATCCGGTATTCTACGATCGGGCCTGTAAGATCGTTGTTTGCGAACCACAGGAATCTCAAATAATCTCTGTCGCTGGGGTTAACGTAGAAGCTGTGAAACATTTGCTCGATGTCACAGGTAAGGGCGACTGCTTCTTTTCGGAAGTGGGTCAACATGCCGATCAAGGAGTTCAGCTGATCAGGTCCTTGAAGCAGATGTTTGTTAAGAGATTCGTTTTCGTAAGCGGCGCTGCAGTCGAACACGACACGGATTTGATCTGGTTTTCGCGGATGATAGACATGGAAATGGGGAAGAAACCAAGCTTTGCCCTTTTCTGTTGCCAATTGGTCTATGGGCACTCGAGAAGCGTGGCCATTATCGAGGGTCCTTTTCATAAAGGCTAAGTAGTCGTCTTTTAACTTGTTGTCGTTTAGAAAGCTTCTTTTGAGAGACAAGAGCCTTCTCAAACAGTGTCCTTTGTTGTCGGGCAGGATAACGGTGTCGGTTTTGAAGGGTAATGGGGCTTCCCAGTTTCCTTCTGCATTCTTGTGCAGGCCTTTAGTTAGTATTTCGCGGAAATGTCCATCCTCCATTGACTCTACTTGCTCTGTTCCGCATATCTTACAGCTGTGGTGGATTTCGGTATAGTCGAGCTCCATCATCTCGCGTATTTGTTTGGGGGTTGTCAAGTCCTTCGAAGACGTCTGGTTCTTGATTATGAGGGGGGCAAATTCAGAAATGTCTTCACAATCTAGAAGGATTTCTCTTTCCACTGTGACTCGATTCGCTGAGGCTGCGTTGGAGATCGGCTCTTTATCTTTACAGACGCGTCCGATTATGGTCCAGCCAAATTTATATTGCTCGGCCCAGGGCTCCTCTTCGTTTCCAGAGATGATGCTTATTGGCTGGAAGGCAGCTGGGACGTTTCGACGAATCAGTAGTTCTATTTCGATGTCTGGACCGTGAGGAATTTTGTCAGCGATGTGAGACAAATGTTTCCATTGGTTGGCTACTTGGGGCGTGGCAATATCCTCGTGTGAGGCAGGAATGTACTCTCTTGAATAAGCGAAGGAAACCTTGATCGGAGCGTATTTTGTTTCTATATCTTGGATGAAGATGCTGGTAACTTTCTTCGTTCTGATGGTGTTGGAGCCAAAGATCGTGTTAACTTGTAAGTCGACCTCTGGGGCACTTATTGCGAAGTTGTGTAGGAGGGCGTCTGAGATGAACACGCCAGTGGACTGATCGTCCAACACCACATAGGTTGTCAGTTTTTTAGCTGGGTTAGACTGGTGAGATGCGTTAACAAAGACGATTCTTGCACACGACCTTCCGGTTTCCTCCTTCCCGCGTGCAAGCTGTAGAGGTGTGATTGGTTTGAGGAATGTTTTGGCGTTGAAGGGCTGGCTTGATATGTAAAGCAGTTAAATGCCTCTTGTGACAGATGCTGCATTCTGGTGGAGCTTGATCGCAGTTTTCGGCGCTATGTTTGACGCTCATACATTTAAAGCAAAGTTTCTTTTTCTTGAAGAAGTCTTTTCGTTCTTCGGAGGTTAGCTCTAGGAACTTGTTACACTCGCTCAGGGTGTGTGTCTTCGTTTGATGAAACAGACAGAGCTTATCCGCTGTGGAAGATTCTTGAATTGAAGGTTTCGGCCCCAAAGACTCTCGCTTTGAATCTGGGTGTAAGGGTTTGCTTTCACCACCTGTTTTCGACGCCATTATTGTAGAGTAGGGCGGTTTCCTGCGATGTGGAGGATCGGGTGGTGAAGATCTGCCACTGAAAGTCAGTCCGAGTACTTTAGGTGAGTTTTGGTAAATCTGAGGGATGTTCATGCGATTGGCGTGAAAGGTTACCTCTGTGACGAATTCTGCGACGAAGGTTGGGAATGCGTCGCAACCTTTCTCCTGTTGAAGCGTTTGGACCCTTGATGACCATTTGGTCAAGAACCAGCTGGGGAGTCTCGTAACCAATGCTTGTATCTTGGAAGGATATTCGAAGATTTGCAGACTTGATAGATGCGTTTTGGCTATGTTTACTTGCTGTAGAAAATCACTGAAGTCTCTAAGGCCTTGTGCATCATTGTTAGCGATTTTCCGCCAATTAGCTAGTTTGTTCTCGAAGTCTGTGGCCACAATGGCGCTGCGACCAAAACGCTGGTTAAGTTTCTTCCGGGCTTCATTGTAGGCAATTTCAGGGCTTGCGCCCACCATGTATTGAAGTTGTTCCACGACCTTCTTTGCGTTTCCGTCTAAGTAAGTGCTGG
>OX421449.1:23047126-23059626 GCA_949126865.1 Montipora capitata | reverse complement strand
AGAGAGCAAACATGTTTGATATTATCCTTCTTCAGGTGGCTCATAACACCCCACAGAGATAATGGCCATTTAACTGTCCATCAAAGAAGGTTCAACGGATCTCAGGATCTACTGACTCTAAGAAATCGCTTGAAACAGGAAAATACTCTCTACCTCAAGGCAGTGCTTGCTAGGAATATTTTACGGATATGTTGCAGTTAATTTTTGTTTTCAGTTAATTTTTATTTTCAACTAGTTAGTTTTTTTCTAACTAGGTGATTTTATTTTTAACTAGGTAAATTTTTCAAAAACTGGATAAACTTTTTTTCTCTGGTGCTATTAAAGGCCAACAAATTTTAGTGATTAAGGTCAAATGCTCAGCTGAGTGATTTGGGTTACTGAGCACTTATTTTAAATGATTAGCTTTCATGTAAGGTTAGGGAGACTGCCTGCATTTTAGGAATTTGGGTTAAGCTTTCAATTTAGTGACTAGGGTTACGCACCATTTTATATGAAACAGTTAGCATAACAAGAGGCGTATGACAACTGCAGACTGTCTATAAATATTGCTGATATTAACAGTATTTAAGTCTAAGCACCCATTTGATTAGCGCTGATAAGCAGTATTTAAGTCTAAGCAACCATTTTAAAATAGTTAGCTTTCAATAACTGAGTTAGGATTAGTCTGCAGTCAGTGTACAAGTGCGAGACACTGCATTCCGTGCATGGGATTGGCATGTATTGTAGTGATTGGAGTAATCAATTATCTGAAGTGTTTAGTCTAAAACAACCGTTGTCTTGGTCATTGGGTTAAGAATATTGGTCCCTGGTTATTGGAAGTAAAGCATTCTTTGACTTGTAGGATAAAGGGGTTAGGTTGTAAAGAAGCTGTGGTGCTGTGTCGGTGGGAAAGTGAAGTAAAGGAAAGGGTTTATCAAGTGAAGTTGGTATGGGAAATTGACCACTGTGAAGAATTTGAAAGCTGGCATTTTGATTGTTAGCCCTTCCTCAGAGATAAACCCTTTTTTTGTCTTTCACATAGTAGGACTACTTTTTGAAATGAAAAAACAGTGATATTTTTTTATGATTCCTTTGGAAATATAACTTGTTTAATACAAAATTGATAAATATTGCTCTCTCAGATTTTCAATTAACAAGAGCAGTATACTACCGGAAAGTAACTACATTACAATAACGTTACAATGGTATTATCATTTGGTACTGTTACAATATGAACAAACTTCAATTTTCCTTGAAAGAAAATTTGTTTACTCATTTTGCAAAATGGCAAAAAATTTTGCAAAAATCCAATCTAATGAGTGAAATAAGTGATTGGAGTTTTCTAAACTTGGTCACTACTTGGGCAGAATGGTTTTTTTTTTATATCAGTTACTTTTCCTAAAAGCAACTACTGTTGGGGTACAATGGTGACCTTTTACCATTCAGTCAATCTCTATCAAAAATAGGAATATTGAACGTGCCATTGGTTGGTGGGCACTTTCTAAGCATGGAATAAGCACATTTTAACACTTGTGTTAACAACTTGCTGGCTGATTTCTGCGTAATTTCTTGAAGCCACTTTTTCACACTTGTGTCCTCTGTGAGAAATTTAACTGTGTACTTGGGACAAGATTTGAAACAGTTCCCATTTTAGAGCTACTTTCTTGATGTTTGCCGTTGCTGTAAGCTCATTTCTTTTAAGTTATCATCTGATGTTCCCAGTTTGTAATTGTTTCTGCTCAGATCGATCTTCGTTTCCTGACAGGCCGAGTTTCTTCTTTGTTTTTCTTTCAAGAAATGTTTGGCCTTCCTGTAAAAATCATCTTTTGAATAACAATTTATTTGCAAATCTTTTCAATTCCTGTATTTCTCCATAGAAATCGATTTCATTTACACTATTGCATGGGCATGACTCCTCCATTTTATCAGTGCTGCAAGATTTCCAAATGTGAATAAATCAAAGTTTGGACCGACAGTGGCCTGGGATGAATAATAAAATATTTAATTATAAATTATGATCAGAGGTTTGCTTGAGTTGCTTGTGTGGTCAAGTGGATAAGAGAGTGGACAGCAGATCCAGAGATAGGGGTTCAAGTTCAAGTTCGGGTGAGTAAAAAGAAAAGTTTTGACAAGTATGAATTGTCTGTGAGAAGTACTGTAGAAGGGGGTGGGCATAAGGGGATAGATCCGTGAAGAAAGGGTGGGGTAGGATGGGGACAATGGGGCCGATGAGGAACGGGCAGGACAAGTAGAACGGAGAAGAGGAGAGTTTCGTTCTTTTTTCATACCCCCTAAAAAACCAAGCCCCTGTTTTTTAACTACACCCCTAAAAAAGGAAAATTCCTTTTTTAGACAGTTGATTCTAGCACTAGGAAGATCCTAGAAGGCAAAACAACCTTTCGTTTGGTTTACATGCAGAAATTTCTGTCTCGGTGGAAGTGGAGAATGAAAGCAAGTTGGCAGGCGAGAACAACAAACATGTAATTTGGGTCCTTCTACTCTCCTTTCTAGCTTTAATAACTTGCTTTTCATCTTCCTCCTGGCAATCTCTCAACTCATTCGGATGTATTTGACTCGCAGCATTTTCGACATTGCTGTTGATCAATTGCTCGTTACTTTCCACTGTGTATCTTTGAATCAAAACTGGTGCTGAATATTGTCGGCGGTCATCAGAATCATAAGAATCGTCCTGTGGCAACGCCAGACGAAATTGTCGACCTTCGGCAGCTGAATACCGTGAACACCCTGCCCCGCCATGTTTGTTTCTTTGTCCCTAGTACCAGGAACTTCCGAGCGAAGGCAGTTTACATGGTGCTAGGATCTCCCTAACGCAAGGAAGATCCTAGCACTAGGGCCAAGTACGACCTCTTGCATGTAAACTGAATACAGAAAACATATGGCGCTAGGAGGATCCGCCTTCTAGGATCTTCCTACCTCCATGTAAACAGCCCCTTAATTATGTGGCGGCAGTGGCACCATCAGTTTTTGTGTGTGAATTACTTTAAGGCCTGCTATTTCACATTTTTATTTCAACTGTTTGCGGAAAAACACATTACCTGCGGGTAATAGCCCCCGGCAATTACGGTAACCGAAGCTTTTCTACTATGTTCGTACTTTTGTTGACATCCTCTGTGATAAAACCCATCATCATCATATCCTTTATTTAAACACAATAGGGTTTAAAGCTCAGAGCTTGTGGGGTCGTATGAAAATAATTACAATACGAAGCTATAGTAAAATAGGGATAAGGCGTTTCGGCTCAAAAACGAACTCCTTTTCAAGAGATTCAGCTTATTAACAAAGTTCCTTTTTAAATCTATGAGATGGTGAACCCACGAAAGCCTGTCGTCGAAAGTGATGCCCAGAAGACTAGTATGTTTTACCCACTCGATCCGTACCTCACAAATTGTTACAAAAATTAGCGGCCCGATGTGTGGTTTTCTCTTCAAAAGCATAGCTTCGCACTTAGCCGAGTGACGCGTTAATGAGTTCTCCAGGCACCAGCTGTTCAGTTCAGATAAAGCTCTATTTATAAAAGTGACTGTTATCGACAGTGCCGCCAATACAATAAACGGTAGTGTCATCCACGTACATAAAAATAGAGCTGGAGGTGACAGCACTTGGAAGGTCATTAGTGTACACAGCGAACAACGTAGGGCCCAGTACTGACCCTTGATGAATCCCGCAGGTAACGTTTAACACAGTTGAATGGTGGCCATTTTCTTCCGAGAATTGAATTCTGTTGGTTAGATAATCAGTCAGTCATGCTAATAGAGTACCTTGAACTCCAAATTGAAAATTCAACTTGTGCAGTAGGATAGAGTGAAATACAAAGTCAACAAAAGCCACAGCAACTACTTTGTTGGCATCAATTGCTGTTCTCCAGGTTTCCGAGAGATGTACCAGCAACAGTTCAGTAGAGTGGCCCTCGCGGTAGGCCCACTGTTTATCTGTGACCAGGTTATTTTAGAAAACATTTTGGACGACTGCATCGGATACACAAGATTCCATAATCTTACTAGAAACACTCAGAAGGGATATCGGTCTATGGTTGTTAGTGTCAGCTTCATCATTTTTCTTGTACGCCGGAATCAGGCGAGCTTTCTTCCAGTCGGTGAAGGTTTCTCCAAGGTTTGTGCAGAATAAGAATAAGCTAGTCAAGGGTGAGACAATGGCAGGCTAAGCTAGTTTTAATAATTTTGGTGGAATGTCATCTGAACCTGCTGATTTATTTGGTTTAATAGCTTTTAGTCTGCGCCAGACCGTATCCTTGCAGACGGTGTATCAGTCACAGAGGGCACTGAGCCCGTGCGATCGCTCTGCTGTAGCAATTCGCTCGTCCAAGTCTAGTACCAACATTAGCAAAGAAATCCTTTATTAAGTTTGCCTTTTGTGTATCATTCACGGCAAGGCTTCCATCCTCCCTCTTCAATGGACCAGTTTTATTTCTTCTGACTGGATTTGACGCTTCCGCAATTAAATTCCAGTAAGCCGTTGCAGACTTAGCTTCAGCTAACTTCTCGCTGAAGTACTGTGCCTCAGCGATTCTTATCTGAGAGGTAATCTCATTTCTTACTTTCTTGTTCCTAGCATAAATTTCTTGGTCTTTAAAGCTAACCGCTCTTTTAAACAACTTAAACCTTAAATTCATCTTTCATCTGATCTCATTGTTTATTCAAAGAAATGCTGCAGTTAATACTGGGAGAAAATTCCTTTAGTTTTAATGGGAGAAATTATCTCCAGACCCATGGAACCGCAATGGGCACAAAGATGGCAGTGGCTTTTGCTAATATCTTCATGTCTGAGGTCGAGACAGAAATTCTAAAAGCGTGTGACATAAAACCATTACAGTGGAAGAGATATATGGATGTGTTTTCTCTATGGGGTTGTGAGAGAGATAAAATCCAGCTTTTTATTAAAGAGGCTAATAAACACCTTGCAACAATTAAATTCATGGCTGAAATATCAGAAAAGGAAATAAATTTCCTAGATGCCACAATCTTTAAAGGTGAAAGATTTCACAGTGATCATACCTTGGACATCCGGACACATTTCAAATCAACAGAGACCTTTTAGTACACATATTTTACTTCCTGTCAGGCCCCAGGCGTCGGGAAAGGTTTCACAAAGGTAGAGGCACTCAGACTCCTCAGAACACACTTTCAAGGACAATATAGAAAATTTCAGATTGCGCCTGTTCGAAAGAGGCTACCCAGTCAACCTGGTTAACAACGTCCTTGCAGAAATACAATTCAAGGAAAGAGAGTCCGCCCTCAAGAATCAAAACAAAAGGCAAAAGAAAATATATTTAGCATAAATGTTTGCTCGTATTTAGATAGCCTTGCATGGACTGATTCAGTCCCTAATTCCATTGTAGGGTCCGAATATTACATGATGAATTGCTGTTTTCATTTTTTTATTACACTGTATAAATGATATACTTAAAATCGAAAAAGTACTTTAATTGATCTTTAAACAAAAAATATATACACATGCAAAATCTGATTGTTAACTATTAATTAAATATTTAACATTTTACTCATCCTACTTAACCAATAGCTTATCCTGCCCGAACCTTTGTTTCAAATGAATTAATGCATTCCAAGTTTTTGGGAAGTGGGTGAGAGCTGCGATATCTCTGCTGTCATGATAACAAAATTGTTTAAAGTATTTGATAAAAAGAGAGATTCTTCTGATTTACAAATACCAAGGAGAAATACACTGTACTTGGATTCCAGTACCTCGATTTTTTTAAAATACATATAGCTAAAAGAGGCAAACAGTATGGCAATGATAAGCTCTGGTGGTGTGAGCCTCATGGCTTGCGTACAGCTCTACATTATGGCCCATGCATCAACCCTCTGACTTCAATCACTTTCAGTAAAGTTTGGAAAGTGACCAACAAAGACACAATCACCACCCTTAAAATCCATGAACACACACTTGTGCTTGATGTTCCTGATTGGTATAACTTGAATGTCTTCCTCTCTGAATAAAAACGAAATAACTAAGATAAATAACTTTATGTAGCTTGTTGGGATGACTAACCGCTTGTCCCCTGTTTCACATATGATAGCAAATAAATTCGACTGCACCATTCCTGTGCGGGCTAACTGGCTGAGCACACAAACTACTAATTGGAAGGTCTAAGGTTCGACTCCTTATAGGAAGAAGTTCAAACGTTTGCCTGTGTCACTGAACAACACATCATTCTCATTCTGATTTTAACTAGCTGGAAATAGCTTCGTTAAGACCCCCTCTAGGTCGCCACAGCTATTGAACAAAAAGGAAAATGCTTTCTTGAAGATACCAGTCACTTGCTCCTTATACAGTAGCATTTTTCTTCCATTAACTCTACAACCACATCACACTGGTGTATATTATTTTTAACAATTATTCTTTGAAATCGAGGTGAATAGCAGCAGAATATTTACCGAGATTGAAGAGAATAATTGTTTTAGTATATTCTCACGAAGTGATCTCAACAACATTTGCAGAAGAAAACCATCCAAAGTTGATTTAATTGACAAGTCAATTCATGCGTGAAAGTGTTTACAGAAGCTTCAAACATCTAAATAACCTTCGTTAAAATCCTTGTCACAAAAAGCAAAATGGTCATTTACATTGTAACACCGTTTAAATCAGCAATCTAAATTGAACGTCTGCTTGTTGAAACATGCATTTTCACCATTCAATCAAAGTTTTAGAGGTTTATGTGAAATGGAAATTGAAAGTGCAGTTGATAAAGGATCCACACGAAATGGCGACTCTAATTGAGGCGAGCTTTGGTTTGTTGTAAAATGACCCGTCTTGTTTCCTTGCAGCCATGTAGAACTTTCCTAATCATATTTTTAATTCCTCGATTTCAGTAAAAAATTCGTTTTGCTGGGCGACCAGCCCTACAAAATAGAATTACTCCGAGTGAAACAAATTGTTGTTATTGGTTCAGCAATAATTATCTGGAAAAACGAAGTCAAACACTGATTGGCAAAAGTATGAACTCCTCTCTTCCCTTTGAAAACTTTCAGGTCAAATTTTGTGGTCCTTTTTGTATTCTGTAGCACAGCATCATCTTGTATTCTCAATACCTCCGATTCAAAAATGCTGGCGAGTTTGCACCGGTCATTTTGTTTTGTTTGGATCAAGCATTATTCACTCCCTATGGAGTGAATAATGCTCAATTACTCCGTGATAAGGAACCAATCAGATTTCTTGAAACACCAAGATCACTGAGTGAGTATACACCAAATTTCATTATTCCCTTCTTCTTTAGTCTACACAACACTACTTTGGCATGTACATGTACCTTGGCCTTTGTATGGCTTGAATTTGTTCCTGTATTCTTGCAATCCCAGCTTTTTCAATTAGCTGGAAATCTTGCTGAGGTTGCAGTTTCACTACAACAGCCTGCTGCACTTGCAAAAGCCAACACAGGTACTTTGACAAATGGGTGTTTTTTATGTTTAAGGCGAATGGCTGGCCCCCCGGTAGGGTGAGTGCAATGGCCGCCAGACATAACGACGAATCTGTCAAACACAACGGTTCACCTCAAACGGGGGTGCACCAACACGCCAACTTCGCCGAGGAATCGAACCCCGCCCCTACCAACAATTAACAAAAGACAAACAGACAAACGAAGAATTGCACCTAGGAGATGCCTCGCTTGACTTACACTCCTAAATGACAATCCGACAAAAACAACAATAAGGACTCAAAAACAACTGGACAAACCAAAACAAGCACGACCCAGCACAAGGGTGAAAAGCGACCCACAAAAGGCCACCCGTCAACCGACTTACCCAACGCCAAGACGTTGGTTCACCCCTGAAAAATGGCCAGGGCACGCACACGCAACAGAAAACCAGTACCTAAATATGAACAACCAGAGCATCATTATGTAACGACGCCACCACACCACGACCACCCCACTGACGGACAAAATAATGACGACGGTGGTCAGATCGGAAACGACGGAAAAACAACGGAAGATTAAACCGAACCCGAGACTTCACACACTCCATAACATCAACAGCCGAGGGACGAACACCCCTAAAACGAAAATCATTCCGAGCCCCCCAAATACAAAACTTGCAGACATTCAACATATAAACAAAAGCCCGCGGAACCACAGACAACTCATCAGCCGAGAAACCAAAAAGCGCATGACAAAGAGGAGAAGCCAAAAACATAAGAGACTGAAGCCATGACAAAACACTGACCGCCAGAGGACAGTGAAAAAACAGATGTTGAAGAGACTCGACAGGAGCAGAACAAAAACAAGCAGTAGAAAGAGCATGACCAAAACCAGCGAGCCTTTCGGCCGTGTAAAGGACCCCGTGAGAAATTTTCCAAGACAAATCAATAACTGGACGATCCAAATCAAAAAAGAAAAGCTGACGCCAAGTAGAAGACCAATAAAGAGAACCAAACAAAGGAAAGAACTTCTCCTCACAATGAGGAGCGACAGCATTCTCAGACAAAAGAAACAAATAAGCAGATTTCGTGGACATAGTAGAAACAGGACAAAAATCAATACCCGAACCTATACCCAAAGAAGATGCCGTAAGGGATCCTTTACACGCCCGCCAAGCAGTCAACAGAGAACGATAGAACGGAGGCAGAGAATCCGGCGAAAAACAAAGTGGAGCAGAAAAAACAAGATGCGGAGGAGCAGCAAGCCGGGAAGAAAACCAAAAAACCATGAAAGAGACCCAAGAAGACGGAGAAGAAACAAAACGACGAACCCACTGAACATGAAGAGCCATAACCTTACACTGGAAATCCACAACAGAGAACCCACCCAAACAAGAAGGCTGAACCACAACACGACGAGCGACCAAGTCCCGCTTACCACTCCAGAAAAACTTAAAAATTAACGTATTTAATTCCACACTGACCCACCGGGGAACATGGATTACAGAGGCCACGTACCACACATGGGAAAGGGCCAAGGCATTGATAACAAGTGCCTTGCCCTTATAAGACAACGATCGCTGACGCCAAGAATTTAAAGCATTTTCCACCGCGGCGATACGCGGCCTCCAATTGTCCTCCTCCAGATTGCCTGGACCCAGAAAAACCCCCAACACCTTCACCTTCACCGACGACCAAGTAATGTTAACCGGTGAGTCAGTGCGCCCATTCCAACCACCCAACCACAAACCTTTGCATTTTCCAAAATTTAATTTAGCCCCAGACCCCCTCTCGTACAAAGAATAAACATCAAAAACAGTCAAAATACCAGGAACAGAAGAAACAACCAGCGTAGTGTCATCAGCGTACGCAGAAATAACAGGCAAAGAAGACGAAGAACCAGGAAGAGACAAACCAGAGATTAAACCACTAGAACGAATATTACATGCAAGTACCTCGGCAACTAAAACATAAAGGAGTGGGGACAGGGGACATCCCTACCTCACCCCACGAGATAACTTAAAAGAATTAGAAATATGACCATTAACATTAACACAACTACTCACATTATTATAAAATAAATTAACCCACCCAACAAACGACTGCCCAAAACCCATAGCATACAAGGTAGAAAGAAGGAACGTCCAATCAACCCTGTCGAATGCCTTTTCTTGATCAAGAGAAAGAAGAGCAGCAGGAGTACCAGAAGAAGAGCAAAAATCAACGACATCCCGAAGAAAAGCAACATTTTCCCCAATGAAACGGCCGGGAACACCACAAGACTGATCCTTATCAACAACCAAATGAATAACCTTAAGAAGACGAGCAGCAATAGACCGAGAAGCAATTTTATAATCGACATTCAACAGGGAGATTGGACGCCAGTTTTTGGGATCAAGACGATCCCCTTTCTTAAACGATAAAGTAATGAGACAAAGAGCCTAAACCAAAAGCAGAATTGAAAACACAAACTAAATCAAAACCCAAAACATGCCAAAATTTTAAATAGAATTCCATGGGAAGGCCATCACAACCAGGAGCTTTACCACGGGCCATGCCCTGAAGAGCCGCAAAACACTCCTCCTGGCTGAGAAGACCTTCGCACACCTCACTATCATTATACGGAAGAACTGAAGAAATGTTAGAAAGAAGCTCAGCACGAGCATTGGAGTCACAAGGAGCAGCAGAAAAAAGATCTGAATAGAAAGAACGAAAAACATCACACAACCCATCCTTATCTGTAACCAAAGTACCATCACTAGCTCTCAGCGCCGAGATATTACGGTCAGTGCCGTTTTTCTTTTCGAGCCGGAAGAAGTAAGCAGAGGAGGACTCACCCTCCTCCACCCACCTCGACCGGGCACGAACTTGAGCACCACGAGCAACCTCAACATCCATAGCACGAAGACGAGACAGAGTAGAAAGGTACACAGGAAGAAAAGAAAGACGACCAGAATCAATATGACTTTTAAGATGAGCAGCAAGACTAGACAAAATATTACGTTCAACTACTTTACATTTACCACGATCTTTACAATAATTAATACTTATACGCTTAATATGGGCCTTGCCGCTGTCCCACCACCCAGTGAGAGAAGAAAAAGAAGACTGACGAGACTGCCAATAGAACCAAAAAGTTGAGATGAGGTCAATATACTCGGCCTCATCCAGAACAGAAAGATTGAGCTTCCACAACCCCGGACCCGGAGGAACGGAGCTGGGGAGAGCCCATGATAAAGAAATAGCACAATGGTCAGAAAAAGGACATGGCAGAATGTCTACAGAAGACACATAAGGCACCCAAGCAAACGGACAACCGATGAGGTCAATACGCGATGCAAGGGCCCCATCGGGCTGGAACCAGGTGAAAGCAGAATCATTTGGGTGCCTTTCACGCCAAATATCCACCACACAACAATCCGAAAACATAGCCGACAACAAAACAGAACTTTCACGAGAGACATCAAAAGGACAAGACCCACGGCGATCCCGAACACGGTCCAGGACCGTGTTGAAATCGCCGCACAAAAGAGTAGGAACAGCAGGATCAATAGAGTCAACACAACGAACCAAAAAAGCATCACGATCAGGATTACGGTTAGGAGCATAGATAGAAGCAACCTGAAAAACTGAACCACGAAGAGAAAACTCAACCAAAACAAAACGACCATCAAATTCGCAAACCACAGACTTACACTCCAAAACCGAACGATACAAAACAACCACACCACGAGAGTGATTGGTACCAAAAGAACCAGCACACAAATAACCAAACCGAGAAAACCAAGAAAGAAGATCATCATTACAGACTGCGTGGGTCTCCTGCAGACAAACTACCGAGGGAGAGAGATGGGACAACCACTGAAGAAATCCAAGACGCTTGTCACCATCCCTCAACCCATTAACGTTTACAGAAATTACAGTGAGAGCCATAATATAACAAAAAAGTAATGACAAACCCAGGACAAAAACTAAAAGGTGGCGAGACAACGGCAAAATTAACAGCGCCTAGCAGGGCTAGGCGAGGAGGAAGCACAACGACGAGACCTATGAGGATCCGGGCTAGGGGCCCTCTCGTCACCGGAACGAGACCGGGAACGAGAGGAAGGACGAAGGGCCATCCCCGAGCCAGAACTACAAGAACTGATCCGAGGAGGAAGAGGAGGAACGAAAGCTGAAGCACTAAGATCATCCTTGGATGACGGAAGAGATGCTTTCAATTTCTCCACCATACTAACCGTCTCCTCCCTTGACACAAGAGGGGGATGCAAACCCCCCCCCCCCCCGAAACACTGCGCCCAACTTTTACAGGAATTTTAGACCGCAAGGGTCCAGTATCCACCCCCGAGGCCGGAGCATCATCACCCGAATCAACCCCAACGTCAGACCCACCCAATGACGGCGTCACCGATAACACAGACCCCGAAAGGAGAGAAAAAGTAGGGGAGGACTCCATTACCTCCTCCTGAGACTCACCGGCCTGACCGGTGGAAGCCCCCAAAACACTGTTGCTGGGAGAGGGATCCAGAACCCTCTCCTCAGCCCCCCCCCCCCCCCCCCCCACGACCCACTGACAAGCAATGGCTGGCTATCCAGCTCGTTTAATTCATTATCCCGGACATCCACTGCCTCGGGATCAACAGCCATAGGTGCATCCGCACCCACACCAGACATAGAGCACTGCTGAGAAACCACAGGCTCCACCCCCCCCATCCGGCACAACAACAGGCTCAGCAACATTATCGGCCGCAGCCCCATTACCATCATTATCATTAACAATATCATTTTCATTATCGCCCGCCTCACTATCTGCGTCGGTTTCCGGCCTCCCCAGCACAAACCAAACAGGCTTTGGGCAATGCCGGACAAAATGCCCGGCCTCATGGCACCTCTTACATTTGCCTTTTAGAGGGCAGTCAGCCGCCTTGTGGTTATCGTGACAGATGTCACAGACCAGCGGTTGCCCCTTATACCATACTCTACAGTTGACGCCGTCTATAACGATATTCCGGGGGATGTCATGCTTGCGCAACATGCGCACAAGACGGGTACCGGTGTGCACGCCAGGGACATTGGACCATTGTTGATGACGCACCTCCTTAATGTCC
>OX421449.1:23037126-23042126 GCA_949126865.1 Montipora capitata | reverse complement strand
ATATTATTAGGGTGCATTTCCAAAAAGTTTGGCATTGTATTTCTCAACGTGTTTGTCCTTTGAATAATATTGCAGTACACCTTGGGTTTGTCTCTGCTTAATTCAAACATGTCGTCTGAAATGGCTCAGCTCCTTAAAGATGATCAAAAGAAGTATGTGCCACATGAGAGGAAAGCAGATGGTGATCTCTCATTTGTCGTACCAATTTTCTTTGACGGGGATGCTCTCACAGGTTAGACTCGTACAAACTGATTTTTCCATCAGTAAGCCATGGTCTAATAGTGTGGGTGTCTTGCAACAAAATGCAGTTTGATGAACTTGAGCAATTACATGAAAGAGACACTACAATAACTATTTTTCACCTAGACTGTTGTTTTGCACTGAAGAAGTTTTGATGGAAACCTTTTATGGCATACTTACTGTATGCTTTTACTTTTAACCCTTTTAGTCCCAATAGTGCTCAAAATCAATTTTCTCCTAACGATATCCATAGACTATCATGAGCAAAGTCTATGAGAATTAACAAAATGATCACAAAGAGAAAAATTTTTGATCTTTTAAGAAATTCTCTCAACTAATTTTTCAAGGAAATGTATGGAGATCAGTTTGGAGAATTTGTATGTGGATATTGGGACTTGAAGGGTTAATAGCTTACAAATGCTTTTCTGAACTAAGGCCTAACCCAGATCTGCTATTCAGTTATTTCACTGTGTATAAATAAATGTTTATTATTACTTGAATGTATATAATTTTTTTATAGTTAAAGAGGAAAGAGCCAGGAATGTTCAATGGGCATTTGTTGATGGGGATGACGCCATTGATTGCCTCAAAGGGCTAGACCCAAGCCACACAGATTGGCATGCAAAAGTTACTCTTTATGAAGTGAGTTGGTAGATTTCAGGCCCACATGAACTTCATACACATACAAACACTGCAAGTGATTGAAGGTTAAGTCAACACTTTTTAATTATTGCCATTTTTGGGTAGGTGGACAAGAAAATTTTTTTCAGTAACGATTCTTCGGGTGAAGTGGGGAGCATGTGTGCTTCAATGAACAGGGCAGGAAAAACAAACGCCAAGAAGGGACCTAAAGTGGACTTTAATGCCTACAAGGACTTCCATGACCGAGAAATTGAAGCCCACATCGTTTCCTCATTTATGGAATTTGCTGGAATGAAATCTGAACAAGGTGATGATACATGTATTTTGAGCAGTAATTTAGCAGTAATTATTATTGGTCCTCAACCATTTGTGTTGAATGGGTTTGGAATATTAAGAAAACTTAAACTGTGTGCTCAAATTTTGTCTTTTTAAACTTGTACCTTGGACTAGATAAAAATAATTAAGAAAAACATTTTACTTAATCCGAATTCAGAAAAGCTATAGCTTAAAGGTGTTCTTGGAAAAATATTATGAAAAAATATGTGCAAATTACAAATTTAAAATTTAATTGCAGATAAGCCGACAAAGTGTACAGTTCCACAATCCTGGCAGTCCAAAGAAGACAAGAAGGCATGGGTTTTTAACCAGATCGAAAAGTACCTGGAGCAGTTTGTGTTTGATGCAAGCACTCTCCCTGACATTACAGAACAAGTTCAACGTCTGGAGAAGAATGAGAAGGATGGATACCGATGCCGAGCAGCAGGATGTGAGCGCACTTACGTCTTCCACTCAGGTAGAGTCAGGCACGTTAATGCATAACATGATTTGACATTAATCCACTGTTTTTTGCAACAGCTAGTCACTAAAGGTCACAGTGTTTAGCTTTCCCTCATGTTACATTGATCACAACACTCTTCTTTTTAATGTGTGGGAGTAAGACGTAGGACCATTTGACTTTTTCATGTGATGGTAATCACTCAAACAAAACATAATTGTGTTTCATCAAAATAAGATAACTGAGTAATTTTCAATAGGCATGAGATTGAGGCCCATCCTGAACTTGCTATTCAAGACAATGATCGTTCGGCACCACTAGACTCAGAAGGTTATTACAGATGCAGAGGAAACTGTGGTCTGGTGTACAAAACTAAAGCCACAAGAAACAGGTAAGTAATTATTACTTAGTGTGATAAAAGGTCTGCACAAGACAAAACAAAGGCTCCTGTAATGTTTAAATGTTGCCATTTCTGGAACTATAATTTTACTACAAATGTAAGCTTCTCTTAAGTGAAAAAATGCAACACCTCAGTTGGTTTTAGTACATAAAATGAAATGCTAAGTTCACCTGCTAACACTCATAATTTCACCAATTAACAATTATTGTTTGGTTGTTAACATAAAAAGCATTACCATCCCTACTTTCATATGTAGTGAGGATATACACTGTACGGTCCAATATGTTTGTTTAGCATGGGAATAAGTTCACCCACTAACAATAATGTTACGAATTACTTTTTTCTGGGGTAGACATGAGAAGCAATCCCATCCTGACTTGCAAGCTACATGCACTAGCAGCCCTGAGACTGGCCATGTTATAAATTCT
This sequence comes from Montipora capitata, assembly GCA_949126865.1. Classification (NCBI taxonomy): domain Eukaryota; kingdom Metazoa; phylum Cnidaria; class Anthozoa; order Scleractinia; family Acroporidae; genus Montipora; species Montipora capitata. Next base: position 23,039,641 of record OX421449.1, on the reverse strand, counting down.
GCAGAAGAGAAAAAGGAAGACCATGTCTTCCAACTATCACAAAGCCAAGCTGACATATGGACTCTTGTTGTCCGATTTTGGAGATGCCATTAGAGAGGGAGATGGGCAAAGACTGCTGTCACTATACGAATTAGCCTTGTTGATTTTTTCTTGTTATGGTCATACAAAGTATGCATATGTGACTCTGCTTTTGTTGGTGCGTGTTCATGCCATACTAAATCAATCTGAAGCATTTAGCCTTATGTCCAACCACTTTTGTAACACTTCAGGAAGAATAGGTAGGAATATTCCCCTTGATTTACGGTTAGAGCATCTAAACAATTTGCTGAAAGCCTGCTTGAAAGCTCTTGGGGCAAATTTCAATGAAGAAAGTGCTCAGAGGATAGCAGCTGCATTACACGGAATCAACATGATCCTTAACTCTGTGGACAAAGATTGTAGATGTACAGTGCCATCCAAAGTTCGCGGTGGGAAAGGTCATGAAGAGTCAGTGTTGCAGATTGTGTCTGACCTCATCAGTATCAATGCTTTTTGCAAGTGCCCTCAACGAGATGGTTATTCTGGCTTTGCCAAGTTCAATTCTAACATAATGTCTTAGTTGGATTATGCACAATTTTATCACTGGGTAAGGGATAAGTTGAAAATATGCAAGGAAATCTATAGTCAAGGGCAGTAAACCCCAGCTTAGAAATTGCCAGTTAAATCAGTGAGCACATTCATGCAAATTCCTTTATAAGCTAAAAGTCACTTTGTTAAGAAATCCTGAATCAGCACAAATGTGCTGTCCGATTATGAGAAACATTACAATGGTAGGAATATCCCAAAAGGTAAATATGGTCTTTTTTGGGATTTCTGTGTGAAACTCCCCCCCCCCTCCCCGAAAAAAATACCTATCAGTGACAGGATAGATTGCAATAATATATAACTGAATTAAATGTTGTACATAGAAAAGCAGCAAATTGAATAATGGTAAGAACAAGTGAAAATGAATTGCCACAGGCATCCTGTGTTGGTGCAAATAAGTAATCACCTACAAAATTAAGTTTTTCAAAATAACTTGACTGAATGCAAATAAAAGCTAGGCAATTTAGACTGCACTCCATCTCTGGTTTGTGAACCGCTGTCTGTTATTATGTACATGTATTGGTGGAGAACATAGGTACTATCAGGGCTGTCACTATGTGGTCTATGTCTAAAAACTGCAAGCAGTTTTTATTGGCCAGTGGGCAAGTGACAGCAACCTAAACGGAACTGCAGACCTCAGGTGAGGCAAGAGGCAAAAGGTAACCCACATGGCAATCCTGAAGGACTTCTTACAGTTTTAGTCTTAAATAAGTAATAAGAATGAAAAGAACCTATGAGATATATGGACCTACAAGTTTTCCAGTTCATGAGAATTATATTCCTCTGGTTCACTTTCTGAAGAAGAGAATGTCTCAAAGGTAAGCTCCTTTTCTCCGGGATTGTCAAAGAAATTGAACAAATCTTCAGGCAAAGCCTGCATGATCTCCTCAAAGCAGGCTATGTCCTCAAAGGTTTCTTGAAATATTTCCAGAACCATCTTTGCATGAACAATCTTAAATACAGGAAACCTCTTTAAGATGTCAGAAACCGAAAATATCGAGGAAGCTTCTGCCACAAGCTCATTAATAAGCTCAGTGGAAAATCCATGAGCACTAGAAGATCGAAACACTGACAATGTGGGACCATTCAAATTGCTCTGCAACTCAGTTAAGGCTTCATGGAGAACATTGCGATCCTCAGCATTTACAGTTCTCTGGGTTGTAATAGTGCTCTTTGATTGCAAAGATCGCATGGGGTTGTCAAAAGGAAATGCCTCTCGCGTGCACTCACCCCCGCCACATAAACACTTCTTCTCACAGTTGCTACAGCAGTCGTGCAGACATGTTAAACTTTCCACAGCAGCATACTCTTCAAACAAGGCCTTGCGTATGCATGTGTCTGTTTTACAAAACGTTTTGACTGCCTTATCATATTGTGAGAGTGGATTGCCGCGATAAATGATCACATTGTGTGCAGGTTTTCCATTACGACCTGCCCGTCCTGCCTCCTGAATGTGATCAACTGTACTCCGGGCAGGACCAATGTGTATGACAAATTTTACATCTGGGAAGTTGACCCCCATACTTAACGCAGAGGTTGCAACCACAACCTTAACACAGCCACTATCTTGCTTGAAGGAATCAGTTACTCTACCCTTGTACTTTGGCCAAGTCATGGAATGATAGATTCCAAGCAGTCGTTTCGCTGGCACACAAGGCTTGTCAGTAACATAGGCATCGGCACCAAGAATTCCAAGAAGGTGTCCACTCAATTTGGCCACATCTTGCATTGTGGTACAAAAAATTATGGTTTTGGGCATATTTTCCCTTTCCAATCGAATCATGTCAATTAACCACTGAAGATGTTGGAGATGGTTTTCTCTTTTTGTTTTTATGATGGTGAAACGAATATTGCTCCGTTCAGGACTGATATCCAAAACAACTTTGTCTTT
>OX421449.1:23027126-23032126 GCA_949126865.1 Montipora capitata | reverse complement strand
AACTTACGTTAATGAGGTAACCGATGAGACAGTTAGGGATATTGACTTTACCTCAGCGAAAAAGCTCAAAGAAAACCTTGACATTAAAATTCACTCCCTCAATCAAAACAAAGTGGCTTCTCGAGAACGTCAACCAAATTGTCACGAACAAACTGCTATTCCTTCGCAGCTGGCTTCAACAGAGGACATGAACAAATTTCTGGCAGCACTTAATCTGTGTGAAATAAAACCTGTGGTGCTTAGTGTAATTGACCCATATGCTGTGCAGTTTGTTGTTAAAAGTCGGAATGTGCCAGTCCTATCAGATCTTTATGACCTGAACAATTTAGAACTTGATTATCCAGAATTGTTACAGAAGTGTGTAGGTGTCAAGATTATGTTGTCGGATGACGACATTAAAATAGTTGAACAGGACACAAGAGAAGAAGCAAAGGGCCCAGGATCTTTAGACATCGAGCAGGAAGAATCGGAGCCTCTGTAAGTGGTGCTGTCTATCACAGCAATATAGCACAATGTACAATAACCTCAATATAGCATAACCCTGTTTGTTACCCACATCTGTATAAAGTTAACAGCAAGGCAATTAGACATGGCTGCAAATATGACGAATATGCTATTAAGGCATACAAAACACCCATGCAGAAAAGACATGTTAACAAGCAATATCCATTCCTGCATGCCATACCTGATTTCCTAACTTCTTGCGATTGTTGTGGGTTGGGATGTGGTGAAGTAAAATGCCCCATTTGTATCCAAGATGGTGACTTTGACAAATATGTTCAAGAGAAGAGTTCTTGTTTGGAAAACGTCGATGGTACCTTACTGTTGAAAAGAAAAAACAATTATTACTTCCAGGTACAGCAGCAGTTGTTTACTTTGCCAGAGAGAGAGTTTAATGACTTTGTTGTCTGTGCAATTGACTCTGATAAAAATGCACACCTTGTAATTGAGAGAATGTATCCTGACCCGGAGCACTCAAACACAGTCTTACCAAAACTTGAAGCATTTTGGAGAATTTGCATTCTTCCAGAGATCCTGGGGAGATAGTTTACAAGGAGGTGTGATGTGCTTACAAGTGTTCCTAATGACAATGGTATTTGCTTTTGCAGAGGCCAAAACAGTGAAAATGTGGTTTCTTGTAGTAATGTAGAATGCCCTTACGAAAGTTTCACATCGCATGTTTATCTCTCAGTGAGGTGCCAACACTGAAATTATGGTACTGGCCGCACTGTTATAGGCTACCACAGTTTAAGCAAAGCAGAAGGTCAATGAAAGGCAAGCAACCATCTGCAGTGAACCAGGCTGCCATGATGTGTAGCAGCATTTGCATTTGTAATACTAAGGCAACCCCAACTGACAGACTACTAGAGTGCCATGGTACAGGTTGTGAAAAGGGAAAGTTTTTTCATTTGAGTTGTTTGGGGTTTAAAAGCATGCCAAACAATTCTAAGACAACATGGCAGTGTGAGTATTGCCGACCAAAACCAAATTCAAAGTTTGTTGAACTTACCACTTCTACTTCTTCTGCTACCCATGCATCCCCAGTAACCCTAATGGAAATAGCTATGACTGTGGCAAGTTATTCCAATCGTGACAGTGAAGATGAAATTTCCATCACTAAGGAAACAAGAGGCACTGTGGACAAATTTAGGGCCCTAGCAAACCTAGATGATTCAGACTATGACATTATTAATGATTCGTCTGGGTGGCTCACCTGTGACAATGTTCAAGCAGTACAAGTGTTACTACAAGAATTAAACCCATTGCTCGAAGGCCTACAGCGTCCAACCCTTGGACCCATACGAAACTTTGATATAGTTTCAGGGGAATTTATCCAAATTCTCCATACAGGCAGTGATCACTGGGTCTGTGTTAGCTCTATAGAATGTTTGCCTGGGAAGGTACACCTTTATGACAGTTTATTTCATGATGTCATAAGCCAAGAGATAGAGGAGCAGACAAATGACTTGCTAGGTGGAAATTTGATTGAACTTCAATTTGTTCCAGTTCAGCAGCAGACTTATAACAGTGACTGTGGGGTGTTTGCAAGTGCCTTTGCTGTTTCTCTTGCTTTGGGGACAAATCCTAAGGCAAGGCACAAAAATTAAGCATGTTTCCTGTTTTTTAACTTTCTTTTTAATTCAGTGACTCAAACCACCTAGTAAAGTTGCTTACTGTATGTGGGCAAACAATTGGACTGAAATATAGCTAATTGTACATGTAAATATGCTTTGGTATCCAGAGCTCTGTTACTGCTCCAGGCCCAGTTCCTGGAAGGCATATTCGGCATGTACTAAAACCAGGAACACCAGAACACACCAGTACATGCCAGCATATTCCGAAATTAGAATAATGTAATTCACAGTATTATTTACCTTTCTATTAGTGTTCTACAGTAATGCTTTTTTGTTAGCACAAGTGTATCTCTGAGTAAAGTCTCAAATTTTTATTGTCGGTTTTCTCTCACGTGACACCGATCATGCCAACGGTTGTTATTTGCTAACCCCCTCAAATGTAAACAAATCTAAGGCGCCAATGCGTGAGTTTGAGATGGTTCTCTGTATTGTGGTCGGTTGCGGGAGAAAAAGCAGGAAATAAATAGTCATTTTACAAAACAAGACAAGAATGTTTTCACCCATGCAAGAGCATATAATGACAGAATAACCCACCCATTAATGTTACAACTTATCACTTATTTTTGCATACTAACAAATTCAAAGGGTAAAATATGGCTATGACTTGTCATTTCAAACCTCCAAATGATGACTAACAAAGACAGGGCTAATCATAGGGTACTATTGGAGGACATAAATTCACAAGAGCAAAGCAAACCCTTAATATCTGGTCAATTATAGGAACCTGGGAATCTGGTGGTTCATTAGCACTACCCCTAAGAAAGTCTGTTGGTAGGGTACCTTCTAAAATTGTGTATTTGTTACGCAGCAGCCCAATCACCCTTTCGACATGAATCCGCACATTCGCAATTCCTCTGGTCTTTTCGACATCTATTGGGTCTAGTTGTGCCTTCCCCGTGGTAAATTCTGGAAGAGCAAGTTTACTCTGTTTTAATCCCACACTCTCACTGATGGTGAAGCCTCTGTCTGCCATGACCATGTCTCCTGGTAAAAGTTTGTTGAGAAATCCACAATTCTCAGTCAGAAACTTGTCAGAGGTTCTACCTCCCCATGCCTCAGAAACAAATGAAATAGAGCCTTGAGGGGTGATGCCTGGCCGAACGAAGTGCCAAAAAAAAACCCTTTAATTTCTGTCTTCTGTTTTCAAACCGAAACATTCTGGCCGAATGAAAATGCCAAAACAGAACCGCCCTAAAACTAACAAATGCTAACTTTATACCGAGCAGGTGACGAAAAAACTAGCTGATCTGCATATATAATGAGGCGAAGGCGCAAAAGCAAGATTATACAAAGGAATCTATGGCTAGAAATACAATGAGCTCGTAGGTGTTAAGGAGCGCTAGGGCTGACAACGCGAAATATGCGAAAATAAAATGACACAAAGCTGTTTACTATTCCTTCTGTTCAATGCCTATTTTAACTTTTATGGTGTTATGATGAAAACCTCTAAGCAGTCGATGATCACAGTAACCTTGTTGCCAAAGGCATACCTGAAACACATTGGCATTGTTTTCCAGCGATTTTCTCTCTCTGGCCAGTAAACAAGCTGACACAACCTGTAGTCCATTGCAATTATCCACGCCCAGAAGATCCGTGAAACAGTTGCTACCGATACAAAGAAACGGTAGGCCAGATCCTGAAAAGGGACGTTGAGCTGCAGCTTTATCAAAACAATAATAAATTCCTGTCATGGATCCAATGTCTGGGTACGTCGACTCACGTAGGGCACCACATGGTTCAATGTTGCGACAAGAATTTGGTAGGATGGTAACCCTGTATAAAAGGGAACTTTATCATCTGATCTGAAATACTCTCTGTCCGGGGGTGGATAAGTTTGTCTGTAAAACATGTAGGCGAACTCCTCGGTCTGTGTTTCGGCGTCTTTTAAAGGCTCTGGGACGCTTTCTTCGGCTTGGTTTTCAGCATCGCTTGTGGCACAACTAGTGGAACAAGAGGACTCTGATAGCTCCATTTCAGGCGTATTGGCAATTGCAAGACCAGTTTCTTCTTCAACATCTTCTGTTGAGGTACTTGTGTTAGCCTCTGTGAAGTGGATATCAACAATAAGATCGCCACTCACATTTAGATGTTTTCTCTTCTGGGCAACTTCGAGTTCTTGTCGTTCAATGGTGGATTTCCTGCATTCTTTCGCTCTTTCAGGCCTTTCTTCTGAAGCCTTCTGTTTTTAATCTTTCTGTTCGTCTCCCTTAAATTCCATTTTACCGAGATTTAAAGTCGGAACCCAATCTATATTGTGCTTGTCCCATGTAGCTGCGGGCTTCCCTGAAACAAAATGACGATCATAGACAAGCTCGCCTTCAAGGATGTTCTTCTTTGCAGTATCGCCATTACTCACCGCCGAAATTCTTCTCTCCGGCGTCAATTCTTCCCACTCTTCGCCTTGATTTGTGATAACCATGGGTATTTTACTGAATTTTGCCTTGTGAATCCCGCTTTTTCTTCCGCAACCGACAACAATACAGAGAACCATCTCGAACTCACACACTCGCGCCTTAGATTGGTTTACATTTGCGGGGCACAAAGATGGTGGATAACAACCGTTGCCATGGTCGGTGTCACGTGAGTGAAAACCGAGAATACTGAAAACTTTGGTACTCCGTTGCTGTGGAAATAATGTATTCAACTGAGAATGGTAACTTATGGATAAGACTTGAAGTAAATCTTTTGCAGTGTTCTCACTTCCCATTGATTGACCCATAAATTACACAGATCCCGATTTAACGCCCACCCTCTTACAAACGCCCATCCCCAAATATGCACCCACAAGACCCTCATCCAGTTACCTTGGAATTCTTAAATATAGTGAGGATATTTTCTTCTCAACCTTTTTTCCATCTTTTCACT
>OX421449.1:23017126-23019626 GCA_949126865.1 Montipora capitata | reverse complement strand
ATTATTTAAGTGCAACTACAGTGTACAATGTACATGCATTGCCAAATCACCCTTTTTTTTGGGGAAAAATACTTTTCTCAAAACGTTTTTGGTAGCTTTGATAATAATGACACAGCAAACTTACTGGCTTTCCTCCCGATTTACCCTTGAGGAAGTCTAGGCCATCAGCAATCATGCTTTCACTGGTGCGTTCAGCGTCAAAACCATCGGAGGTTTCAAAGTTAAAAGGAAAGACTGTGACTCTTCCCATGTGAGCTTTCTTTTCATTAGATTTACAAGATACTCCCAGAATCATGCAGTAACAACAGCTACACAAGCCATTGAACTGAATCATTTCTAAAAAGCTGCATCTTGCTGGAAGATCAAGGATTGAACCAAGAAGAAATACTTTACTGGTAGTTATGACTTTATCTGGAATTTCCATGTCACACCCTGCAGAAATATAAATTTGTACAACAAAGTTAATTAGAAATACAATGTAAATAAATTTGTACAACAAAGTTAATTAGAAATACAATGTAACAACTATTTTAACCTTTGAAAAATAATTGTGTGTAAGCTACATGTGCACCAGGCTAGACAACAGTACGTGGACTTTTCCGCATGGGAGACATGTTTTTCAAGCCACACCAAGCCCTGAGGTCTCATTTCAATAGCCTCAAACGATATTGGACAATAGTTTTGTTGTTCCCTCTCAGTTTTATTTACACAATAATATTCCAAATCAAGTTTTGTCTGTACCCATTAACCTCATTTCTTGGAGCACAATATCTGTAAATCAATATTACCTCTCATTTCCAGATCTTCTAATGAAGTTTTGACGGGCTTTAAAAAGGTAGACATCACTGGTTTTTTGTCACTAAACCACAGACCACCCAACACCATATTCTCTAAGCGCCTCCTAATGAAACAACATCATGCAAATGAATCCTTAAAGGCTCATGGTGTAAGCTCTTAATGGCAATACAAGAAAAAGAAAACAGTGGAACATAACATTGCTGTGTTACTTCCATTACAAATTTTGTCACGTGACTGTCTTCATGTAATATTCATGAAGTGCATGTACAGTGTGTAAATGTTATTGGTTATTGCTTTATTAAGAAGCAACAAAACTGTAGGCTCGATTTCTGATGCTCTCTCACATCCGGTCTTTTAATTTCTTTCCCTATAAGCACAGCTGGAAATCGAGCCTACAAAACTGAGGTTTCAGGCAACTCATTTACCCCATGCTGATAACAATGAACTGAGAACAATGAATATTGTTGTTTCACTATTTTAAAGTACCTTTTACTTGGAGGTAATTCATTTATTTGGAAGTAAACTGGCCAAATACTTGAACCTGATGATTTGAACACAGCCACACCATCTGTATTGAACTTCAAGGACAACTTCTCCAGTTTTTAAAGTGAACCATTGTTTTCAAACAATTTCTTGTAAAGATGGCCATCGTATACATCATCAATGTCCTGAGGTGAGTTTTTCTTTCGTTGAAAGCGGTATTTTATGTCTTCTTGAAATTCCTTTTCTAATAAAAGAACGATCAAGCACATACGCATTTTGGAGCTACTACACAAATAGTGTGAGATGCATGCATTTTTGCATGCATTTTTGGCATCTTACTTATCAACAAACATCACATCTAGATATTTACCACAGCATCAATTATTTATACATGTAGTCTGTTCACTTAAAAATTTTCATGATCAAAGACTAGCCACCAAAGAGTAGACTGTATTTTCAAAGACAATGGCACATCAAAGGTTTTTGGTATAATTTATCGATAAATAATGTATTTGGGTGCCTGCCTTTGAGTATTTCTTATTGATAAGGTCAGCACGCAGAGGGTAACTTGCTGCACTTACTTTTCAAAAGTTCCTTGAGCTGATGTTCAATGGAGAGGGTAACAAAGTAAGGTTCCTTCTTTAAATCACTCACATCCTTCTTCCATATGGAGCAGACGTCAGGAGCATCACCCGTGACTCCAAGGTATTCATAACAAAACGTACAATAAACGTTTTTTGTTATTGCAAGTCTGCAAAGTACTTTTTAAGCGCATTCAATGAGCTGACACACTTGTTAAGCGGTCCAGGAATACAGTGCAAGTTAATCAAAGCAATTACATCTGAAAGACAACTTCCATTTAGATTGTGAGCAACCGCCAAAGTAAGGATCAAAAGAACGCTTTCAGACAGTTTAAATGGTGATCCTGGGTACACAAAGGGGTCCTTGGACATTTCTGTTGGAGGGGAGATGTCGCCACAAACTGATTTCTCTTCATCACCTGAATAGCTTTCACGATAGCTTATTCCATCATCTTCACAGACGTCACTCCAATTCATGTCCAAAATATCATCGCTGTTGTCTTCAGGTGAAGACATTTCTTGATGGTGCGGAGATGAAGGCAATGACATATCCGACATAGTCTCCAACATACTGAAGTCGGCATTGTCTTCAAGTTCATCTGAATGCTCTACTTTGCGATTTCCTAGCGAAACATTCC
>OX421449.1:23004626-23009626 GCA_949126865.1 Montipora capitata | reverse complement strand
TCGACTTGCCGCTTTATGTTCCTTTGCACATTGGAATTTAATTTATTCAAGTTTAGATTTATTCGAGTTTAGATTCAGTTTGTATCTTTCTATCATTTATACTTCTGTTTTCATGTAAGTTGTGTATTTTAGGAGGTCGTATTATAGCACTGTCGACCTATTCCTCCTATACAATAAATTCATTATTGTGTGTTTTCATCATTACAGAATTTAGAGCATAAATGAGTTATTTTCAGTACGCAGTTTAGAAAATAATTGAAGTTTGAGACCGGTCAACACTACGTAAAAGGTAAGCCCTTTTTGGTCAAGGCTAAGTAGTCACTGGAGACTTACGGATCGAAAGCAGAAATTCAGTTAGAAATTAGAAGCCATGGCAAGCGAATGTTTTTACGATCATTGTGTCACCAGTGATTACTTACTAGGCTCATATACTGCATAAATAACTGGATTAAGAAAAGTTCTGGATGCTTTCAAGTGTATCCTGAAGAAAGTTCACTTGTAAGTCAAAGCAATAGACCATATTTGTATTCTCAGTATTGGACTGGAACTAGCTTGCAGTGGAGGCTAATGCGGGGGAATATATTAAAAAGTACTTGCATTTGAAAAGGTTCCCCCGCATTAGCCTCCATTGCAAGCTAGTTCCAGTCCAATACTGAGAATACGAATATGGTCTATTCTCGTTTTTTTCCAACATACGCACACATTATCCCAATTAGCATAACTGGGAATCTGGGACATCCATACATCTAGTTGATTGGTCAGTATAGAACGAACTGACAGTATATAACGTACTGGTCAGTATAGAACGAACTGACTCGACCCCAGTCGTCTCTTATTTATTTATTTATTTATTTATTTATTTTTATTTAACCACGGGCTTATAGAGCTTTGCTGAATTCGCATTTGAATGACCTGAGGGATTCCGCGCACCTAGCCCAGGAAACAAATCTTAGACATACTGTAGAATTTTTGTGAGCAATTATTACGCTAGAGATTGGATGCAAAAAAAATTGAACACCATGCTAAACAAAATATAAATGAAAAAATTCCACTCACCATCTGATGCAATAACTATTGCATCCAGCTCTTTGATGCCAAATTTTATCATAACCTCAGCATTTTTCTGTGGCGCTGAATTAGTAAAAGGCTGTCCAGAGTCTTTCATTCTGAGATTCTTTGTATCAACAATACACATACTTTGGTCAATACTAAAATAAACAAGGCTTCGTTTTGGAACTTTAGCAAGGTTGTGGAGAGACATTTATGCGACTGATTAACACAAAGACCACGGGGTTTGAGAGTAAAACGGAGAAGGTTTTGCATTGTGTGGAACCACACAACGCAAAACAGCAACAAAACACACAATGCGATTTATTTATACGCCAGCACCGGGATGTTAGCCAATTAGAGGGAAGTTCTTTACCACAGTGAACCTTTTGTTCTTACACGTACTAAACAATAGTCTTATGAAGGTGTGATAAAATGTGAGCAAGCATCCTCTAACTGAAAGAGAGTGAAAGCGAAGATGAGCAAAAAAGGAGGAAAAAATTAACAGTGATGCAAAGGCTAAAAAAGCTGCAAATACAAAAGCTTCTAAGGAGGCACTTCTGAAGAGAAGGCTGGAACAAGCAAAGGTGTTTGATGTGCCTCCAAAGGACAACAATGACTCAGATGTTGAATGTACAAGTAGTTGCAACATGCATTTAAATCAAGAAAAGGAATACCTCTCTACAGTCAGACAAGAAACCATATACACAGGGTCCAAGGACAAAAGAAAACCAAAGAAGTCAGGTATATAACTGAATAACCCATGTAAGTTTTCAAATATTACTATACATTTTAAATATTGTTAAACTCACCAATGCCTTGAAAGTTAAGGAGGGGGGGCCTTTAAGCAGCGCAGGTGCAACAGGGAGGTACACTGTCATTGTAATTGCATACTAAAACAAACCACCCTTTGGAGAAGGGTTGTGAGCTGAAATAAACCACAGTGATTCACCAACAAAAGCACTGATCTGTAATGATGGTAATGCATGGAAAGCTAGGGTAGGACATAATCAATTCCTGCAAATGGGCTGCGTATAAGGCATCATATAGTAATTAAGAGAGCCATATAGCTTATTTTGTTTCATTAGGCCAGTATCGTTTAAATAATAATATGGTTATTATTATTTCTTTCAAATGTAACTCAGCTCATCAGCCATTGACTGAAAGTGAAAGTGAGAATCAGTCACTGTCAGATGTTGAATGTTTATATGATATGGATAATCCGAGGTAAATTTTGATTGTCCGTAAACCATTTAATGGTTAAACCTGAAAGCTGGTTTACCAAAGAAAGCAGAACAAACTTAAGTGCCAAAATCTCTTTAAAAGTAGAGCTAGTCCACATTTCCTTGTGGGACCAAACACCTGACACTAAATCCAAGCCACACTGCACGAAATAACCACCAAAACCAGAGTCACTGGCATCAGAGTAAACAACACCAACTGCGCTTAATTTAGGAGACATAACCTTACCATTAATAGAATCAATATTGTTCAACCAAAAGGAAAGTTCATAATGAACCTCAGGGGAGACGTGCAAGGGCTGATCCCAAGAGGATCTACTTTCAATCGCTGCATAGCAGTTTCTTGTAAACAACCTGGTAATATTGCCTACTGCACAAGCCATAGAAATAATTTGCCCTGTAACTGAAGCAAGATTTCTGGCTAAAATTTGGTTATTTTGGAGACAAAAAACGAGGGAGGATTTGAGCTTATGGATGCAAAACTCAGGGATTTGAATTAAACCTTCACCAAAATCTAAAATAGATCCCAGCAAAACTAACCTCTGCATAGGTTCCCAAATTGATTTGTGAAACAGACGAAGCAAGATCATGACAAACTGAATCACTGAGAATTCTGGAACGCTCTACAGACATGTCGCCTCCAATGCCATCATCGAGATACATTAAAATTAAAATAAGATCACCACGACCTCTCCAGTATTTAACCAATTGACGAACTACTTTGGTGAAGACAGAAGGAGCTGAAGTCAAACGAAAAGGGAAAACCTTAAATTCGTAAAATTTCATACCTCCATTAGAAGGAGGCCACTTGAACGACAAAAATTTCCTGTGCTCCTCACAGATATCGATGTGGTGATAGGCTGACTTGAGATCAAACGAAAAAACAGACATCACTGGAAGAAACATTTGAAGAACTGTTCTCAAGTCTTCGTACTTGAAAGACTTCTTAACGATAAATTTGTTAAGATGAGATAAATCCAAAATAAGTCTTAGTTTGCCTGACGACTGGACAGCGACGTGTAATGGGTTGCAAAACTGAGGGTAAACCGGCGTCTCTCTTATACAGCCATGGGTTAACAACTCTGAAATCGCTCTCTGATGCAAAGCAGAAGATCGATTCTCAATCAAATACGGTAAGGGCGATTCCTGAAAAAGAATTTTGTAACCATTCTGAATAATGTCAAGAACAAACTGTGGAGCTCTAACTACATCACGCCAAAACAGGAAATTTGCGCCCAACTTTCCTTGAATACAAGAAGGATATTCGATGCCCTGCTCGGACTGGTCAAATTCACACTGATCAAAAACCAAAAAGTCATGATTTTGATCCTGACGAGAAGAGTTTATCTTTGGAGGGACAAGAACTGGCCCAGTGACCTCTTTTTCCACATCGAAAACACAAAGCGGAGCCTCTGAAAATGTTTCTGGAGTATCAACCTTGGGGACGAAAATAACTACCAGCAGGAGGAAAACAACCGGACACACCACCAAATCTGGAAGCGTATTCGGCAAAGGCGCGGAAAAGGAAAATTTGGTGCCAGGTTTCTTCTTTTTCTCTTGAAGAGTTTTAAGCCTGGCTGCGGCTCTTTTCTCGGCCCTTTTAATTTTTGAGGCATCCGCTTCATCGTCGGCCAAATCATCACATACGTAGTATTCTTGAACTGTGGCCCAACCAAATTCGGATTTATCCGCTAATTGAACTATCTTCTGTCTGTTATTAAGCAAGGAAATACCTTCATTCAACTCCTCCTTTGCCTTGCCAACGTTCCCACTCTCCAAAGCGTTCACCGCGGCAGAACTCCTCTTGATCACCTTGTGGTTGAAGTTGAACTGTTGCTCATTCCCTTTCTTCTTGAAGACGTAGGTTTCTGGTTGCACCTCCAAAGCTATTTGTGACGCCAATCCATCTTCGCTTTAAGCAAATTGCTTTGTAAGCCCTGAATCTGCGTGTTTACTGCGGATAAGATAACATTCTTCTGGGCCTCCAAAATGGCATGCAAGTCGGAAGGAACAGACAGAGATGATGAGGAATCCTTGTCGCCCATGAGTCACGAAAAAAACAGAAAGTAAATTTCAAGTAAATTTCAAGCAAGAGTAAGTGCCTCCAGCGAGAACCCAAAGGTGACTAATCTACATAAAACACCTTCTTAAATACTCTTACCGAGTCCCTTGATAGTTCATAACGACGAGTGCATATTTTTACGCTAATTATTCAAAACGCAGAAAAATTCATTATAGAACTGTGAGAATGCATTGCACCTGTTCACAAACTTCACAAATTAGGAACTTAATAATTATCCCCTTTCACCACAATAAATGCATAATGGGGCTGGACAATCTGCGAGCCAGCGAGCCATGCGAATTTCGCATTAAAGCCTAAGCACCCATTTCAAACAGTGCCGATAAACAGTTAGCTTTCAATAACTGTGTGACTCGCATGTTGACTCGCATGGCTGATCGCCATGTTGGCTCGCACGACTCGGAGTCGTGACTCGTATGGCTTGCTGGCACGGACTTTAGTAACACTCATGCATAACACCAACACTAAACTTTCCTAAATCATTTAAGGGAGGAAGATTACATTCTTAAGTAAACACCATGCACAAATATGTCTATTATAGCTATCACAAGTGTTCTGCATAGCTGTGGTGATCAATGACTATGTTATGCACTAAAGAAAATTAGGTTTTACTTAGCCTTAACTATTAAGGC
>OX421449.1:22977126-22987126 GCA_949126865.1 Montipora capitata | reverse complement strand
TCTTCAGTGACAGATTCACCTTTCTTATCCTTCAATGGTACGATCCAACCGTATTTGCTGAAAACATCAATAACCATAAGAAGATACCGATAACCTTTATTCCATTTGCTAAATTTTTGCATTTCAACTACATCACTTGCCCATATTTCATCAATATGATTTACAATTACACGCCGCCGAGTAAAGTTGCGTCTTATGGATGCATGTAATTCATCTGCTAATTTTTCTTGCCAGTTTTCTTTACCCGACGGCTTTTTCCGTTTTTTGAAACTCCAAGACCAAGTTTCTGCTTCGTTTCAATTACATTTCTGGCCAACCAATGCCCCCATTGTCTTTCATTGTATGGTACGTTATCCAAAGCTTGCACCATTTTTCGGTCTGCTTTGTTTTTACATTTTTTGTCATCCTTACATACTGAATAATCAACGTCGTGCTGCATTGCGATCGCATCAGTTTTTC
This sequence comes from Montipora capitata, assembly GCA_949126865.1. Lineage (NCBI taxonomy): Eukaryota > Metazoa > Cnidaria > Anthozoa > Scleractinia > Acroporidae > Montipora > Montipora capitata. The sequence goes on along the minus strand of OX421449.1, from coordinate 22,986,667 downwards.
CAGTGGGCATATCATATATTTCCAATATTTGACCTGTTTTTGGGTCATATTTCAGTTGATCTTCCAGGGGGTTGTAAGGGCCTGTGTAATGATGCCCAGGAAGCGTCCAACCTTTTTTTGGTTTTGGTAGTTTTCCAATAGCTTTGTGAATGTCTACAGCACCACCATGAAGAGGGTTTAATTTTTTTGATAAATCAGATGTGATACTATCCAAAGCTTGATCTATATATTTGTTAGCCATACCTTTTATTTTTTGTTTAGAAAAATCTGATTTAATCGCCTTTGAAGCTCCAATTCTACCAAGATTATATACACCTTTTAAACCAGCTTTAAAAGCCATTTCACCTAAGCTATGACTGTTTCCAATATCTAAAAAGCCCGCCCCAGACGACGGGCTAAACCATTTCCCATCTGTTTCTCTTTTTTAACGCCGCATTCTACACAAGTACAATAAAACATTAGTCTACCATTTTTAGTTGTTTTGTAACCCGAAGGCTCAGTGCATTCAGTCACTTTCTTTTGTTTAACACAATAAGAACGCGTTATATACATAAGTTAGATATTTTTTAAATAATGCTCGATAAATGTCTCATTTTTCATTGTATCATTTGTGTCGAATACTTGTAATAAATCGTAATATGAATTTCCCTTATTCATTTCATTTAAAAAAAACAAACAAAAGTACCCACGTGTGGTTGTTTTTAAGTTTTGAATTTGGTTGTTTTGATGTAATAGAGTTAATTTTTTCTTTTTGGCATGATTTACAATCTCTTGAAATGGGGGCATACCAAACGAATCAAAATAATTGATTATGTTATCTTTTACATAAGTTGCAACCCAATGGCTTCCTCTCATATATGACGGTTCAAGATTGTAAATAAATAACGCTTGCTTATGGTTATGTGGAATGCTTTTGTCTCTTGACAGAACATCATTGATTGGTATATTCAAATATTTACACCATTTTAATAGATCATGGTTACTCAAAGGGGTGTTTTTATAAAATTTTGGTTTTACAATATTGCCCCCAAAATGGGTATGCCATTGAATGGACTGTTTTTTCCCAATAGTAGTCCCTTTCCTGATTTTTTTTTGGTTGTTCTTTTTTTTTTTACCATTACCTACATATGGTGGATAACTATAAAATGGAGGGGGCATTTTTGGTAACCCAATTCTCGGTGCTCCTTTTCCATTAGTTCGTTTTGAACCAATTCTTGGGGCTCCTTTACCACTAATAAGATTTTTTACCAAATCAACAGCCATTGGTATTCCAATTGAAGCTAAAAGTGTTCCTAAAAATCCACCTGATTGTGTTTTGGTCGGTTTTATACGAACACCTGAACCCGATTGAAGGGCATGTAATATATCCTGTTTTTGTTTCGTCGATAAAAGATGTTTATATTCTATCAGCTTTTTAATTTTGTCTTGTGGTACGAGAAAACCACCCGTCTGTACTCCTTTCCCAGAGATTGCTTTAACCAATTGAGAAGCACCTTCTGAAGCTAAGCCTGAAAGAGCTGAAAGACCAAGGGTTTTACCTACAGTTGGTAAAAGTGTACGCCCCAGTGATAAAATTGAAGTCAATAGATTTCCACCGACTTGTTTTCTAATATTAGTCTTAGCAAGACGAATATCCATACCTTTATTCAATTTGCGATTTTTTTCCAATCTCTTTTTTAACATTGCAGGGACATATAGAGTATCATTCCCATGAAGAGATTCCTTCGAAAGCCTGAGTACAATTGTTTCCCTTTTATGGTAAGCGGTACTCAGATTCTTTTTTTGATTTTCTGAAAGTCTCACATTGATTTGAAAAAGTTCAGTCATTTACTGTATATAATATATGTTACATAAATTCCATGGTTCACAAAACATATATGAAAAAATATCCTATAGTTGGTGTTATCGACTTTTTTACACTATAACCAGTTCATTTCCGATCTTGTCAATTACGACTGTTTCTTCATATAAAACGATAGCATGTACGCTGAAAGCACTGTCTCCAGCACTATTAGCATTGAGTTTATACCTAAAAATCAACTGTTTGGGATCTCTTGTTACTTTCTCTGCCTGATATGATAGATCGAAATAGATTAGTGGGTATAAGCTATTATAATTAGCTAGATTCAACTGGGTTCCAGTGTTGTAATCATTTTTCCTCATTGCATAAGACATTAAATCATTAAAGATTCTTACTTTACTTTCAGAATCATATTCATTTTCCGGATAAAAGACACTATTTGAATATTCAAGACGAGATGTTGTCAAATAACTACCATTTCCACGATCGGCATTTATATTATATGTATCAAATTCATATGGATTTGCCGCTGAATTGTTTGTTTTATCTCGTTGTAGGTATACAAAAACTGCTTTAACATTGTCAATACTAGGAGAAATCTGGAAAAATCCACTACCATGCCTCGGACCCGACATTTGATACATTTCTCTGAGATACGTCCATTTATCTTGTTTTAAAAAAGAACCAATAAACTTGTCATACAGACTGTCTTTTGGTGTCAATTTTGGAACCCAGAGTAGAAATCGGTTAAGAACGACCCTTCCGTTATCAACCGCATCAAGTTTTTGAAGTAGTTCTCTATCATCCGTTAGCTTTAAATTGAATTCAAGCTGCATTGGTACCAGCATCTTACCCTCCAACTCTTCGAAAAAACTGTAACGATTGAGAGGTATGATTCTATTGACATCAGAATTTCCAGTTGTTAAAAGTCGTCTAGCCTCAAATCCTGTATTCTGATTAGCATTAGCTATAAGATGATTTGTGTCTAAATACCAAAGACTATTCTTGGCTACACTTCTAGAGTAATCATCAGAATATTCCAGTAAATTCTTCACAAAAACAACCTTGTGTAAATTATCAGTATCGTACACAATTTTACCAGCGCTTTTAATCATCATATGAGAAATCAATGAATGAGATCCATTAATAACTGTTATATGATCTCCACCATAGGCTGTACCATCAGCCAATTTTTGTACCTGGAACTGGACCTCGAAATAAGCATTGTACCAATCGTAGAAACTGGATCGATCATTGATTGTAAATTTATACCCATTTTTATCTTGAGGTTGATTATTTTCTGGGGCTTTAATTACATTATCAAGTTGGAAACGCACCAGCTCATTTCTTTGTAAAAATTCGCTTGTTCTAAAAGACATTATATCATTATGTTATATAATTTTGCAATGTATAAATGTTTTAATCATGTTATTTATTTGAAGACTCTACGCCTTCTTCCAGATCCTGATATCAATCTATTGAGGATCATATCAGTACTTTCATATTGCTGTTGCTGTTTAATGGGTGAGGATGGAACAATTGCCCTTTGTGTTGTAGCTCCTTTTCTCAAATTTGCCAATTTTTTCATTATTAGGTCTCCTGACTTCTCTGATACCGCCTTACCCAGACCATCACCTGCATGGTAAACCCCTGATTCTAATGCCTTCTTTTTGCTATTGGCTTAGCAAATTTCTTGAAAACAGATGATGCCACACTCTTTAACGGTTTAAAAATATTATCAACGATAAGTCCAGACCCTTTGTGTTGATATACAAATCTACCAAGTTTTGGATGATAAAATCTCCTAAATTCATACGGTTTCATTATACTATTATATTAGATACTTTTCAGAATCAGTGAAAAAGACGTATCTGCTCCATTTAGATCCACTAATCTTCTTCTTCCATCTGTCACCCACATTCTGATTGATGAAATTGTGTTTTTATTAATTGGATTAAATGTAACTCTTCTTGGTTCTAAGGTAAAGCTATAACTAGGTTGGAGAACACTAGTTGAAAATGAATAAATGATGTCCGTATCTTTACCGTCTACAAGTGAATCGTTCGTTAAATCACAATGAATATTGAGTATGTCTGTGTCTTGACTGAGATTTGGCAATCTTGGTCCAATATGCATTCCACTTGCCAATATCTTTTTGTCAAAACCGATTAGGTCATTGAAATTACTTGCTCTTAAATCAAGTTGGTAATTTTCAGCTAATGTAACCGTGACCCTGAATGTTGTTGTATCAAATTCAAGAGTGATCGGATACGTATCACCAACTTTCGTTATATTCTTAATATATGTATGAAAGTCTGTATAATTCCATACTCCGGCTGGAAGGGTGATGTTGTTAAAAGTTGAACCATTATCTGAGCTATATTTAATTAATTGATTGTTGTATCCAGCATTAATATTAAACCATGTGAAACTCATGTTAATAACTCGATTAAGACCTATAACATATTGCTTATTATTGTCTAGAATTATAGGTCTGGTAAAATTTGTCGTAAAATCTTCTGGTTTATTACCATATTGATTTTTTACAGAATATGATGATAATACTATCTCACGTTGCATTATATAATAAAGTTACATTAAATTTTGAAATATTGTTTGTATAATTTATCAATTGTGATCTGTTGATTGTTGATATCTTTAAAAGCATGTCCAATATAGAAACACCCATATTTCGCATGTCAATGCTAGTATTACCTGCCAATATCTCACCAACAATTAAATCTAATTTTTTTATAAGTTCTTTCGGTTTGTTGAAAAATATAACATTACCACCTTTTTGTTTTTTCCTACCAGAACCTTTGATTGTTTCGATTTTATTTTCATAATGCTTTATGTATTCATTTAAAGTAGCTCTTGCGTTGTCTATTCTTTTGTTTAGCACTTGTTTTTCTGCATCTGAAATTTCTCCTGATTTATATTGTTTTGTGATATGAGATTTGTAACCTTTTAATTGATTTCTTTTTGTTTTAGCTTCATTGATAATCTTATTGAGATATTTTTTGTTTTTTTGTTGAGTCATTTCTTGTTGATTTATTACCTTTTCAACAGAATCATAATTTTGAAGACCAAGATCACCCAATATCTCATTATCCATATCTTCATCATCTAATCCATAATCTATCTCATTGTCGTCATCATATTCTGGTAGCAATTCTGGTTCTTCAGGAAAGTACTGAGGATCAACATAAATCTCTTTTTTTCCTTCCAGAATATCTTTTAAAGCTTCTTCATATGTTGGCGGTTTTGGCACCAGTTGTTTTTCTTGCTGTGGCAAAATAGGTTGTTCAAATAAATCATCTAAACCCATGTCCTCAACTTCATCCTCTATATCAATGCCGTAATCCGGAACGTCTCCTTTCTTGAGTGGTCGTTTTTTCCTTGGCATCCTTAAAACCTGATTACTATCAATAACATCACCTAATTTACTTGTAATTGGTTTAAATACTTTTGAAAATCCCTGTTGACTGGTCTGCTGATCAATATTATGTTTTGTAATTGCATTATGGACATAATTGATCTTATCCCCTAATTTAGATTTACTCTTTGCGAGTTCTTTCCACCTAAGCAAACTCATTTTCGTTATATCATTACGTTAGATAAAATGAAAATTAAATGAAAATCATATACAAAAAATAGCGTTTAACACCATGTTGAACACCGTGTTAAACACCATGTTATTGAAATAATATACCCATATAATATACCCATATAATATAAAAATGAAAATACCAAATTATGATACAGACGATAAAGTCACATCCAATTTTAAACAAATATATGATTTCATGCCTGATCGATGCTTCCGCATGCTCATTTGCGGCCCCAGCGGTTCGGGAAAAACAAATACACTGATGCATATGATTTACCTTTATGCAAAAAACTTAGAGCAGTCAAAGTATCAAAATCTCATGGATAAGTTCAAACCAATAAGTGATGAAGCTGGTTATGATCTTATTGAAGCAAGCAATGATAAAATCATTCCTGTAAACGATCTTGATAGTGAAAATCAGAAATTGGTAATATTTGATGATTTTGTATGTGATAGAAACCAAAAGCCATTAGTTGACTATTTTATTCAGGGAAGACATAAAAATTGCAGTGCTATTTATTTGAGTCAAAGCTACTATAAGACACCAAAAGACATTAGATTAAACTGCTCACATTTTGCTATTTATGAATTTCCAAGCAACAACGAAAAATCGCTTATTTGCAGAGAAAACAATGTATCAAAACAATTATACGAAGAAGCAACTGGTGACCCTTACAGCTTCATATACATTGATAAACCACGCAAATTTAAAACAAAAAAATTTAATGGAACAATATAAATCAATTATATAACTCAATTATATATGAGTTACTCAAATGGTAAATTACCAGAAGATACTATGTCACATGACAGAATCACAGAAATAATAAAAGGACTACCAGGGGTCGGATTCAAATTAACTTCTGATGGTGATTATGATATTTCAAATAAAAAATTAACAAATGTTGCTTCACCACAAACAAATAACGACGCGAGCACCAAAAGTTATGTCGATTCTGAGGTTTTTAAGACATTAAAATTGGATGGAAGCAATGCAATGACTGGAGCTCTCAATATGAATAACCGACGTATAGAAAACGTAGGACCTGGTAGGCATGGGACCACAGATGCACTCACGCATTTACAATTAGAAGCCTCCTATTTCGATCTAAATACTGACAGTGGCAATATTGAAGCCCAAAATCCTATTGATATGAAAGATCAAAAAATTACTGGTTTACTAGAACCAATACATCATAAAGATGCTGCAACAAAATTTTACATTGATAATTTCATGACTCAAAAAACTGATAAAACAGAACTGTCCAATTATTTGAAAAGAGATGGGTCAGTATCTTTAACTGGGGATTTAAACATTGGAGATAATAAAATAACACAAGTTGGTAACGGTTCACAATCGACTGATGTAGTAAATAAGGGTTATATTGATACTGAAATAGCTGCCAAACCAAATATTAATCAGGTTATACTACGAGATGGTTCACAGGATATGACTGGAAATTTAAATATGTCAAATTTTAAAATTATAAATTGTGCACTCCCCAGTGGTGTTAAAGACGTATCTAGCAAAGGATATGTTGATACTGAGGTTGCAAAAAAACCAAATACAAATTCTGTTTTACTAAGAGATGGTTCACAGAATATGACTGGAGATTTAAATATGTCTCAAAAAAAGATCATCAATTGTGGTCCTCCAAGCGGTCAATTTGATGTGACTAGGAAAAGTTATGTTGCTAATTAATTTTCAAGATGTTTAACATTGGATGGTAGCAATAAGATGGCTTCAAATCTTGACATGAATAATCAACAAATAAAAAACGTAAAAGATGCGACTAATAATCAAGATGCTATAACTTTGAAGCAAGTAAATGATGCTGTTTCAACCATAAGTACCAATAGTGAAAAATACACAGACCAGAAAATATCGGAAAGTCACATAAGTACACATACCAACCGCTAAAATGTGTTAAAATATGCTATGGACGATGGAGAATTCACTGAAGATGCTGGCATTCAAGACGTGAATTTGATCGACTTCAATGACATGCCTCATAAAACAAACAAAAAAGCGTTTTCTATGAAGGTTCAGAGAACAAATGATGGAAGCAGTGAATACAAGGGTCGATTTGATTTCAATCTTTTCAAACTTATACGAGACAATTTCAGTGATCATTATACTGTGTGTTTAGAAACGTATTTTCAAAAGAGTCCCTTTTACGATTATGATTTTGGTTCAACTGTACTTAGTTTTGAAGAGTTAAACATTAATATTGATACAGGCCTGACTATAAAAGTAAATTCGGAATATAAGTATCTCAGAACTATCTTGAATTTGAGCCCTGACGGTACTTCCAAGCAGATACAAAGACGATTATATGTAAATTTTAAGAGCAATTTCGACAATTCAAGCCCTGTTCTTCTGCCGATATTTGTTCTGATTTATGGGATCCAAGATGAAGCTAAAAACAATCTTAATATGAATATATATGACTACGAAAAAACGTATGAGGTCGTGAATAATGTATTTCAAATGCATATACCTATTAATATGAACGGTAATAAAATTTTGGGGTTATTTGATAAGATATTGCCATCTTTTATCTATGGAGAAACAACATCATCATCACGTTTTTGTCATTTCAAAATTTCTCCAACAGTAAATTTATCATTTGAAAAAATTTACATTTCGAAAATAAAGTAACAACGTACCCTTGGATGAAACATACGAAAGTACAAACCTACCATGAACTCCCGAGAGGAATGCAGCAAATTCGCGGATCTTTTATTCTAGAAATTACTTAGCATATCTTATTTACACTCGGTCATTAGATCATACCACTCGTTTTTATTCATATTCATACCTCCTTATTTATCTTAGACATTTTATACCCACATTCTCCCGCTTTTCACACGTTTTCACTTTACATCTGTATATAAGCCCTACGCGGAATATTTTTTCTTATCCCTGATGATGCCGTGGATCGGCGAAAGCTCGGATTCTAAACGTTTTTAACGATTTTAACATCAATTTTACAGTAGTGTAAGGCCTCACTTGGATTTTAAACTGTTTCAATTGAGATACTCGCGAACAGAGCTTTTGACAACGACTGGTTTAATTCAACCTATGACCTGAACCTGACCAAAACGGACCTTGTTGACCTTCTCAGTGTAGCTACAAAAGGACAACTTTTCCAGTATAATGGAGCACTTTACGAACAGACGGATGGTGTGGCCATGGGTTCCCCCCTTGGTCCCCTGCTAGCTAATGTGTTCATGTCTTCAATTGAGGAAAACCTCGAGCGAGAGGGTAAACTCCCTTCTTTCTATCGAAGGTACGTTGATGATACACTTACTATCATGCCAAATATCGCAACAGCATCCAACTTCCTGAACACGCTTAACAAGGCACATTCTTCCGTAAAATTTACAATGGAAACCGAATGCAATGGCATGCTCCCTTATTTGGGCATCCAGTTACTAAACCGATCGCCCCAAATAGAGACAAAGGTGTACGTAAAACCAACGAATTCAAGTCTCCTCTTACATTACCAAAGTCACGTTGACAATCGGTACAAACAGGGTTTACTCCGAACTATGCTGGGTCGAGCACATAGTTTATCTTCTTCTTGGTCACACTTCTCAGACGAATGTGACCGATTGAAGACAGTATTCTCGCGTTTAAAGTACCCCAAACACCTCATCGACTCTGCCATCAAAAATCTCGTTGACTCAAAGGTTTGTGACCAGCAGCGACCATTATTACCAACTAAAGAGACGGACACAATTCGAGTGGTTCTACCATTTAAAGACCAAACCTCAGCAAATTTTGTGAAAGGACAACTCAGGGATCTGAGCCTGAAAGTGAACACCAACATCAAGCCCGTATTTGTCAGCCGAAAAATTGATCAAGAACTGAATGTGAAAGAAGCAAAGCCATCGATCGTAAATGAACAGTGTGTTGTTTATAAATACCAATGTGACCTGTGCGATGCAGGTTATATAGGATACACACGCGGACATTTACACAATCGTGTAAAAGGACATAAACAACAGTCCTCGGCCATTGCCAAACATTGCAAGAACGTACACGGGAGGATCCCTCAGGACCTACTGAAATGCTTCGAAGTTCTTAAGAAGTGCAGGAACAAATTTGACTGCTTATTGTATGA
>OX421449.1:22959626-22967126 GCA_949126865.1 Montipora capitata | reverse complement strand
ATAACTTGCAGTTTTCACCTTGCTAAACATTTTGCTGCAGTACAGCACCTAACCAATTTTCACCAGGGCTCATTCGATGTCATTGACCGCTAATACGATCGGGAAGAAGAGAGTTTTTGGTATCAGTTTGTCACGAAGCTTGGCAATAAAGGAGCTGTAAACACCTTGTAACCTTATGACATGCTCACTCGTGTGAATTGACTCCAAGGGCTCCTCTAGCAGTTGATCTTGCAGTAACTGAAGACTGCTGGAAAAAGACATGTCAACTTGGGACTGTAGGGCAGTACAAATTCCCTAAAACGTACACAGGGATGCCGTTCAGAATGCAATTGAAACTGACCAAGTAATCCTCACAATTCACTCCCAGGCTAAAAACAGTGACAAGTTGAAGCGCAGGATACATATCTTACTACTGAGTTGCCGAGCAGGAGCACTTGCTATCATGGTTGCAACTGGTTAAAGCAACTTAGCCCTTCAGTTTTATAGCGTTTTCAGCTATGAGCTGATCTAAATGCTGTCACCCTTTTTGTTTTTTGGGGTATCGATACTATTCGAACAAAATAGCAGCAGTAAAATGCTTTTGTTATTCCGTTCAGACGCTTCAAAGCTTTCAAAGGATAGAAAATACCTCGTTCTGCGTAACCAACAACTTTCCTTAGCTTTGAAAACTGAATATGGAAACTGTTGTCTGATACTCCATGGCTTAAAATAATTGAAAGAAAAGCATGCCTGCTTTGAAACCAATGCAAGGGTATTCCGATAGAGAATGATCATATGCTGCATCCGTTATTTGTTGAGGAATTCAATTTGTTCCATGCTCCCTTTCTTTAACATTTCCATAATAAGAACTTACGTTAGTTAAGTGAATGTAGCATATTAACGCTCTTTTCCAAACTAGTGCAAAAAGCATGAAGTTTAGTGCACTATGTGCCACCAATTGTATCCGAACCCAAAAATTCAAAGTACTAAGGAAAGCACAATGCGCAAGGAATGTTAAGAAGGTGAGAACGATTTACTGATGGATGAAAATCCTTTGAAATAGCATGTTTTATTTATTGTAAATATTTGAGCAAGCAAGGATTCCATGAACAGAATTGAATGCTTAACAACGGAATACTTGCAAAAATATGAAACTACTTTTGAACAGAACTTAAAGAGAAAGCTATTCTTAACTCGTAAAAGCATAACAATAAGTGCTGTCCCCGTGTATCCATCATATCCATTATGCTTGCAAAAAAAAAGTTCATTAAACCCCAATTGTTCCTTACTGAGAATATTTTGAACTTTAATCAGGAGATGACGAAGATGCACTTACTTTGGGAGGTATTATTCTTAGACCCTAATCATTAAGTGATTCCTCTGTCCTATGTAGAAATGCTGTCTCCGTGTTTCTGCCATATTCATGCATTTTATTTCAAGAAATTCTGTTCCTGTAAATTGTCCCCTGTGGAAAAGTATTTCTAACTATATAGGGAGGTACTGTTCAAGGACCCTAATCATTATGTCAGTTGAGGATCTGAAAGTGCTGTGTCTGCGTATTCGTCATATCCAACGTGTCTAAAGAACTTCATTGAACTCTAAATCATCCCTGGCATAAGGAATATCACAGATTAGATGGCAACACCGGAGATGGTGGAGACAGACTCACAGTTTAACATGGAATAAATCAAAACACAATACTACTACTACTACTACTACTACTACTACTACTACTACTACTACTACTACTACTACTACTACTACTACTACTACTACTACTACTACTACTACTAATACTATACTACTACTGCTACTGCTACTGCTACTGCTACTGCTACTGCTACTGCTACTGCTACTGCTACTGCTGCTGCTGCTGCTGCTGCTGCTGCTACTACTACCACCCGGAGCTCCCTGGTTATTTATTCTTACTGCCTGTAGGGTTATTGAAAATAAAAGGTTTGATGTTTCCGGTTGCTGCTTTAATAATTACATCATTTTCTTTGCTTTCTTCTATAGAACAATTCATTGCCTAATTTGTGAATTCCACGGTAAATTTTACCTGTTTCAAAATTTTCAAGATCGCTCGAGATTAAACTTAACATACAAGACATTTCGTTCCGCGGATATTCCATCATTGCTGTGTGTCTGCTGAGAGATTGTTTGGTACGTGTATCCATAGCAACAAAGAACTAGCACTTGTAACCCATAATATTCTTTAATCCAAAAGTCATGCGTACAGCTCTCAAATAGTTCACTTCGCATTGTTTTTCTTCTTGGGCGTTTTAGCAAGATTTCAGAAACAACTAGCAAAATAATATGAAAAGGAGAGGAAAGGGACAACTCGCTATGTTCAAGTAAGGAGGTTGATTTCAACGTATTTATTAGTGTTTGAACTTTGACATCCAGATTCACTGGAGCGCTGTTTCCTTGCTATGTCATCAAAATTGAAATAAACATTTCTTGATGCTAAACAAGTTTTTGACTACTTTGTTTTACCTCCTAGCGAATTTCAGCGTGTTCAGCTGCACACTAAGCGTGATATCAAGCACGCTGAGAAAAACAAAGGAACTAGCGTGTTAATCTCTCCCAAAACAAAGAAAGTGTGTCCTCTTTTGTTTTCCCAATTAAATATGCGCATATCTGTGTCTTCAGGACACACAAGGCGTGTCACATATGCCAAAAATTGCAATACAGAGAAAAAAAGTAGCTATAAACGAATTAAAAATAAACACTCAGCTTTAAGTTTACATGTTTCTGAACAGCGTAGCCACCAGTGTGAAGCATAGATATCATGACACGTCAAACTTAATTGAAACCAGCAAAAAATGCAGAAAGAAAACATCTTCCGAACTGTGCATGTAGTATGGCCGTGTAGCCGTGTCGAGCCACAGAAAGTGCGCGAAAAATGAAGCCTCGCTTATGTTTAGGTGAGTTAACATGGGTTGAGCTTGCAATCCAATCGAAAACCAGTACCTGGTCAGCGGTCAACTTAAAAAAAAATAAAGCTGACCTCGGTGAGCTTTAAACTTGAACCCACAATGTGGTCACGCGATATGGGTCAGCAGATACCTTGTTTTGACAGGTGTCAATTGATCAATACATGGCTGCCCAATATAAAAGATGTATGCTGTAAACTAGCATGATACTGGTCACATTGACATACATGCATGGGTGGATGTACGTACGTATGGAAGGTCGATACTGCCATGGCTATAAAACCAAGATTTCTAGCATCGATGGGTTACCATATTTTCTTAACAATGGTGCTCCGCATCCGCGGAGCTTCCCTATTATTTTTATTATCATAATTATTGTTAGTAGTGGTAGTATCGGCGTCGTACATACCTGGCTTGGTGTTGCAAAACGCATCTCTGATAAAAGGGAACTGGGATGGAATGCGCAAACGAAATGCATAGTATGTGCACGTCAGTATCCTCCGATGGAATGATAGCTGCCTTCACAGGCGGTGGAGCAAGTGTTGGCTTCTTCTTGTCCACATAGGAGTTTGATTACTTCCTACGCAGTATCTGCCACTAGTTTGTAGCATTTGGCGCCACATGTTGTGTAGAGCTCCTTGTTGGAAAGCTTCTCTCGACCTGGGGGATTTCTCCAGTAATCATTAACAAACGTAATTAAGCTGTTCTTGTTTTGGCCATTTTGAAGAAGACTCCTGATCTGTTTTATTTTTTGTCTGTCACTGATTCCCAACGCCCCCCTGCCTCCCCTCCTCTCTTTTTCAGTGTTGATACCCTTTAGTATGAGTGCCAAGTGGAAATGGAAACAACTTTGCTTGGGGGGGGGGGGGGGAGAAAGGGGGGTTGGGGATGTGCAGACTTGAATGACACTCATTGTAGGGTTATTATCAGTGAGTGTCTCAACTCTTTTTGCAAGTGCTTGTCTGGATGGTTATTGTGTGTAATTCATGATTGTGACTAAAAGGAACAGTCAATAGGTTCAGCAAAGGTATCAATGGAAAGCAGAAAGATGGAGCTTGAACTGAGATAGGTGTTGCGGCTTCCTAATTGGGTTCTAATTAATACAAAAATATTGAAAGTTAGTGAAAATTACGCATTTTTATTTATGACATTAAACACACTGTCTTGACGAGTAAGGACGGACAAAGTTCGTGATTTACAATGATTTTGCCGATTTCATTTGTGGAATGTTTCCGGAAATGTTTAGGTGAGGTGCAAAGAGTCAATAAAAATTATTTATTCAAGATAATTGTCCAGTACATTAGGGTTTTGGATAATGCAGGTGCAAAATTATCTGCAGTACCAGTTTGCATTTGTCATTAATCCGATTGAGAATGTGTTCAATTTAGTAGAACGTGAGTTCCAGCACCAAGCGATACAGAATGGCATAACCTACGAGACTTATCAACAGTTTGCTGAAATAGTATAATGTACACTCTAGGGACAGTTCATTATTTATCGGAGGGGGGGGGGGGGGGGAAAGGATGAAAAATTCCTTTTTTATCAAGACCCCCCTCAATAAAGCAAAAATATTTTAGGACCCCCCTGTTCTGTTGGGAAATTATTTCAATGCCCCTCCCCAACTATAAATACGATTTAACATAATTACTAAATTTGGCATACTGTTAAACATATTTCTCCATGAGCCTGCCACTCTTCCTCTGCGTGTGGTGGTTATTAACTGGGGGTGTAGCTCGGCATCCGACGATGTGTCACCTGAGCTGTCAAATGCTTCTATAATTTCTTCCTCCGAGTCATCACTGGTGGGGTCTGTGTCTTCATCACATATCGGCCGGGCTGTAATCAGAGTTTGCACTTGTCCAGTGTTTGATCGGCGCGTGTGACAGGTGATACGCTAGTTTTGTCCAACTTTTTCCCAGATTTTTCCCAGATTTTGGCAGACGATGATCTAATTCAGAAACAGTTAGTTTATTTAATCCTCCATTTACTGTTAGTTCCTCCCAATTATATTTGTCGTAGCCTTTTTCATTTCTTTCTTGTACATTTAATTTCCTCTGATTTGCTCAGATATTTTCTCGTCGCTTGATGTAAAGAAGGTGTTCAATTGCCTTTTTTACTAAATCGCTATCAGTCGCATATTGCATTGAGAAGTTCTCAATAGCCTCATTGTTCTCGAGATTTAAAAAACCCGACTTAAAAAGCCGGGAAATCTGAACCCGAGGCTGGTAGTCATCAACAGATCTTGGTTTGCCTTGATCATTGTTAAGAGGCATTCTCCAAACAGGAAGAAAGTGTGGAGGGTTGGCCTGGTCCGGAACTGGCTGAGGAACTCTCGAAAGTTCAGGCCCAATCCATTGGTGACTTGAACAGTAATCACAAAGAGTACCATCCAGGTGTTCTCTGCATCCCTCTCTAATAAACTCTGTAAACAGTTCTCCACGCTTACAGTGAATTTTCTGGAAATTTGCGATTTTCTCCATGTAGCATGACCCTGGAACCTTCTGTCTGGCATTTTCAGAGGTGCACTTCCGATAACTTGACAAATGTTCTTCATTGGAGAAAAACATGTTCTCCATTTTTTGTGACTTGTAAGCAGTGATGTACTCTGATAATACAGGAGCATCTTCTACCCTTTTTTTGCACCTCCTCAGCTACCATCCAGGCATTTCTCTCCATTCTTCCCTCCTCATACACTTCATATCGATTCATTCATCGTTGGCAGAATTGTATTCAAAAGCATGCGATCATAGTGCTCTGGATAAAACAAGTCGTGAAATTGAGGGTAACGAAGAAGAATTTGCTAATGCTCAAGAATGTTTTCAAGAGTATTTGCATGCCGTCAAAGATGAAATGTCGAGTCAAGCATCAGAATTTTCCGGGGAACTATTGGGTTTGCATTCACAGGAAAAGAAAGCGTGCCAACACGTGGCCGACCTCAAGGAGAAATGTTGTGAAAAGAAAAAATCAATCAACTGTGCTCGAAAACAACTTGATGAAGAGTATGCGCACCATCAGAAGGAGAGAGTTATCCCTGGCAAAACAAGATGCTACAGATAAATTATGTAAACTCGATGGTGCCATGGATGAGGAACTTGGGTTATCGTGCCCACCGTTGCCAAAGAATGATACAAAGTCTGAAACCAAAGAAGATGGATCGTCCAATTATGAGCTTGGAAAGGATATGTGGAAACAATTAACGAGAGTATGAATTCCGGTTTTCAGTGGAGACAAACGGTGTTATGGGAGCTGGAAAGCCCCATTCATGGCTTGTGTTCACAAGGCCCCAGCCACTGCAGAGTATAAGTTGTTGCAGTTGAAAAAGTACCTGTCTGGGGAAACATTGAAGGTGGTCGAGAGCCTGTGTCATTCACCAGAAGCCTATGAAACAGCTAAGAGCAGATTAGGGAGAAAATATGGTGGACAGTGTCATCAGGTTAATTTGTATATGGAGGAATTAGACCAGTTCCGACCTATTCATACTAGTAATGCTAGAGATCTGGATAGATTAGCAGACCTGCTAGATGCGATTGTCATTAACCTCAAAGAACCTGGAAGACACGAGGGACTTGGCCATGGGTCTTTGTACATTAAGATACAGAAGAAAATGACCGAGTTGATGCTTGCTAAGTACAACAGATGGGTGTTTGAACATAAGAAATCAGAGTGTGTTAAGACACTTGGAGAGTGGATCATTCAAGAAGCTGAGTTTCAGACTGTTGCAGCAGAGACATTATGTGGAGTTGCAGTAAGGCGCATAGAAGGAGTGAAGACCTTCTTTGGACAGACAAAAGCACCAGGAAAGGCTTGACTGTGAGTTTTGCAGGGAAGACCACCCTGTGGCGTTGCGAAGAGTTTAATAAAATGGATGTCCAAAGCCGTTGGCTTACAGCTAAACAATTGAGAAATCACACCAGCGACTGTTGTGCCCAGAGTAAGCCCTGTGGTATTGATGGCTGTCATAGAACGCACAATAGATTGCTGCATGGAGGTCTAGTAACAAGAAATGATTTTGCTGATGGCCGAGTGAACCATGGTTACTGAGATGGGACATTCACAGAACGGAAATGTTCCAGCCAGTCCTAGCACGGAGGAGGACCACAGGTTTTTAAACGAGAGTTCCTTAACATCAACAGTGATGACTTTGAAGCCCCCAGAACAGGCACATTTTGTGGCTTTGCGTACAGTACCGGTAGTTGTGAAGAATGGAGGGCGGAGGTTGGTCTTGAATGCCTTGTTGGATGATGCTAGTACCAAGACTTACATTAACGATGATGCAGCCGCTGAGTTAGGGTTGGAGGGAACCATGCAGACGATCACTGTTAACGTCCTCAACGGTGGGGAGGATTCCTTCCAGACTATGCCAGTGGATGGCAGGACTAATGTAAGGATTTCAGCATATCCCGCAACACGAGTAACTGGAAACATGCGGCCAGTCAACTGGAAAGTGCAAGCTGCAAAATGGGAGCATCTGCAAGGCATTAACTCCCCGATCTTGGTCCTCGACCAGTCATTGACATGCTGATTGGGATAGACTATGCGGAACTGCATTATTCAATTTAGGACATTTGTGGGCAACCTTGGTGAG
>OX421449.1:22949626-22954626 GCA_949126865.1 Montipora capitata | reverse complement strand
CCTAGATGTAGGGAAAGGCCGCAGACTGCCATGTGTTTTTTGGAGTGGTTAGGCAGATTAAAATGGCGAGCGACTGGCTTAGATGCATCCTTGTCATTCTTCTCAACATCGCGAAGGTGTTCGCGGAATCGGTCACCTAGTCGTCTACCTGTCTCACCAATGTATAATTTATTGCATAACGTACAGGTTATGCAATAAATGACATTTGCGGAGGTACATGTGAAACGATCGGTGATCTTAACAGATCGCTTAGGTCCCGATATCTTGCTAGTGTTAACAATGAAACGACAGGTATTGCATCGTGAGCGCGCGCATTTGAAAGTGCCGGGTTGCTCGTTAGTTTTGAGCGCGCTTCTAACTAAAAAGTTGCCTACGTTTTTGTCGCGCTTGAATGAAATAAGTGGAGGTTGCGAAAAGATTCTACCAGTCTCGGGATCATTTTGGAGTAATTTAAAATTACTAAGAATGATGCTTTTGACTGCGTGATTATGAGGATGGAAAGTGAGGGTGAATGGAATTCTGTCATTCTTATCTTTTTGTGACGTTTGTAGTGATGACTGTCGATCAAATTGTTGAGCGCGATGATGGCCCGCTTTGACCACAGAGACAGGATAGCCACGTTTTTCGAAGAACTGGCACATCTCCTCTGATTTGCTGGAAAAATCGGAGTCATCACTACATAGACGTCGAAGTCTAAGAAATTGAGAATAAGGAATGGAGTTCTTGACATGTGATGGATGTGACGATGAATACAACAAATAACTGTGTGAATCAGTAGGTTTGTAGTGCACACTAGTACATAGCGCGTTGCCTCTAATAGAAACTTTGATATCTAGGAAAGCCAATGAAGTTTCCGAAATTTCCCAGGTATATTTAAGAGCCGGATGAAAAGAGTTGACGGAGGTTATAAATTGATCGAGTTCTTCTCTGCTGGATGAAATAGCGCCGATGCAGTCGTCGATGTAGCGGCCGTAGAGTTCAGGTTTGGGGCCGTCGTACTGATTAAAAAATTGGTGTTCAACATATCCTACAAAAAGATTGGCATAGCTAGGTCCCATTCTTGTGCCCATCGCTACACCATTAATTTGTTTGTAATAGTTGCCGGCGAATGAAAAACAGTTAAGCGTTAAAACTAGTTCGGCAAGGCGGAGGAGCGTTTCCGAGTTAGGTTCTTTGACAGTGCGTTGATCGAAAAAGTGTTTGAGTGCTTGAAGACCTTCGCTATTAGGAATGACTGTATATAGAGATGTAATGTCCATGGTGAAAATAAGTTTGTCTTGGCCGGAGAAATTGAAATCGCGGAAAATTTGTAGTGCGTGTGTACTGTCTTTAATGTATGATGGCAAAGATTTGACGATAGGCGTCATAATCCTGTCTAAGTAGCTAGAAATGAGTTCGGTGGGGCAACTACAGGCAGAAACGATAGGGCGACCTGGGTTGTTGGGTTTGTGAATTTTAGGCAAGAAGTAAATGCACGAAGTTCTAGGGGTGTTGATGATGAGATTAGTGGCAGTGTCCGGTAATTCTTGATTAACTATAAGATTTTGAATGGTGTCTTTCACAAGTTTTTGATTTTTGGAAGTGAGATCTTTAGGGATTTTGGCATAAAACGAGGTATCCGAAAGTTGCCGCAAAGCTTCTTTTTGGTAAAGGTCGGACCGCCAAACAACTACCGCGCCGCCTTTGTCGGCCGATTTGACAACTATGTCGTTGCGTTTACTAAGATTTTTAAGAGCCGCCCACTCTTCCGAGGAAAGGTTGGAAAATTTAGTGTTGCGATTGAATTTAAGTTTGTGAATGTCGTGACGGCATTTTTTGGTGAAAAAATCTAAAGAGGCAAATTGACCCTCTGGGGGAGTCCATTTGGATTTGCGAACTAGAAGTGTTTCAAAAATATCTTTATTAGAAGTGTCCGAATCGTCCTCTTTGTCGTGAAAAAAGGCTTTTAATTGAACGCGGCGAAGGAATTTTTCAACATCTTGCTTAATAGAAAATTCGTTGGTGCGTTTGGTAATAGGGACAAAATTTAGGCCCTTACTGAGAACAGATTTCTCTGAGTCAGTAAGCGGAAGATTTTCTGGAATTGTAATTACGGTATTATGACTATGCAATGTAGTGTCGTCGGTAATTTGCGGACCTATTAATTGTTGAAGTTTTAGAGTCTTGGTTTGGTGTAAATGGTCAAACAGTCCAGAATTAAGTTGTCGGATTTTAGCGCGAATCGATTGTACTAAAATGGCTGGACAGATTTTGGAAAGTTCGGAGCGGCAATGAAGAATTTGTTTGTCAAGTGCGATTCGTTTTTGGCACATAGCTCTAATTGTGATCCTCATAATGTTACGTGAAAAAGAATTTTGCGCACATCGAATTTGGTGAAGATACTGATTTGAATGAGAGAATGTAGACGCATGAAAGTTCGAGCGAAAACCTTTAGGAATGACTTTAGAATTGAGGCAACGGCCGATGAAGTTGATGTGACTACAAAACCTAGTTTTGGCGAAAATGAGAGTGGCTAAACGGAAAGCTAAGTTACTGCTAAGTGTGGGAAAAGGAAAAAGATAACTTACGATTTCCTGGCGTAGCTCCTTGGTGAGTTTCTTCAAGCTTGGCATCGTCGTCTTGGGTCTTCTGTTATAAATCTGTGGATTGAAAAATACTAGAACACAAGGTTAGTGGTCGCAGCGGTTGGATAACAAATGAATGAAGGGGTAGTTTCTAAAGAAACTGTGGTGCTGCGTCGGTGGGGAAGTAGTATACAAAAATTTTGGTTTTATCAACGGAGTTGATAATGTAAATTGGCCACCGTACAGAGATTCTAAAAGCTGACGTTTCGAGCGTTAGCCCTTCGTCAGAGCGAATCGAGGGATTATGGGTTACGTGTAGTTTTTATAGTAGAGTAGGAGTTACGCTATTGGTGGTAACATGGCAACGTGAAAATAGGAATATATTAGTTAAATGAAAAGCGTTCGTTAATACCGTGAGGATTAAGGGTGCCGATTTGAAAGATGAATTTTTGTTCCAGATTCTTGCGGCTTTCCGTCGTACCTAGATGTAGGGAAAGGCCGCAGACTGCCATGTGTTTTTTGGAGTGGTTAGGCAGATTAAAATGGCGAGCGACTGGCTTAGATGCATCCTTGTCATTCTTCTCAACATCGCGAAGGTGTTCGCGGAATCGGTCACCTAGTCGTCTACCTGTCTCACCAATGTATAATTTATTGCATAACGTACAGGTTATGCAATAAATGACATTTGCGGAGGTACATGTGAAACGATCGGTGATCTTAACAGATCGCTTAGGTCCCGATATCTTGCTAGTGTTAACAATGAAACGACAGGTATTGCATCGTGAGCGCGCGCATTTGAAAGTGCCGGGTTGCTCGTTAGTTTTGAGCGCGCTTCTAACTAAAAAGTTGCCTACGTTTTTGTCGCGCTTGAATGAAATAAGTGGAGGTTGCGAAAAGATTCTACCAGTCTCGGGATCATTTTGGAGTAATTTAAAATTACTAAGAATGATGCTTTTGACTGCGTGATTATGAGGATGGAAAGTGAGGGTGAATGGAATTCTGTCATTCTTATCTTTTTGTGACGTTTGTAGTGATGACTGTCGATCAAATTGTTGAGCGCGATGATGGCCCGCTTTGACCACAGAGACAGGATAGCCACGTTTTTCGAAGAACTGGCACATCTCCTCTGATTTGCTGGAAAAATCGGAGTCATCACTACATAGACGTCGAAGTCTAAGAAATTGAGAATAAGGAATGGAGTTCTTGACATGTGATGGATGTGACGATGAATACAACAAATAACTGTGTGAATCAGTAGGTTTGTAGTGCACACTAGTACATAGCGCGTTGCCTCTAATAGAAACTTTGATATCTAGGAAAGCCAATGAAGTTTCCGAAATTTCCCAGGTATGTTTAAGAGCCGGATGAAAAGAGTTGACGGAGGTTATAAATTGATCGAGTTCTTCTCTGCTGGATGAAATAGCGCCGATGCAGTCGTCGATGTAGCGGCCGTAGAGTTCAGGTTTGGGGCCGTCGTACTGATTAAAAAATTGGTGTTCAACATATCCTACAAAAAGATTGGCATAGCTAGGTCCCATTCTTGTGCCCATCGCTACACCATTAATTTGTTTGTAATAGTTGCCGGCGAATGAAAAACAGTTAAGCGTTAAAACTAGTTCGGCAAGGCGGAGGAGCGTTTCCGAGTTAGGTTCTTTGACAGTGCGTTGATCGAAAAAGTGTTTGAGTGCTTGAAGACCTTCGCTATTAGGAATGACTGTATATAGAGATGTAATGTCCATGGTGAAAATAAGTTTGTCTTGGCCGGAGAAATTGAAATCGCGGAAAATTTGTAGTGCGTGTGTACTGTCTTTAATGTATGATGGCAAAGATTTGACGATAGGCGTCATAATCCTGTCTAAGTAGCTAGAAATGAGTTCGGTGGGGCAACTACAGGCAGAAACGATAGGGCGACCTGGGTTGTTGGGTTTGTGAATTTTAGGCAAGAAGTAAATGCACGAAGTTCTAGGGGTGTTGATGATGAGATTAGTGGCAGTGTCCGGTAATTCTTGATTAACTATAAGATTTTGAATGGTGTCTTTCACAAGTTTTTGATTTTTGGAAGTGAGATCTTTAGGGATTTTGGCATAAAACGAGGTATCCGAAAGTTGCCGCAAAGCTTCTTTTTGGTAAAGGTCGGACCGCCAAACAACTACCGCGCCGCCTTTGTCGGCCGATTTGACAACTATGTCGTTGCGTTTACTAAGATTTTTAAGAGCCGCCCACTCTTCCGAGGAAAGGTTGGAAAATTTAGTGTTGCGATTGAATTTAAGTTTGTGAATGTCGTGACGGCATTTTTTGGTGAAAAAATCTAAAGAGGCAAATTGACCCTCTGGGGGAGTCCATTTGGATTTGCGAACTAGAAGTGTTTCAAAAATATCTTTATTAGAAGTGTCCGAATCGTCCTCTTCCATAGTTCCATAGTTCCATAGTTCCATA
>OX421449.1:22932811-22949426 GCA_949126865.1 Montipora capitata | reverse complement strand
TAGAGATGTAATGTCCATGGTGAAAATAAGTTTGTCTTGGCCGGAGAAATTGAAATCGCGGAAAATTTGTAGTGCGTGTGTACTGTCTTTAATGTATGATGGCAAAGATTTGACGATAGGCGTCATAATCCTGTCTAAGTAGCTAGAAATGAGTTCGGTGGGGCAACTACAGGCAGAAACGATAGGGCGACCTGGGTTGTTGGGTTTGTGAATTTTAGGCAAGAAGTAAATGCACGAAGTTCTAGGGGTGTTGATGATGAGATTAGTGGCAGTGTCCGGTAATTCTTGATTAACTATAAGATTTTGAATGGTGTCTTTCACAAGTTTTTGATTTTTGGAAGTGAGATCTTTAGGGATTTTGGCATAAAACGAGGTATCCGAAAGTTGCCGCAAAGCTTCTTTTTGGTAAAGGTCGGACCGCCAAACAACTACCGCGCCGCCTTTGTCGGCCGATTTGACAACTATGTCGTTGCGTTTACTAAGATTTTTAAGAGCCGCCCACTCTTCCGAGGAAAGGTTGGAAAATTTAGTGTTGCGATTGAATTTAAGTTTGTGAATGTCGTGACGGCATTTTTTGGTGAAAAAATCTAAAGAGGCAAATTGACCCTCTGGGGGAGTCCATTTGGATTTGCGAACTAGAAGTGTTTCAAAAATATCTTTATTAGAAGTGTCCGAATCGTCCTCTTCCATAGTTCCATAGTTCCATAGTTCCATAGTTGTCTTTTTCATGCGTCTACATTCTCTCATTCAAATCAGTATCTTCACCAAATTCGATGTGCGCAAAATTCTTTTTCACGTAACATTATGAGGATCACAATTAGAGCTATGTGCCAAAAACGAATCGCACTTGACAAACAAATTCTTCATTGCCGCTCCGAACTTTCCAAAATCTGTCCAGCCATTTTAGTACAATCGATTCGCGCTAAAATCCGACAACTTAATTCTGGACTGTTTGACCATTTACACCAAACCAAGACTCTAAAACTTCAACAATTAATAGGTCCGCAAATTACCGACGACACTACATTGCATAGTCATAATACCGTAATTACAATTCCAGAAAATCTTCCGCTTACTGACTCAGAGAAATCTGTTCTCAGTAAGGGCCTAAATTTTGTCCCTATTACCAAACGCACCAACGAATTTTCTATTAAGCAAGATGTTGAAAAATTCCTTCGCCGCGTTCAATTAAAAGCCTTTTTTCACGACAAAGAGGACGATTCGGACACTTCTAATAAAGATATTTTTGAAACACTTCTAGTTCGCAAATCCAAATGGACTCCCCCAGAGGGTCAATTTGCCTCTTTAGATTTTTTCACCAAAAAATGCCGTCACGACATTCACAAACTTAAATTCAATCGCAACACTAAATTTTCCAACCTTTCCTCGGAAGAGTGGGCGGCTCTTAAAAATCTTAGTAAACGCAACGACATAGTTGTCAAATCGGCCGACAAAGGCGGCGCGGTAGTTGTTTGGCGGTCCGACCTTTACCAAAAAGAAGCTTTGCGGCAACTTTCGGATACCTCGTTTTATGCCAAAATCCCTAAAGATCTCACTTCCAAAAATCAAAAACTTGTGAAAGACACCATTCAAAATCTTATAGTTAATCAAGAATTACCGGACACTGCCACTAATCTCATCATCAACACCCCTAGAACTTCGTGCATTTACTTCTTGCCTAAAATTCACAAACCCAACAACCCAGGTCGCCCTATCGTTTCTGCCTGTAGTTGCCCCACCGAACTCATTTCTAGCTACTTAGACAGGATTATGACGCCTATCGTCAAATCTTTGCCATCATACATTAAAGACAGTACACACGCACTACAAATTTTCCGCGATTTCAATTTCTCCGGCCAAGACAAACTTATTTTCACCATGGACATTACATCTCTATATACAGTCATTCCTAATAGCGAAGGTCTTCAAGCACTCAAACACTTTTTCGATCAACGCACTGTCAAAGAACCTAACTCGGAAACGCTCCTCCGCCTTGCCGAACTAGTTTTAACGCTTAACTGTTTTTCATTCGCCGGCAACTATTACAAACAAATTAATGGTGTAGCGATGGGCACAAGAATGGGACCTAGCTATGCCAATCTTTTTGTAGGATATGTTGAACACCAATTTTTTAATCAGTACGACGGCCCCAAACCTGAACTCTACGGCCGCTACATCGACGACTGCATCGGCGCTATTTCATCCAGCAGAGAAGAACTCGATCAATTTATAACCTCCGTCAACTCTTTTCATCCGGCTCTTAAATATACCTGGGAAATTTCGGAAACTTCATTGGCTTTCCTAGATATCAAAGTTTCTATTAGAGGCAACGCGCTATGTACTAGTGTGCACTACAAACCTACTGATTCACACAGTTATTTGTTGTATTCATCGTCACATCCATCACATGTCAAGAACTCCATTCCTTATTCTCAATTTCTTAGACTTCGACGTCTATGTAGTGATGACTCCGATTTTTCCAGCAAATCAGAGGAGATGTGCCAGTTCTTCGAAAAACGTGGCTATCCTGTCTCTGTGGTCAAAGCGGGCCATCATCGCGCTCAACAATTTGATCGACAGTCATCACTACAAATGTCACAAAAAGATAAGAATGACAGAATTCCATTCACCCTCACTTTCCATCCTCATAATCACGCAGTCAAAAGCATCATTCTTAGTAATTTTAAATTACTCCAAAATGATCCCGAGACTGGTAGAATCTTTTCGCAACCTCCACTTATTTCATTCAAGCGCGACAAAAACGTAGGCAACTTTTTAGTTAGAAGCGCGCTCAAAACTAACGAGCAACCCGGCACTTTCAAATGCGCGCGCTCACGATGCAATACCTGTCGTTTCATTGTTAACACTAGCAAGATATCGGGACCTAAGCGATCTGTTAAGATCACCGATCGTTTCACATGTACCTCCGCAAATGTCATTTATTGCATAACCTGTACGTTATGCAATAAATTATACATTGGTGAGACAGGTAGACGACTAGGTGACCGATTCCGCGAACACCTTCGCGATGTTGAGAAGAATGACAAGGATGCATCTAAGCCAGTCGCTCGCCATTTTAATCTGCCTAACCACTCCAAAAAACACATGGCAGTCTGCGGCCTTTCCCTACATCTAGGTACGACGGAAAGCCGCAAGAATCTGGAACAAAAATTCATCTTTCAAATCGGCACCCTTAATCCTCACGGTATTAACGAACGCTTTTCATTTAACTAATATATTCCTATTTTCACGTTGCCATGTTACCACCAATAGCGTAACTCCTACTCTACTATAAAAACTACACGTAACCCATAATCCCTCGATTCGCTCTGACGAAGGGCTAACGCTCGAAACGTCAGCTTTTAGAATCTCTGTACGGTGGCCAATTTACATTATCAACTCCGTTGATAAAACCAAAAATTTTTGTATACTACTTCCCCACCGACGCAGCACCACAGTTTCTTTAGAAACTACCCCTTCATTCGTCTTGTTTTATTGTTTGACCATGTTCCAAGCCACATTGCCTTTGTTTTACCAATAATATATAGATTTAGCCAAGGCTAAAAGCGGAGCTCCTCATTATTGAGTTTTTGTTTATGGTCATTTATATAACCTGTGAAAATAAAAATGTGAGTGAAGTTTTCTTTCTGTATGGTACGGAAAAAAAGGTCTTTGATCCTTTTGGGATTAAAGCATTAGACCATTTCGAGTGAGTGTAATCTTAGCACGAGTTTAGGTTTGGCCTTTGGTGAGAATCCAGTTCGAACCTCGAGTTCATTTCTTTTAAGGTCATTTCCTTAAAATAGACGTTGTAATATATTTTATTGGAATAAAAGAAGGGGTTCCACGTTTTTGTTTTCATATTTTTTGAGGCTTTTAAGCCTCAAAAAAAGTTTATCGAAATTTGTCTGCACAACCGAAAATGGTCTTAGACTTGAGATCTGTTATTTAGGTTTTATTTTGTCGAGAGCGTCTCACTGCTCAATCCCTCAAAAGTGAAGAAAAATGAAATTAAAGATTGTTCGTTACTGTTTTTTGTCTTTTGCTTTCTTATGGATTTATAAGTAAACTCATAGTAAAGGGGACGTATACAAAACATGGACCCCAGGTCCATGGACCACCCTTGTGGACCTGGTCCATGGACCCCTTCATGGACCCAGTCCATGGACTACCTCTATGGGCCACCCCTCATTTTGTGAAAAAAATCTTTCAGAGATCTAGAGAGAGAGAGAGAGAGAGAGGGAGAGCAGTGATGCTCGCACTAATCTCGACATTTTCAGCACTTGTCTCTTATAGACACCTGAAAAATTCAGGTGGAATCCATGACCCCTGCGATGTGAGGACGGTTGGGCGCACTGGTCAATTTGTTGGGCTCGTTTGTTTCGATGAAGGACTCGATGAATTAAATGTTTGTATATTTGAAGTGCGGGTTATAGACGAATCCCTTTAGAGCCACCAATTTGAAATGGATGGTATATAAGTGTCTATAAGAGACAATTGCTTAAATCAGTAGCCGATAACTAAAGCAAACAACAGCCCTATATTCCTGTTAAGAATGAGAGCAGCAACTTGATGTCATAACCAGATGTTTTTTTTTTTTTTTTTTTTTGGGGAAAAGGTAGTCTGTATGGATTGTAGCCTATGCAGATGTTAAATGCCGTGACATACATGTATATCGTAGTCATGGGCTCCAGCTTAAATTGTCGAGAAAAGTGCGAGTATCGTTTCTCTCTTTCGTCCAAAGATTTATCTGCTTGTAACTTTACAAAATAAGGGGTGGTCCACAGGGGTGGTCCATGGACCGGGTCCACAAGATTGGTCAATGGACCTGGGGTCCATGTTTTGTATACGTCATAGTAAAGGAGATTTTCTGTTATAATGAAATTTTTTAACACTTCTTCATTTCTGGATATGTCATGCAGAATTGCATTTTTGTTCAATATGCAAAATTAAAACCGGTAGTAGTTTGAATATGCACGAGATCATACTCATCCTATTTACGCAAGAAATGATGCATGTGCAGTAAGGATGCGCAATGCTTGTCAAGAGAATTGATTCAAAATGATTTGACCTTATTTTCAGTGCCGATTGCAAGAGTTGATTTCTGCATTGCCTGTATTAGTTCGCAAACGGCTTGAAATTACAAGCTTGTGTAAAACCATCTCAAAAGCTCGGCTTATGTGAGCCAGGAAAACGAAAGATGAGCATTTATACCAGCGGTTATCGTCTCACGTAATCCATCGCTTATGTACATGGAAGTTTCAGAGTATTTTTCTCGTTCAAACGGCCCTATTGAGTGATCTGCGCAGACAACTTCGTCTCCAGAGGAATTGAATCTCAAAAAGACCCCGGGTATTCTAGGGGGCTAGATTGGAGCAGAAATGCAGCCAAAGCCCATAGGAGATGCTACAGGAAATTTGGCGCCTTGCAGTATGTAGAAATGGCGGGAAAACGCGCGCTGCAAAGAGTATTGCGCCCCGAGGGTTGCACTTGGGTCTGTTTCAGCTTTCAGTTTGAGCCCAAACTCAGCTAAAGAAAGGTGAGTGCTGTTTTCTCTGTTCAGAAATATCCTATTAGTAACAACATACACAAAGAGTTTCATCATTATCGTTTCTTGTAACAAAACGTTTTAACCATTGTTCATCTTCTTTCATGGGCAAACCAAAACTTAAAAAAGATGCATTACCTTTATTTTTTCTTAACTTTAAAATTTTCAATTATTTTCAAAGCCAGTGTTGTACTTTTGTAATTTAGAAAAACAGCCATGTCAGGGAGACAAGTGGTAAGGAACTCGTAACCACATTTTTGCTTTTTGCTGTATTTTGTAGTCGTGATGAACAAGCGAAATAGCGCTGATAAACAGTATTTATTGAAAGCTAACCGTATTAAAATGGGTTCTCAGACTTAAATACTGTTCATCAGCGCTATTTGAAATGGGTTCTGAGACTTGAATACTGTTTATCAGCGCTATTTGTAGCCAGTCTGCAGTCTTTCTTTTGGTTTAACGTTTCAAACACTAATCATGAACAACTAATGTTGACAAAATATTTTTTTCTCACGAAAAACGATCTATTAAGTCTGATGGGGAGGACAACGAAATGGGTAAGAAAAACATTCTTAGAGCTTTTATGTCCTATGTTTTGCTCTGGATTTATTTCCATGGTGTTGTTGTAAAATCTTACACTGCATAGAATCTGCCTCTATTTAACAAGGGATATTTTTCTTTCACTTTTGTACATAGTCGTTTCTGGAGATGGTTCGCCAGGTAAGTAAGCTTTAGTTATGCGGCCGTGACTCAATACTTATTATTTTTGTTCAAATTTTCTTTTCGTTTGATTTTGGTTTTGGTAAGGTATTGTTTAACTGGTCTTTCAGAGCAGATAAAATTGTTCATTTGCTAGATTATCCTCCCTTCAAACTAGTTTGCTCAAACATAATTTGATTAACAATTACGTCTTTAGAAACGCTGGTACTATATGATTTTCTGAGAGACCCCGTGATCTATATGTAACATCGCATTATTATCTCCATTATATTGCAGAGAACCGAAAGAGAAACTGGAGAAATGGCAAGTGCAATTTATATGACCATTAAAAAAAAACTAAAACTGCTCATTTTATGGATGATTCATTTTCTAGCTTAGTGGTCTATTCTGGCCCCGTTACAATTAAAACCTGATCACTTATTTTTGTACGTAGTCGTTTCAGGATGTAGTCCACTGGATAAGTGAGCTTTAGATGTGCTGCCTTGACTTTAACCTTATGGTGTTTAGTTAAATTTTTCTTTAGTTTGACTTTGGATTTGGTAAGGTATAGTTTAACTAGTCTTTAAAGAAGTTAAGATCATTATATGGGTGGCGCCGTGGCCTCATAGTTAGTGTGCTAGACTCTGCTTCGAGTGGTCCGGGTTTGGGTCGTAGCTGAGGACATTGTGCTGTGTTTTCCTTGGGAAGATACTTGACTCTCATGGTGGCTCTCTCCACCCAGGTGTATAAATGGGTACCGGCGTATTTAGTGCTAGGGGTAACCCTGCGATGGACTAGCATCCCATCCAGGGGGGAGTAGAAGTACTCTTAGTCGCTTCATCCTACAGTAACCGCAGATAAACGCCGGCCTGATGGGCCTTCTAGGCTCATAGCAGACTTTACCGTTTACCTTAAGGTCATAAATTGCCACCACTTTTACATTCTTTTGTATTTATGTTAATTAGACTTACTGCCTTTGTTTTGAAGGAAATATTCTTCTGACATTTGCTGGTCGTAACAAGGCTAGAAAGGCTTATTAGCATTAAAACAATGGAATATTTTATTTGGCAGCCATTGTGAAAGAGGTCTGAATAATCCTCCTGTCAAACTTGTTTGCTCAAGTGAAAGTGGATTGGACAATTAAGTCTCTAGAAATGCTATTGCTCTGGCGATAACAGAAATAACCCGGTATTTTCTGACGGGGCCCGTAATCTAAATTTTGCATCATTATCTCCGTTATTTTGCAGATGGCAGAAGGAGAAAGCTGAATAATGGCAAGTGTCTGTTTTTATGAACATGATCAAATTACATTTTTGTCTCATTATCCTGTCATAACATCTCACGATTACGTCCATTATATTGCAGAAACAAGCAGCAACAGAGGAAAGAAAAAGAGTAAGCTTAATTCATTTGATTTTGTACATTTCATAATTCCACTGGATAATCATGCTTTAGGTATAAAGTAAGGCCTATATGCGATTGGGAGATTGCAAGCAATTGTGGTAAAACAATATGTAGTTACGTAAAACATACAAAAATTTGGTTTTATCAACGGAGTTGATAATGTAAATTGGCCACCGTACAGAGATTCTAAAAGCTGACGTTTCGAGCGTTAGCCCTTCGTCAGAGCGAATCCGATTCGCTCTGACGAAGGGCTAACGCTCGAAACGTCAGCTTTTAGAATCTCTGTACGGTGGCCAATTTACATTATCAACTCCGTTGATAAAACCAAATTTTTGTATACTACTTCCCCACCGACGCAGCACCACAGTTTCTTTAGAAACTACCCCTTCATTCATACGTAAAACATAGCTACAAATTTCTCAAATGTGATTTTAGCATTAATAGGACAGCGTATTTGCACTGTAACTGTGTCATTGTGCACACTGCAAGAGGGCAGTTGAATTTAAACAAGTCCCTTTTATGGCATCTCATAGACTGAGAAAGAATATTTCTTTTTCGTATTCACTCAATCTTTTTTGTTTGTTATACATACTATTAATTGGCAACAGGACTTCAAATCATCCAATTCCTTGTGTTTTTATTACCACACTCGTGATGAAAGAAATTGGACTCCCATAGTGTGGTGGTGTGAACTTGTTAATCACTGTTATGATTACGTACCAAATTTGAGTCCACTCGGTCCAGTTAACATCATTAATAACCTATGCCACCACTTTATAGGATGTTACAATTGTGATGGTTTTGGCCATATGGCCAAAGTCTGCCCGAGTGAGGAAGGAGGTAAGACTAAGTGTATCATGAAGTTGTTTTTACTCAACATATAAATATCAACCCGTTGATTCCCGGGGATTTGCCATTGACGAGTAGAATCGTCTGTTGTTAGACAGAGCAAAATATTAAGTAGGGTTGGTTCATGCCGGCTTGGGAGTTAAAGGATTAATGGGGACATTGTGATGAACCCACTCACTCCCAGGGGTTCCCCATTGACAAATAAAATTGTGTGGCGTTGGACAGAGTAAAAAACTCTGGTGTTAGACAGAGTAAAATACTAAGTATGGCTGGTTCAGGCCGGCCTGGGCGTCAAAGGGTTAATCTTTACTCTTATTTGTACTTTCATGTAGAAATGGAAAAATTACAGTGTTATCGCTGTAGGGGGTGGGGGCACAAAAAGTCTTTGTGTCCCACCCCCAGGCCCAGGCCTCAGCAGAAGGCAGCCAAACAACAAGGTATTGAGTTCAACATTTATGAAAATGAGATTATAAAATAAATAGAGTCCATAAACAGGTTTCACAACCGGAAAGTGTGTGTTGAACTGTCTTTCAACGAGAAAATACGATCTATTGCTACAGTACTATACATAAATTGCTTTGGTGTGCACACCAATAAATACAATAAAACCTGGTTAGCAGTAATATCAGAGATCAGTTACTTTTGTCATCTATCCAGGAACATTTTCTAGATATTTTGATGGAAGTCAAGTAGTGATGTAAATTAATTATCACCCAACTTCATAATCTCATAATGTTGTTTTGTATCCTCTTGATAGAAATCCTAACAACAACCCTAAAAATGTTACTTGGGATAATACTTCAAAATTAAATTTGGAATAATTTGTTTCTACCTTTGACCTTGACTATATCACTTAAGGATATTACCTTGGGTCAATTACTGGTATTGCATTGGGTTTGCCTGATTGTCTAAACTTCATACGCAATACCATTCTGTGACATTAATGTACTCTTGTATCAAGTCCAATGTTGTCAAGTGTTATGCAAGTAATTTACAAACTTTTACTGTTGCAACTTCTAATGCATATTTTCTGGTATATATGTTTTCTCCCAACAGAAAAGCAAGATGAGCCCGCGAAGGGAAAAAATGTCTTTTATATCTATAATCAGTAACATCCTTCTGTTACTGATTATAGATATAAAAGGCATAATTATGTTAATATATTATAATTTATATTTTAAGTGACATTAATTAAAATGTTTAAGGAGGCTCGAAATAGTTTCTCCTTTTTTCAAACAGACATATTCTGTCCTTAGATACAGTTGGGGGAATCATATGAAGGTGAAATTTGGCCAGGATGTTAAGTACCCATCCTACAATTTCTCACATATTTTCCTCCAAAATAATGTTATCATGGCAAATGATATTAGGCATTTCTTTGAGCCTTAAAATCAACATGTTATATTGTCTTTTTTGAAAAAAATGCGATGGTGAAAACAATCTCTGTAGGCCAGTTTTTCAGAGAAATAATTCGTTTTTGTTAACGTGTATCTAATTTTTTCAGAATTTGTTTCTTAATTTGAAAGACAAGTCTTTTAAATTAATGTAAGCTAACATCCAAAAAATGAAGAAAAATCACTGTACAGAAGCAGAGATATAAACAAGTAAAGATGCAAAATCAGCTGAAAACCCTTTCGAGCCTCCTTAATTTTGCACACTTCATTTAAGCCTGCTTTTTTCTTTTTTCAACAGTCTGATTCTAATGGGATTCTTGATTAGGCAAGGGTTAATAACATGTTTTCACATTGAGCTTAAAGGGGCAGTGTCACACTATTTTTAATCAAACTTCAAAACACTAAAAGAAGTCCTTGGAGCAATAAAAACCACATAATAATGCTGTGGTTTTGTTGCCAATGACCATTAAAGTGCACTGAAACTAATTGTTGTTGTTCGTGGCTAAGGAAAGAGGCGATAGAAATGAATTGAAACTTCAAAGAACTGGCCAGTTTTTTTCAAGTTTGGATACATTGTTTTCAGAAAGACACCAAAAATTAAATAGAACAGCTCTTTGTGCCATGAATACTGGTACATTTCATATCTTGTCAGTAGGTTGTCAGAAATGCTGTACATGTGAGCTTAAGTAGTTTTGATTTTTACTCCCTTTTGTACTAAAAACAGGAAATTAAATGTGAGTGCCTTGTAAGGTGATTCCATTGTTTTGCATTGTAAATCTCCTTCCGCTCATAATATTGTGCCATTAAAGTCTGCAACTTCTGTCTTAATGAATTCTTTAATCACTCTTGTAATTCAGTGTAGTTGACTAATATTACAATTGACAGACAAGGAAAACTAGCACAAATTGTGTTATATAAAAAACTTAACATATCAAAAGTGGTTCAACGTTGTCTTTACCCTTACCAACAACTATATTTGTCATTGCAGTGGTCGAAATGTTGTGGACTTACGATGCCCAGCTGAGTGAGTCCAGAACCAAATTTTGACCACTGTGATGACAAACATCATTGTAGATAAGAGTGGAGACAATGGTGGACCACTTTCAATTAGTTTTTTACCACAATATTCAACTGCAAAGAAAGTCTTTATTTTAGAGTGACCAAAATCGTGACATGAAGAGAGAGCAAGCGTTGTCTATAACTTTCTTACAATATGATTGGTTTTTGTTCCAAAATGGGCTTTCCTGATTGGCTATTACATTGCATGATTAGCCAATCAGATTGCAAGATGACAAACAATTATGGTAAAAAACTTTACTAGTTGGTCAAGTTTCCAACATTTCTCACACAAGTAAGTAAAAGTAACCCAGAATAATGGAGAGAACAAGCATATAAACTCATATAGTTTTTTTTTCTATTTCCTGTTCATAACTGTAACCTCTACCTTGATCATTCTGCATATCACAGAAACCTCACAAAATAATTGTTAACTATTTGTTTTTACTGGCCTTTGATTTTTCTTTTTTTGTTTGTATTTGAAGAAAAATTATACTACACAGTCCTTAATGGCTTGCAACTTTAATTAGTTTGGCTAATTTAGTTCCCCTATTAAGTATCTTTATTGATGGGTGTCTTGATTAATTGGGAAAAATTTACTTAACAAGATAAAAGGATTAATAATATTGTAAGAAGGAGCAAATCCCATATTTCTTGACATGTACATCCCAAGACCACCAGTAACTTGTCTGCATAATTAATGTGCTAGGCTGTATGGAAATCCTGTTGCAAGCTACAGTACAGGGGCAACTAAAGGAACGATTTGCTAAAGTATCTGTTTGATAGGGCGTAAATCATCTAGGATTTTCTTTAGGGAATTTTCAAATAGAACTTTCATGATCTGAAAAAGTTAACACTTCTTCCTTTATTTCGAGATTGATAGAAATGTGTTAGGAGTATCAAAATATACCAGCTGCAAACTTTGGAAAGGTTCAATAAGATACAATGAGATTTTCGTGAACTATACAAAAAATGGCCTCGTAAATTCGAAAACCTTCAAGCTCCCCTAGAATAACACAGAACAGAAAAGAAATTCATAACGTGGCCTAAAATGAACCTACAAAGCTTTAAAAGTACTTTGAAGAACTTAGAAGAGTGTTAAAATCACTTGAGAGAAAGCCGTCTCTGGGTGCCCCTGACAGTAGACATCATTACATCCATAACGGATGAGTACTGCTGTCAAGGGAATTAAGCAATTGAGGAGCATTTAGTCTGGGAAACGAAATAAAAACTAGCCAATTCTACTATAAAGTTAACCTGACTATGCGAGCCTGCTATAAATTCCAGTGTTGGACAAAACACTGACCCCCAGTCCATTGATTACCCAAATGGTCTACCCTATAAATACTATTTCAAATGAGTACTGTTTGTCTATATGCACAATGTAAGCAACGTCTCAAACAGTGCTTACCAAAGACCAAACACCCATTTTAAAAAGTGTTGATCAACAGTATTTAAGTCTAAGCAGCCATTTTAAAAAGGTCAACTTTCAATAATGTTATTGTTGTGATGGTCGATTACATCATTGACAGTACCATGTGCACGAAAATAAACAAGGTATGTGCAATGAAAGTGTAATTAATTTTTATAATGAATTCACTTCTTTCAATAGCACTCATTCGAAATGTTAGTTTTAAGGGTTAGTCCATTTTAGGGTAGTCCATGAACTGGGGGTCAGTGTTTTGTCCACCACCACAAATTTCCGGTTTTCCTTCCACTTCGCAGATATATGTTCAAAGCAGTTCATCGTCAGGAATAACTTGCTTACAATGTGTAAAACTAGGAAGTAAATGTATCATCATCGTCAGTCTCCTTAGCCTCAGGTGGTCGCAGATACATTCTCAGTTACCATGACCTTCTGATAGCTTCGATGATCGTAAAGCTCCGTCCATTTAGTTGTCTTAATCAAACAATGGAAGCTCGTGCTCAGGCTGCGATCTCGTCTGCAATTTGCCGATTTGATTTCAAGCCGGAGAGGACTATGTAGGAGTATGTAAATTATGGGATTAGCAACTATTATCAACAGTCAGAAAGAGCACACACTTTTGCGATAATCGGGCTAATTTTGATTGAGATACAGCCATTTAAATACATCCAAATTTACAAAGAAATGTTTCAAATGAAGCTATGATCCTCGCAGTTATGAACGCAATTTTTGTTCAAACGGACGCAGCGTACGGATGGCCATACATTTCTATGTAAATTTTGACATTTGTAAATAGCTGCATTTCACTTAATATTGGGTCCATTGTCACCATACCTGAGAATTTTGTAAACCTTGGTGTGCTGACGTTCTGACTTTTAATACGGATCAATAGTAGTAGTAGTATAATTTGTAGACTCGAACCCTCTTCCCCAGATCAGGCAACAAAGATGAGGATATAATAACCTGGGAACGAAGTGCCATTTGCGTCTTGACGTCATTTGGGGGATAAAGGCGTAAAAGTACGAACGCCCTGTTGAGAACACCAACAAAAGTCGCGAAAATTACAAGGTTTTCGTAAGGACAAAAGGCTAATTCATGCAACAAACATTTAAATATGGGAAGTCTGTTATGGTATTTATTCAGGTTGTGATGATTGGAATGAACAAAACTGAACGAAGAGTTTACAAAGGTTGGAAAATCAAGACATTTTATATTCAACAATCACTATTAAAAACAAGACTGAAAACGTCATAGTTCGACGTACAAACAGAATGGCTGTCTTT
This sequence comes from Montipora capitata, assembly GCA_949126865.1. Lineage (NCBI taxonomy): Eukaryota > Metazoa > Cnidaria > Anthozoa > Scleractinia > Acroporidae > Montipora > Montipora capitata. The sequence goes on along the minus strand of OX421449.1, from coordinate 22,935,770 downwards.
TTGCCTGACATCAAAACTCTCTTAATTATAGACAATACTTACACTGAGTCACCCGAGTATGCTGAACAAAGTTACCCGAGTTAGTCTTTTTGCAAAGTACGTTGTTTTATGGAAAATTCGGGTTTACCTCATTGTACTGATTGAGAAGCTCAAGAGATTTCCTCGGAGTTTTGCGAAATATATTTTTTGGTCACGCGCTGTTTTGTTGTTTTTTCAAAACCTTTCTTTGCTTGATCTTACGTTGTTTGTGGACTCTGTTCTCGGAGCTTAATCCGAGAATTTATAACAACTGCTATTTGTACGACGTGAACCCACATTAAGTGGGGTCCTTCTACACTACAGACTAAGCATTGTTGCTAATGGATTTTTGTGTTTTTTTTTTTTTCTTTCTTTCTTCATTTGACAGTGACTGACTTGTGTAATTTAAAATAATGGTTGCACCTGAAATGTGTAATTCAAAAATTGTTATTGTGCATGCACAACTCACCCTAGGCCCCAAGTGTGCATTAAAATAATGCAATTTGAAAAAAAATAATAATAATTTGAAGAATTTTGGACCTTGGCCATCACTCACCGTCAGTAGCGTTTCCTTTATCCAGATGTGTACACTGCTCGAGTTTTAGGCTTCGTTCTGTTCTGGTCACGCAACATATCAAAATGATGTGGTTCTCACTCAAAAAGTCTTGAAAACCTCTTTGGTTGTAATAACATAGTCAGACAGTGTTTCTGTACAAGTTTGGGTTCCAAAGATATGAGGGTAGGGAACTTTCCATGGCTGCATGCTGCATTATTAATATTTTGTAGTTGAGATTTATTTATTAGAAAGTGTTTTTAGTTACGTTATTTTTGAGACATTTAAAATTCTTGACAACATTTCGTATGCTTGTTACCCCTACAAAGTTGTCTCTTCCAATGAGAGCAAAACAGATAAGTAATAATTACTTGCAACCTGCTTCATTTTGAAACACATTAAGGGGGATGACACTGACATGTAACTACAGAAAGACAATGGTTGCTAAGGGAACTTTCTAGTCAAAGAACCCTGCAAGAAGATTGCATTGGAGGTTCTGTGAAATAACTTTTTGAATGGAAATCTGACATCACTTCAATCAGAATGTGCATGTGCAACTAGTCCCAGTCCTCTGCTGTGCATTTCTGTGAAAAACAGGAAACAAAGATAGACATGGTTTTTTCACCGGATGGGAACCATCCCATCATTTTTCATTAACTGAACACAATTGACAGAAAATGGTAACTGTAGAGTAAAAGGGTATTGAGAAGTGATTATTTGAAGGGCTCCATAGCAACAGTTTGATAGTTAAGAGCCATCCCCTTAAATGAATAAGAGCATGTGCACAGTACAGACTTGAAATGATCTTTAAATTGCTGCAAACACACAGTTTACAAACCAGCTGCAAAGGAGACTATCAATGAAATGAGCAAGACATGTTCACTTGTTCTAAACAGTGTGTACAGACATTGAGAAACAAATGCTCTTCTTGTTCTAGGATGTTTAGATACACAAACTTGTTTTTTGATTTGCTTTAGCAAGTTGAAATTGTCACATATGTATTTTTAAACTACTCTTGCTTCTGAGACAGGTTCAATGTGTTTTACTGGGTACAGTATGACCACAACATTTATTGCTATGCATACTTGTGATGAATTATAGATAAAATGATTGGTGACCACTAAACATCATCAATAACTATCAAAAAGCTTGATAAATATATATGTATTATTTCTTTTAATACATGTCTGTTTTGAAAGTAACGAACTAGGTGTTTTTATTATAAAGTTTTCGATTTCAAGTCAAATTCAACTTAATTCACAACTGGAAATGTTCTTCAAGGACACATGCAAGTTGTTTATCAGCGCAAGTCACATTTTGATCTAAAGTGTTGCTGGTATACATGCATCAAAGGTTGATTACAATTGGTGTTTGAATGCAGGCAATGCTATATGACAAATTCTCTAACAAATAAAAGCTCAGGAAGTATTGAGCAATTATAAGATTTTGTTGCCACACAAGGGCGAAGCAAGACATTAGGGGCCAGTTGGTATTCCCAGGGCCTAGCGCTGAAGATTAGCTGCAGTGATATCTTATTCATCTGTTTTTCACCAATTGAATGACATAGTCTTTTGTTGTGTGACATTCTGTCCAAATTACGACAATTTTATGTTTGACCAATCATTATTTTGAATAATTAATAAGAAGTTATTGAGATAACAGGACTGTGTGATCACAAATGAGGATGACATACAAGGTGACATGAATGTCATGATAGACTTAATCATATTCAATTGCATTAATAGTAATAATCTTAAGCATAATAACAACTATTTACTCTTAAGCGTGAGCACTAATCACCATTAATTCAATAGGGCACTGTGGTAATGAAATAGAAAAATACATATCCAAATGAGACTGGATTCCTGGTCCCCCATGGCCTTTTTAAAGATCTTTTTCCTGACCTCGCCACATATTATCCGCACATGAAGGCGGGGGTCTCATGAAGGCACCACCTTCACTCATTTTTGCCAGGCTAAATGTCTCCAACTTAACTTCTTGTTGGATTTTTGACTTCATTGACAAATTAAATTTTATTGAATGGTCTCAAATTTTACTTCACACTTGCTGAAATTGAGAACCATAATATACAGATGTCACAATAATTATTGTAAAGGTATCTATTTATTTGAAAACTTTGCTTTTTGACTTGGAGTACATTCTATGCATTAAATTGTCCTCAATGTATAAAGCCCAAAAATTATTTTGACCTTTTAAAAGAATTGTGAATATCTTTAATTAAGCCCAAATCAAAGATGCAAACATAATATGAGGCCAATTCCCAAGAGATAATTGAACCAGAGATACATCTGGGTAGACACTGCACAAAAATGAGTTCTCTTGGAAAAAAAATCAATATAACCATACCATGGACTTCAAAAGGATTTT
>OX421449.1:22912811-22920311 GCA_949126865.1 Montipora capitata | reverse complement strand
GGTACATTCTGAATGTATGTAATGGCTTACACACTAGAAAAAATTTCCTTTTCATTTACAGGACCTAAAGGATGTATACCCATTGAGAAAATGAGAGAAACAAATCATGCTGTTCGATTGGAACCACATTTGATTCCTACAACTGCAGAGGCTGTACGAATGTATGAAAAACGAGGTGGAAGGCTAAATACTGACCCCAGCATCGGTTATGATCCAATTGCATACTATGATCACCTTCAAGAGTCAAGGGAGCATTTATTTTTTTCTCAAAACTCTCCTTTTACAAACATATTTCGTGATGTTGTTCACGACAGGATTGACACATTTGTTACTGCAATTAAAAGTTTCATTGAAATAACAAAATTCCTTGCCCAAACAGAGGCCACTCTATAACTGAAATCTATTTTTCTGACTAAGGTTAGAATTAAGCATTTATTAAAACTTGAACTGCACTCATAAACAAATTATAAACTTTTTTCCATAAAGTAACAGTAAATGATAATTAGTAATTTCAGTCAATGCCTAGGACACACATAAAGGGAGTGCTAGTCAACAGAGGCATTAAAAGTAACAACAATGCAATATACACGATACGTCTAGAGGTCTTGAATGTGATGGAGGATCGCTTTCCATTTCTCATTATGACTATCTACAATATCATTTTGCTCAGCTATGACATGCTCCACTTGACAAGCAATTTTTATTTTTGTTTTTAGAAGTGAAAGGGAAGGATTCACTTTAAGAAGTCTACATTGGAAAATAACTTGTTTACCTAGTAATATAATATGGTTAATCAGTTGCGTTTCTTTTCCAAAGAGCCCAAACATTATACTCACATCTGTCAAACACTGGATTGTCGAAAAGTAATTTTTCAACCATTCAACTACAGAAAGCCAAAAAGCACTTGAAATTGGACAATGTATAAATAGATGCTCGAGGGATTCCTCTGATATTTGACAAAAAGTACACAAAGGTGAACCAGCTATTCCTATTTTATAGAGGGCTTTATTTACATAAAGGATTCTATTTAAAACCTTATACTGAAATTCTCTTATCTTTGAGTCTAGTGAAGCACGTCTAGGGAGAAGATAAATGTCTTTCCAAGATAAGTCATGTAATGGAAATAAAAGTTCGTATTTAGATATTGAAATCGGGGGCTTCTCAATTTTCTTAATTAGTTGCCAATATAAGTATCTGGAACAAGACGGAAATACTGAGTCCTGCGATTCGTGGGCCTCGGGGAAAGTGCTTGGCATGTCCCTTAAAAGGGTCTTCCACTCCGATGGAATAGAGTTAAAGACACTCATAAGGACAAAAAACTCCGCACCGGTTACGTTTTGATTTTGTAATGTCCTACATGATTTCATTCTACCGGAATCAGTCAAAATATCACTTACAGTAAGAAATCCTTTCCTTAGAAGTTTGTTCCTAAACAAAGGTTTTCCATCTATACATAAGAACTTGTTATTCCATATGATTTCATTTAGCACATCATGTAAAGTGGTAACTGGTGATGTCTTATAAAGCGCCCATTCAGTTAAGCATTCCTTGTAAAATTTAGGAAGAGTCCTCGGCAAAAAACGTACATCGTAATTACATTTAGTTGAGAAAGCGCCCCCAAAGTCAGCAAAATAGTTATCAAGAAACAATTTCCAGGTACTATTATAACCTTCGAGATATTTCTTCATGCACATAATTCTTTGAGCCTTGATAAGTGTTTCAATATGTGGCATACGTAAACCACCATCTTTATAGTCACTTATAAGTGTGAGGCGCTTTATTTTATCTTTCCCCGAATTCCAAATAAAATTGAAAAGAACAGTATTCACCTGCTTCACAATCTCTTTTGTTAAAGGGATTAACGATGCCCGGAACATAATTTTGGGGATTGCGAAGGTCTTAATAATTTGAATTCTACCAATAAGTGTTAAGTTTCTCCACCGCCATGCATTGATAGATTTTTGAATGGACCTAATAATATTTTCAAAGTTGAGCTCCTGATACTTTTGCCAGTTATACGTAAAGAAAATGCCTAAAATTTTCATTGGTTTGTTTACTTTGTCAACGCCAATATACTCTGGTGACTCATGAAGGCTACCAAGCCAATACGCTTCTGTTTTCTCTTCGTTCAACCTTAGACCAGAAATTCTACCAAATCTATCTAAGAGACCTTGCAGCAAGAAAAAGGACTGTGTATCACTAACAAAAGTTGTCAGATCGTCAGCAAAGACGCTAAGTTTAACTTCACATTTACCAACTTTGATTCCTTTAATGTCATTATTTTCACGAATACTTATATTGACAATTTCAAGGGCAATAATAAATAGGTATGGTGACAAAGGATCCCCCTGGCGAACTCCTCTATTGACCTCAAAAATATCAGATGCGAAGCCATTATTCATTATACAGCTTGAAATGTCCGAGTAAGGTACTCTAATCCAGTGCAAAAAGGAGTCGCCAAAATTAAAAACTTTTAGTGTATGAAACAAATAATTCCAGCTCAAAGAATCAAAAGCTTTCTTAAAGTCAAATGTTGTCATAAGACCCGGAATATTCTGTAGTTTGGTATACTCCATTACATCATTTATTGACCTCACTGCGTCAAAGATCGTTCTCCCCTTGACATATGCGCATTGGTTTTCATGAATGATAAATGGGAGAGTCTTTTCGAGCCTTACTGCTAGAGCTTTAGATCCGATTTTATAGTCCACATTTAGCAACGATATCGGTCTCCAATTATCCACATATCTTCTATCCTTGTCTTTCTTTTCAATTAACCGAATAATTGCCTGCCGCTGGGAATTTGACAGTTTGCCATTTAAATATGCAGCATTTAAAGAGTCTACCAGAAGAGTGCCTAAAATTGGCCAAAACGCTTTGTAGAACTCAGCCGTAAGGCCATCATTTCCCGGCGATTTATTATTTTCAAATTTCTCTAGAGCTTTATAACATTCAGTATAAGTCAGCAATCCATCACACTGTTGGCTTAGGTTACCCGATAACTTAGGTATGCTAACGTTCTGAGTCTGAAAGGAATGGAAAACATCTTCATCAAAATCTGAATCCCTATTAGCGTATAGATCTTGATAGAATTCTTTTAATTCAGCCATAATAGCTTTGCAGTTTGTCACTACTGGTCCTTGTTTGTCAAACAGCTTTCGAATACAGTTTTTCTTATTTCTAGATTTTTCAAGACCCAAAAAGTATTTGTTATTTTTTTCTCCTTTTTCATACCAATTAGCTTTGGACCGTATAATGTTTCCACGAGTAATGTAGTCATACTCAGAATCATATTCACTTTTAAGTTGTTCAAGCTGCAGTATATTCTGTTCAGTAGGATTACAAGCACAAAGTTCCTCACTTTCTTTAAGTTTCTTTTCAAGATCAGTAAGTTTATTCCTTCTGTCTCTTGCTTTTGTTTTACAAAAAGAAATAGTACATTGTCTGATTTTATATTTGATCAAGTCCCAGAGGAGTCTTTTGTCGCTCACCTCTTGAAATTCTGTTAACCAATCTTGGTAACTAGAGGCAATAAGATTAAGGTAGTTGTAATCATTTAAAAGGCTAGAGTTGAAGATCCAATGTGATGGGCCCCGGACTTTGTCCTCAAAGCTATTAATTTGCAAAGTGATGGCCGAGTGGTCAGATTTAATAGAAGGTATTATATCCGAATCTTCAATAAAGTCCTGAAGTCCATCACTAATTAACCAATAATCTAGGCGTTGCTGAATAAGAGGTTTCCTTTGTCTCCACGTAAACTTTCTTTTGTTAGGGTTCCTCATTCGCCAAATATCAACGAGATCGTATGCCAGTTTAATCTCCATAATATTTTTAACCGAGTCTTTTTTTTCAACTCGTCCACCATAATTGTCTGATTCTTCATGTAAATGAGCGTTAAAGTCACCTCCGATGATCAACTGACTACTAAACGTCCCATCCATTTCGTCTAAAGTTGACAAGATTCTTGAAAAAAAGGAACATTGCTCTGATGTTATGTTTGGGGCGTAAATGTTTAGTAATAAGAACGGAGAGTCTTGAATCAGAGCCTCTATAAGAACGTAACGACCATCAGAATCAGACTGAGTGTTTTTCATTTCAAATTGTAATTTGTCATTTATTAAAATCAGAACACCTCTACTGTGATTGGTACCCTGAGAAAAGTACATTTTCCCGGGCCACTGAAATCGCCAACTTTCAACAATATCCGGAGTGCTATAAGTTTCCTGAAGAAAGGCAATATCAGCATTTTGCTTATGTAACCAATTAAATACTGCTTTTCTTTTAGTAAAATCCCGAATCCCTCGAGCATTTAAAGAAATTATTTTAAAAGCAACGTTATCAACCGGGGAGCGATCCATAGCTGAGTGAAGAAAACAAATAATTGTGAAGCGCCTCTTTAAATATTTGAGCTAAAACTTGAAAAAGGTATGTCGCTAAACCATCTAGACGTAAAAAAACAAACCAAGACACTGACATCCAAAGTTAACAAAGAAAAATCTACAGGGAACCGCCCCAGCACGCACCCAGCCCAAGAAACTAACTTGAACGGCATGGTTACCTGCTTGAGATAGTTGTCAAAAACGGTCTCAGGGGAGCTCCATCTCATTTACCGACCCAATTTTCCTTTGAAAAGAAGGGTACAAAGCCTACTAGGTGTGAATTGTTTCAAAGCGTAAAGAAAAACGTTCCTAATGAGCATTGAAAAAATAACGAACGGCGAAAAGAGACTAACAACAATATTTACATAGGAGCAAATTTTCCGTTTATAAACAACTTATCAGGTTCAGCTTTGCTAAAAGCAACTTTTAGTCCTTTCTTTTTCGCCTCCTTCAATTTGGGCATTTGTTTTCTTCTTCGTTCAATTATTTCCTTCGGAAAGTCCTCCAGAACTTTTATCAATGACGCACGATTAAGGCCGAAAGACGCCCTCAAAACTTTCTCTCTGTCGGGATATCGTAAGAATCTCGCAATTATAGGTCTTATCTTTCCTGCCACAGGTTTTCCAAGGCGATGAACTCTTTGCAGATCTATTTTCTCAGCCGGTTTATCCATACCTAGGTCATTTTCCAAGAAATCAATAAGAACATCACGCGTGTTCACTTTCTCACCGTCTTCTGAATCTGCTTTTGTTTTAACAGTGGAGTTAACTAATAAAATATTAATATTACCCTACATAATGTAGATGGAAGCATCATCCATTGAAATAAGTCACTCATATCTTCAGTTGTGTTTCGGTTTTTTTTAATGAAGATCAATTCAGGTTACTTTTTGTGTTTCAACATTTGTTTATCGTACAGCAAATTTCAACTAAAACTTTTTTAACTTTGTATATTCCATTAAATATGTTAATATTCATAATGCTTAGTAACAAATCCAGCATTTCCTTGGTCTCAGCATCAGGAAAATGTCCACTACAAAAATGTCAACTTTTACATTTTATGTTATATAAAACTGGTAAATATCAAAAAGACATGGTAATGCAAATTGGCCAGACTACTTGGTACTTGATTCCATGCCATCTTTTATTTCTTCCATCATCTTCATCATTTTTTGCAAGTAGCTGTCATTTTGAGCCTGTTGAAATGAAGAATGTGCTCATATTGTGTTAGGAGGTGTGGTTACCTGAGGCTAGAACAAGCTCTCTGCAATTTAAAATGGAGCTGGAGGGATTTTTTTTTTACAAAATGAGCTATAATTCATAAACTGCATGGCACTCATGGAAAGTAGGCATGGTATTAGGTATGCTGTTAGAATTTTTGTAATGTTTGCTCAGATTGTAACTAGTGTTTTCAAAGATTTCTATTGCCTGCTGATTTATGCAGCGCCATGTTTAAATAAAGTTATTGTATTGTATTATCGTGGACTCTGGATTGAACTGTCTGGGTTCAAGCCCTGGCTGAGGCACTGCATTGTGTTCTTATGGCAGACAGCATACTTTGACTCACAATGCCTCTCTTCACCCACACGTATAAATGAGTACCAGCAAATTTAAAGCTGGGGTAACCCTGCAATGGACAAGCATCCCTACTAGGGGGGGATAAGAAATACTCCTTGTCCCTTCATACTTAGGCAACCAAGATAAACTCTGACCTGATGGGTCACTAGGGCTCTTACACAGACTTAACCTTACAAAAAAACTATCAAAATTTACATTGGCATATGATGCAAGATGCTGTTCCTCCAGACTTGATGATGGCATTCCCTTCTGAATCTGAATTGTCTGACCTCTTTCATCTTCTTCCTCTTCCTCCAATGTGCAGAGGCCAGTGTTGAGGGCTGCCCAGACTCCAGGTTTCCATTTCTTAAATGTTTGCTGGGACATTGCTCGGAATGTCGTTTGAGATGCCCAGAAAGATTCTTCTGTGAAATAAAGAAGAAAAAGCAACATTTTAAAGCATGCATGGTTCAATTTCACCTGTTAATATGACTCCTAAGCTACTTTCCTTTGGCTCTGCTCTGGGTGTGGGGTGTGGGAGGGGGGGGGGGGGGTGGATGGTACCGTACTTATTCGGCTACAATCCGAGCTCGGCTATAAGCCGAGACCCCAAACTTCTTACGGAAAAAATCAACTTGATTGACACGAATTGTAAATGCATAATACTCGGCTATAAGCAGAGACCCATTTTAGGTCTTGATTTGTATTATCGACTATGGAATTTTCGTAATTTAAAATACAAATTGACATTGACTGAAAAATTATACTCAAAGCAATCAAATGAACACAAAAGATAAGAAACAAACAAGCAAGGTGATCGTGAGGTGACGAATATTATTAAACAATCGTTGACCTCACAGGAAACGTGTCTTCGTACAAGCGAAGCGTTTTATAAAAAGTTATTCGACTGGAAACCTTACAACCTCGCCTTTATACTTAAAATAGTCGCCGAAGCAGAAGCTGTAGAAAATAACTCCGAGATCGACGGAGAATAGGGCATCAGCGAGTCGATGGTTCCGTCGCTGGAGGAAAGATAAGGCAAATCTGTTCAACGGGGAGCTTATCGGGGAGCGTATCCCGAGCTCGATCAACAACCTTTGGCGTGGTTTTCAGAGCAAAGAATTCAAGGTAAGATTTTCCCTTTAATGCGTACGGTTTTTTTGCTTGGAAAATGCCGCTACAAGAAGAAATCCACTTGCGTTTTTGTCTCAAGTTTGCTATGCTGTCATGTGACAAGCTTGTTTACACGACCTGTGATGGTGCAATCTCGTTCCCAGACTCCTTGTTCCTTCGATGGGTAAACCAGGCTTGGAGCGATATTCCCGAGGAGATGGTGAGGCGTTCAAGACTTGTGGCACCTCTATAACACACTAGACGGCACAGAAGACGATGTAGTCTTCGACGAGAATATTCCAGAACAAAAAAAAAGTGAAGACGAGGAAATGGACGACGAATTCGAGACAGACAGCGAGGAAGAAGACAAGCAATAAGATCGATCCCGATCACACAACAACATGAACGGCTCCTTAACGAGCCACCAAGTAATAAAAATCCATATTACACCA
>OX421449.1:22892811-22902811 GCA_949126865.1 Montipora capitata | reverse complement strand
TACAAAAAAGCGACAGCTTCTTTAACAGTCCATATTTGCATATGTGTGTGACTACAAGCCTGAGTACATGTGATCTCTGTGCGAGACAAAGAACATTATGCAAGTGAAAACATAAATGTCTGGAATTTCTATATGTTCATTCCCCGCATTCTGGTCTCTCTGAATGCCAAGCCTCCAGGAAAAGTCTCTTGTGATAGTCAACTGCCTTGTCAACTATAGTGGCGTGGTCAAAGTCCATATTATGGCCAAATTGGTTTTCGTGTTGCGCAATTTTAGAATTGCCGTCGCAAACACGGACAGCTCTTCTATGTTCACTAAGCCTTGTGGCAAGAGCTCTATTCGTTTGGCCATAATATGCGAAATCACAATCAAGGCAGTTTACTTTGTATACAATACATCGAGACTGAAACAGGGTTGGTTCGTCCTTTGGGCTTGAAAAGAGTGTGCCTAAGGTGCTGAGTGGTTTAAAACCGACTTTGACTCTGTTGTTGCGTAGCACTCTCGACACTCTTTCTGTTACGCCTTTCACATACAACAAATGGTGTTGTTAGTGTTGGAGTCGCGATACCTGGCTTTGCGTGCAGAGTCACATTTCTTGACAAATTGCAAGGGATAGTTGTTGTTCATCAAGACTTTCATAACATGTTGCTTTTCTTTGCGTTTCCCTCTATTTGTTGACGGGATTTTCTCCGCTCTATCACGGAGTGTATTAACTAGTGATCTTTTGTGTTGAGCTGGATGATGAGAGTAGAGATTAAGATATTTATCAGTGTGTGTCGGCTTTCGGTACACGTTGACCTGTATGCGACCCTTTGCTCTAACTGTTGTAGTGTCTAAAAAGGAGAGACCGTTGTCGCTTTCAACATCACTACTAAAGTGGAAGTGTGGGTTAATAGAGTTGAGGTGGGCATGGAACTCCTAATTGTTTGGTCTCTTATTTTTTCCACAAATGCAGTGCTATTTTTTATGGAATATTTCTCGTCCAGTAGAGGGGATTAAATCAAAACTAAATATTTTGATAGGCTGTACGTTGGAGAGTTGACACAACTAGTTATTGGACAAAGAGGCACGCTGACTTTGTGGATCTTGGGGAGGCAATAGAATGCTGCAGGGGTAGCGTCCGTGCTGTGGAGTTGGTGATATAACTTAGGGTCCAGTTGGGCTTTATCGGGGTCATCAATGCAAGGACTAGATTTTATCTTGGAAAGCAAGTGATTAAGGTCCTTTTGAACTCGTGAGGTGGGATTCCTGTGTTTGTCCGGAATCTTCTTGTACGTATTGTTATCGTTTAACAAAGTGTTGATTTTACTTTTGTAATCACTTGTGTTCATAATAACAACGGATCTGCCCTCATCTGCTGGTACAATGGTAATGGATGGATCCTTTTTAAGGTTCGTTATTGCTATGAGTTTTTCCTTGGAAATGTTACGAGTTCTCTCAGGCGTGCTATTTTTCAAGATGTTTACCACAGATGCATGTATAGTCGCCTTAGAACTTTCAGGCAGTCTAAAAATCCCGGTTTCAATGTTTGCTATGATACTTGAAGTCGGGATGGATCTCAGGGTTGTAGCAAAATTTAACCCGTTCTGCAGTGTCATGGTTTCATTGATACTCAGCTGACGATCAGATAGGTTTATTACCCAACGTTCCTTATTAACGTAGTCATCGAGTGTTTTGAAAACTGCGATGTTCGCTAATTTCCGAAAATGTCTGTCCTTAATTTTAGCTCGGAATTTACGAGCGTTGTGACCAATTACTTTTAGACGAGAATCGACATGATCCTGTGGAACTAACTTGTTGGATTTGGAGGTATGCGTTCTGAATGTGCAGTCTTAGATAACTCCAACCAGTCTTTCTTGCAATTTTGTATTGTATACAAAGTAAACTGCCTTCATTGCGATTTCGCATATTATGGCCAAACGAATAGAGCTCTTGCCACAAGGCTTAGTGAACATAGAAGAGCTGTCTGTGTTTGCGACGGCAATTCTAAAATTGCCCAACACGCAAACCAATTTGGCCATTATGTGGACTTTGACCACGCCACTATAGTTGACAATGCAGGTGACTATCACAAGAGACTTTTCCTGGAGGCTTGGCATTCAAAGAGAGGCCAGAATGCAGGGAATGAACATATAGAAATTCCTGACTTTTATGTTTCACTTGCACAATGTTCTTCGTCTCGCCCAGAGATCACGTGTACTCAGGCTTGCAGTCACGCACATACGCAAATATGAACCGGTGAAAGAAGCTGTCGCTTTTTTGTCAAATTCAAACCAAGGATGACCGAAGGTTTTTGGTCGAAACGTCTTTACCAAGTTTTTTGACCTTCAAATAAGTCAGTGTCCAACATTTCTTATAGTCCTTATGCAAATTCCTGGCTGCAATTTCAGCATATTTCAGTTAATCACTTTCATTGCCTGGGTCAACTTGGCTTCTTGCACATTCCACATAGATGTCTACCCATGCCTTTACACTATCCTCAAAACAGAGGTTGGCTTGACCGTGGCACGAAAAGGTCTTGTGATCTTTGACTGCAACGATACAGGTTCCATCTACATGGGTCATCTTGTTGTACTCTGCAAGGGTACTGTTAGTTAAAACACCACTCCTATGCCCATTCTGGCTCAAAATGTAAATGAACAAGAAGTTTCGTAGATCACAGTACTCCTTTTGGCTTAATACAGGCCGTTTCTTCTTATTGTCCATCGACTCGCCTAAAAATTTGACTCTTGTACCTTTTCTGGCATTATTAGACGAGACAAATCTTCCTCTTCCTTTTCTCCAGAATCTTCGCTTCACATCTTTGCTTAGGCTTTTTCACCATTCACCACATTTTCTGTACATTTTCTGTGCGGCACCTGCCACTTTTCGACAATCCTGAGAAAGCCCGACATCATCTCTAGTCATAGCAAAGGTATAAAACTTCCTCAGAGAATGTAAAGAACTTACTGTTGTTCCAGCCTTGACAGTAGATCTAGATTCTGGATAGAACTTGTCACGAATCAGCGCCTTATTAAAAAGACTTTCAATGTTCTCAGTTCCAAGTATTATACCAGGGAAGCTGGCTTTGGATCTTTCTCACCTCCGTCAGGACTTAGAATCCACTTTTCAAACTTGTCAAACGTTCTTCTACAGTCCTGGGTCAATATAAAGACTGACGTGTTGATTTCCGCCTCACCATGGACGTTTCTTATATGTCGTGGGAGCTGAAATACTTTTGCACCACAACAAAGAGGGAATTCAAACTTGGACTTCATCCTCATCCTCATCTCTGTTATCCGCCCCACTTCCAGATTGTTCTTCATGGTCCTCCTCGTCCTTGCCACTTTCAGATTCCGACTGACTGCTATACAAAAGATCTTCTTTCTCACCCTGGGCAACAACTTTTCTTACTTTTGCTTCATTTGAATAACCTTTGACACAAGCTACTTTTCTTTTGTAATGTCGTTACCCTTTTTCCTTGCTAATAATTCTTCTTGATTCTTAATTAAAACTCTTGCTGTCACGTTGTTACTTTCTTCTGTTTCGTTTTCCATTCCAGACAGAGAATCGTCACGTTCTGTTCCTGGAGGGTCTCCTTTTGTTACAGCTTTGAATAGCACCTTGAGGGCCCACACGAGTCTTTCAGTCTAAAATAAATCGAACTAATTAGAATTATAATAGTATGTCACTGCATCTTTAAAACCTTTAAAATAATGATAAGCAATAATAAGACAATTAAGAAGAGGCTTTGAAACAAATTATAACTAGCTAAAATTATTGATGCATTTACATTTCTATAGGGCAGAAAGGTCAGCTGCATGACGACAATCTCAACCACATCTTATCTGAGCTTTACTTAAGATAATAACATTTTCACAGCAACAACTTCTTCAGAAGTATTGTTATTAAGATCCAAAATTTCACATCCAGCAAATGTACTTCAGAAGTAAGTCAAACGGTAATTGCAAAAAAAAAAAAATCAGTATACTTTCGACTGTTTTACCGAATATGCTGAACTAGCTACACTTGAGTTTTTAAAAAAAATGGCTAAATAGCCCCTTTAAAGTTATAAAATCATCAAAGATTAGGAGATTGTGTTCAACCTAAGATGGGACTGACCAGGAAAAAAGAAGCCAGACAGTGATAACAGACCGAGAATTTCAGTGTACTGCAAGTGGAGTGATTCCAAGACAGGCCAAACAACATAGGGTTTATTGTTATCACAAGGAAGCTTTGAGTGATTGAGTTTAACAGTATATTATCTGTGAGAAGGATAATTGGATTTTGTTTACAAGCAGTAAAAAATAGCTTGCAGCAGTTTATGTGGAAGATAGCCTCAAAAGAGGATATATGTATCTTATCAAAGTTTGGGAAAAAAGCCATAACTAAGGTCTTGACGGATAAATAAATTAGGAAGAAACGAGAACAGCCATGTGTGACAGCAATAACTCTCACGTTACTGCTTCTACTCTGTGGTAACACTGTCTCTAACAACCCCCACCCTAGTAAACTACACGTCTCATGGCAGCAACCCGTTTCTCACCAACCCCACCACTCTGCAGTACGCTCTGCCTCTGTTACAACACCCTTCTTACTAATCCCCTGCAAAAACTCAGCAGTGAGCGGTGAGCTGGTCAAGATGGACGCGATTTTGTAAGCTCCGCCTGTAAATCTATTTTTTTTCTTTAATTTGGGATCGAGATAAACTTTCAAGTCTATGTGATGTATATCTGTTCTCTCTAAACATACAAAACGGCATAAACTCCAATTCTGATTTGTTTTATGAAAACATTAAGAGCCACATATCTTCAATCTTTTAAAAAATAAGCTACCTCGCAACAAGAGCAATTTTCCTTTGCTTCGTAATAATGTAAGAAGCCTAAGACGAAACCTTGAAAAACTCCAGGTGCATTTGTTAGATGAAGTGAATTATAGTTTTTCTGTCATTGGAGTTTCTGAAACTAAAATAAGTACAGTTGATTCTGTAAACTTTGACACGTCTATACCTGGCTATAAACTTGAATACGTTCCGACACCTCTAGCTTCTGGAGGTGTTGGCATGTATTTCAAAGACAGCTTGAATTACACGATTATTGACAAAACTTCCAACGAAGCTTTTCAAGCTTTATGGATTGAAATTCATCTTTCTTGGCAGCCAAACATCATCTGTGGTGTGATGTATAGACAACATAACTTTCCACAACAATTCTTGGACTATTTTGATGAAACACTGGAAAAGTTCAGTGCTTTAAATAGACCCATTTTATCATGGGTGATTTCAACATAAACCTCCTTGCTGTTGAAACATGTAATTATGCACATAGATTTCTTCTCTCATTACAAAGCTATTCATTAATTCCAACAGTTGGCAAACCAACTCGAGTATACAATGACTCCACACTCTAGTTGATAACATTTTTGTTAACAAGCTTGATAGCAAAATTATAAGTGGGAACATCGTATCTGACATTAGCGACCACTATTCACAATTCTGTTTTGTTCATGCCGTCAAGGTGATTGCTGTAAATAGCAAAATATCAAGAAGAGATTATTCTCAGTTCTCAGAACATGATTTTCTTGCTGAGCTCGCTGAAATTAACTGGGACACCATCGTCACTACGGAACAAGGCAACATAAATCGTTCTTTCTCTTCATTTTACAATAAGGTGAACAAAGTCGTTGATAAACATGCCCCCTTGAAAACTCTGTCACAACGAAGGGCCAAGCAACTCTCAAAGCCCTGGATTACACGCGGGATAAGGAAATCAATAAGAGTGAAGAATTTGCTTTACCTGTCTGGTAACAATGATTTGTATAGAATCTATAGGAACAAAATTATTAATATTTCACGTCAGTCAAAAAAGATATATTTTCATAAGTTTTTCTCTGATAATTTATATAATATGAAACAAACTTGGGCCGGTATTAATGATCTAATTAATTGTGGAAAGAAAAAGTCTAGACGCTTTTCCTCTGTTAGGTGCCCAACAAGAGGTAACTTAACATATGACCCCATGGAAATCACTAATATTTTCAACAAGCATTTTTCTTCTGTGGGACACAGACTTGCATCCAATTTGCCATCATCTAATCATCATTTTAATGAATACCTACGCGGAAATTATGAGAAGTCGTTCTTTTTTGATCCAGTTGCACCAGCTGAGATTGAGAGGGAGATACTCTATCCCTCTCAATAAGGCGCATGGTTTGTATTCCTGCCAGATATATTCTGTCTAATCCATTGGCGAAACTTATGAACTTATCAGTTATTTCAGGAGAGTATCCCTCTAAATTAGAGCATGATAAAGTCATTCCAATCTACAAAGATGATGATGAGACTGACCCGGTCAACTATAGACCAATTTCTTTATTATCTAACTACAATGGTATCTTTGAGAAAATAATGTTTAACCGATTAAAAGCATTTATTGATAAAAATGATATTCTTTATAGATCGCAGTATGGTTTCCGAGATAAACATTCCTCTCAACATGTAATACTTGATATCGTCAACTCCATACAAAGGAACATGGACAATAAACTGTTTTCGTGTGGTATTTTTATCGACTTAAAGAAAGCTTTCGATACAGTTGATCATTCATCTTGCTCATGGAGTCATAGGCATTGTTAACGATTGGTTTACATCATACCTGTTTAAGCGCACTCAAACAACTGAGATCAATTGGTTTATTTCTGTTCCACAAGGCTCAGTGCTGGGTCCTCTTCTATTTTTGATATTTATTAACGATATTCCAAATTCTTCACAGAAGTTAAACTTTGTTCTATTTGCGGATGACACAAACATGCTTTATGCTAATAGGTATCCCAAGTCCCTCGAGGGGCCCGTTAACAAAGAGCTGAAAAATGTATGTGAATGGCTGCATGTAAATAAGCTGACACTTAACATTAAGAAATCTAACTTTAGTGATCGCTAAATTATGAGATCAAACTCACAGTAATAGACTACAGCACCAACATATCGTCAGGTCTAGAGTGTAAGGAATATGTTAAGTACTTAGGTGATATTTCCAGGTTGTCAACAACCTGGAAATATCGCCGTGAACATTAGTAAAATTCTTGGAGTAAAATCTGGTCTAAGACACTTCGTTACATTCTGTACTTTGAGAAGCATATATCAGTCCCTCATACTTCCCTACTTGACATATGGTTTAACTGCTTGGGGCCAAGCCGCTAATGCCCACCTTAATAAATTATTGTTACTTCAAAAACGTGCCATCTGTTTGATGGATTTTCTAAAACCAAGAACTCATGCTATTTCTTCAAAAATATTACCCATTCACCTGCTTTACTTTGAAGCTATCTTACACTCTATGTATGATGTTTCAAATAACTCCGCTCCAAAAGATTTTTCTGAAAAATTTATCAAGACCAGCTTGATTCATTCATATAACACTAGGGCTGCATCTTGTGGCAACTATCATAATAAATTTTCATGTTTAAATCAACAGCGCAATTCTTCTTCATGCTTTGGCGTGAAAGCGTGGAATTGCCTCCCGTCATGAGTATGTAATCTACCTAAACTGGCGTTTAAGAAATCAATTCGCAAAGCTTTATTCGCAGCTCTAGAAGGTGAGGAAGATTATATTGAGGCACCTAATTTAATATCCACAATTAATTTATATCTTACATAAGTTTTTGTAACAATTCACTGTCAATCTCTTCGCCTGTTTAGCTTGTTTAGTTTATTAAGCTACTTATTATCAATCAATTGTGTAACTATATTTATCTCCGGATGCTAATGATAGTATTTTATTTATAGTTTATTCCTGTCATTGTTCATAGTCTGTTATTTGAAGCTTACAAATTGGTTTATTTTCTTCTTTCTCCTTTTTTTCCCTGCACAACTCGCCTTGACTAGCTTACGCTATACGTGAGTTGTACATGTCCTTCTTTTAATTGATAAATATTAATAAAGTTTTATTGTTGTGTTAATTTTTAATTTCAGTTTACAGTGTCCCCAATTAGTGCTCCAGCACTAGTACGACTAGACACTTAAATAAAGTTCCTTTCCTTTCCCTTCCTTTTCCTACTCTGTAGTAACCCCTGTCTCTCTTATAACAATAAGCCCTAGTAAGTCACACCCTTCGTACTAATCCCCCTACACTGGAGTAACTCCTGTCTCACCTATAACAATTAACCCTAGTAAGTCACACCCTTCTTACTAATCCCCCTACTCTGTAGTAACCCCTTTCTCTCTTTTACCATAAACCCTAGTAAGCCACGCCTCTTACCACCCGCTACTCTGTAGAAACCCCAATTGCTCTCCCACCCTAGTGGGCCACACCCTGGTTACCAATTCCTCTACTCTGTAGGAACCCCCTAGTACGCCTCTCTGCCCACTACTCTGCAGTATGGGCTCCTTATCTTGTAACACCCTACCTTAGTAAACTGCCCCTCTCTTACCAATGCCTGCCCATAACTCATAGTAACCCATCATCTCTTATATTAAGCCTCCTGTTTCTTTTAACAACCCCACCCAGCCCTCTTGTACCAGCTCCACTACTTTTTGGTGCTGAGTGTGCTATAAAAAAGCCCACACTAGAAGCAAATTCAGGTACTTGTAGGTGTCTGCTGCACCTTTCATATCCCTCCCCCCCCCCCCCCCCTACTACCTTAACTGCTAAGGGGAACTGATGATGTGTGTGGTGAGGATTGTTTCAATTGGGCTAAAGCTCTTACAAAAAATAGGTCCGCAATGCGTACTTGTGTGGGATTTCATTCAAGTTTGAGACGGTTTGAATAAATGAGACAAATTGTTTTGTTTTGTTGTCATTCATTCCCTTTTGCGCAGTAAGGTATTACAGTTATGATTCGTGTTCTAAACTTTGAGAAGGGGAAAGCAAAATTTAAGTTTTGAAAGAAGTAGACAAAAACTAAATAACTGACATTTCAAACACAAATTATTTCGTAAGAGCTAAAACTCCAGTTCATTTCAAATTTTTAAAAGCAACAATAGTCTAGATACCCAGTGTACAGTGTAGTGCATATTAACTAAAAAAAACATGGTATTGATCGGTAGCATCGATAGGAGGAATCAAAGTTTAAACACTAAATATGTGCCGCTTCCCTCAACTTGTTTGCTATTGTATTGGTAAACAAGAGTCCAGATTTAAATGCAATGTCGATGATATCTAGTGCAAATAAAGTAACAAAACCTTATGGTATCCGTGGTTACTGCTGGACTATTAAAATAGAGCAATAAAACATGTACAATAGCTGAACAGGGATACCCAGGCTGTTAAAACAGCTCCAGTGTAGTGCATCATAACTAAAAAAACATAGTATGGAGCGGTAGGAGGCAGGTACAAAACACAGGTCACAGGTCATTGTTTTACCAATACAGAAAGTATCCTAAACATTCATAAAAGCTAACCTTAGGCCAAAAAACTTCTGTTTAGGCCTAATTAGAATGGGTACCAATCTGTTTTCTTTAGCAAAAGTATTATTGCATTTGTCAATTAAGGTCCTTCCAGCTGTCATCAAATGTAATGTATATTATTGAAGGTTGTTTTGTGTCTTTATTGACATCCATTTTGACAATCATACCTATTTGACCATTACCGTACTAAGCCTGTCTGCTATGTCAACATTAGTAGTTAACATAACGCTGGCTGTTTCTTTGACAAGGATGTCATGATCAACTCCACCTGTTGCTAGTACTCCAGTGAACATCCTCATCAGTCTGTGACCCCGTTGTGAATTTATTTCACAGTTCAATGAATGGTTGGTCATCTTTTTGTCTCATAATCTCTGTAAGCTCAGTCATCTTAAAAACATGCCAAGGGTGGTAAAGGTTTAAAGCATCATAGTTGGTGGTAGTTCATATTAATCACCAACAGCAATTACACTTAGTAAATAATTGAGAGCTAGAAGGAACAAATGTTTCTTTTAATCTTTGGTGAACATGAAGTAAAGCAGTATTTATTGTTGTTCCATCAATGTTAATGGCAGCTGCTCCAGTAGGTGCTAGTAGAAAAACTGTAGGGTTCTCTGGATT
>OX421449.1:22875311-22880311 GCA_949126865.1 Montipora capitata | reverse complement strand
TCCTTTTCCTTTTCTAGATCATGAAATTGTTCCCTCCAGTTGTTTATTTCTTGTTCAGCAAGGCCTAGCTTTTCTTCTAGGTAAAAAATCTTTGATCTCCATTCATCAACTGTTATTACTTCACCTGCCAGAATACCTATCTTTTTGTAGGAGGCAAGAAATTCCTTCCTCTGTTTTGGACTACCCTTCTTATTTAAGAGCTTCCTCTTAGCCTCTGCCAAGTTTCCAAGCTCATACAATCTCGATTCCAACCTCTCACTACTTGGATTTAATCTCAAAGTGTTACCTGGTATGTTGAGATTTACGAGGTTGATGAACCCGCCGACACCAGTTTGCATGTTGAGGAGCTTCTTCCATGAAGCAAGAGCATGGGATTTAATCTGTAGCCAAAACAACACCTCGTTGCATTTTTCACGTTCCTGTAAAACGTATTTCAGCTTTGTATTGGGGCAGTCAGTGAAGGAAATAATACAACTTTTGTCGTATGTGAAAGACATCGTTCAGAGTAATGTCATAGACCCCCTGATCAACCCTATAAATTTGACATATAAATGGCGCCTTTTCTTTCAAAAAATCCCGCAAAAAACGCTATTTGTCGAGGCCTAAATTGGTACCCAGTCTCTATATCGGTTGAACAATACGCCTGGAAGGTAATTCATCACCGATTCCGAAACCCCTAAAGGTAAGTTGTGTTCAGATTGTTGCATTATGAGGTGATAAATCTTGTTCCCAAAATATTTTTAGCTGCTTTGACCGTGAAAACATCTCATAGAATAACAGTATTCTTTTTGTTGAAAACCGAACCCAATTTCTTGTCTGCAATAGTAATTGAGGCTCATAAACAAAGTTTGGGAATATGTGATCAAGACGAGATACCCCCAAGCCCGATCGCTTCGATATTTTTTTTCACAGAAGGCATTTAGAAAACAACTCCTATATGCCTTCTTAAATTGAACAGCGCCATTACGGCTGCATTGCAACTGCGCATGTTGGTTCAACTTTTCTGGCGATGTTTTACTTCGCATTGATCGTTAGATGTAAACCCTTTTGTCCCGTTTGCAAAACGACAAGGAAAACATGATATAAAACGTTTTGTGGTAACAGATGAGCTCCGAAAAGGTTAAATGGTATCTAGATAGCCCACATAATCTGTCAAATCGTAGTTTACCACTTAATTTTGTTGCTTACCTCGACTTTTGTTGACAAAGCGACCACACCGACTTTTGAAGCGGCCTAATAAAGGCCCACTTTAATCATTGTTTAACATATTTATACATGACATAGAATTGCTATTGTAGTTAATAGCCATATAGTTGGAATTTAAAAGGATGAAAAACATTTAAAGCTACGGTCGCAAAGTCCAAAAACCATCCGTCTAATGATGATGATGATTCTGATGATGATGAGGATGACATTGAGGGTGACGATGACAATATTAAATGATGATGACGATGTTGGCAACCATGATGGCAACCATGATGGTGATGACAATAGCGATTGAGGTGTAGGAGGAACAAATTAATGAATACATTTTCCAGGAGACAAGACTTATACATCTAGAATGTCACACTTCTCTTATATGGTTTTCTTTATTTCGCCATAGTTAATAGAGGAGAATGGTTAGGAAGGGCGGCGAGACTCTTTGAAGTAGGTTATTGTTCACCTTTTTGGGTTGTCACGTGACAAGTAACGTGCACAACATCAACATGGCGTCATTCGAGTTCGGTTGATAAGCGAAGTGTTCTGACTAAAATGCTCTTGATTATTGTATATTTGACTACGAAAACTACAAAAACGTGCTCTTATACATGCCTGGAGATAACTGTTCTGTGGTTGGCTGCGGTACTTGCCGTAGAACTAAGGGGATTAGGATATGGAAGCTTCCCGCCGCACGAAACGAGGCATATCGTTAATGGCACAAAGATTGGCTCAATGAGCTCACCAAATACAGAGTAGCAGATAAAGACTTCCAAAGGCAGATCGAAAACGACAAAGTCTTCACTTGTGAAAAACATTTCCATGAAAGTGACATCGAAACATGTAGGTTTGAGCATTTTACTATTCATAGAGTGTATGTCTTCGTGAATCAGACGTTTCAATCATACCATAGTTATGATTAGACCTGGGACTTCAATGTCAACTGCTTTTTGAATAACAAGTATTAACATTACTCTTATATACTTTCTGTTAGTTGAATCGGCGAAAATGACAAAGAAAAGACCGAAGTTTGGAGCGCTTCCATTGCTAAACATGCCTCAGAAAAGCCACCAGAATGTCAGCAAACCAACAAGATCCTTAAGATCAGTGGTGGGGGAAGACAGCGACGATCACCTAAACAAAGGGAAAACAGCATGCTATAAAAACTTCCCTGACTTCTGCAAGAGAGTACAAGCGCTGAAAAGCATGCGTGAATGGTCTGTTGAAGTAGAAGAGGACAGAGTTGTCTTCAAGAAGACCAAGGCCTCTTTGTGTTTACCAGAACTGGAGTTGATTGTTGACGATAGTCTTGGCTTTACTATCATTGCTTACGGATGGCTGTTACCAGATGACCATATACTTTATATGGAACATTTGAGGTCAATGAAAAACATAAAACTGAGTGACTTAGTAGAAGAGCTTACACGGGGTTATATTGTCTGCCCTGGAATTGAACAATCTGAAATGAACTCAAACATAATTCACCATGTAATACCAAAGTCAGTTGATCCTTTGGCCTGTGACGACCATGAACGCCAAAACGTTGCTTACAAAGAATATTGGCGTTCACGTAAATGCCAGCTTCTGGTGCAGAGTGTGGAACACTGTCCTTCCTGTTATGAACAATCATATACAGGGGAGAGAGCAAGACAAGCAAAGCAAAGAAGAATATCCCAACCTGCACATCTTTATGCACCTGTTTCTAAAACAACCCAGAAAGACTGAAGTTGACTTTGAGAGAACAACGTTTAAGATGTGTGGAACTTGAGTGTCAACTCAATGAAATGAAGACAGAAATTATTAAATCTAGTGTGGAGGTTGATCACAACTTAAGCAATGACGTCACTACTATTCTCAGTGAAACACAAGAGAATATAACACCTTTTATGAATCTGTTTTGCCAGCAGCAAAAGAAGTTACTCCAAAGTAGTCCAAGTGGCGTGAAATACCATCCCATGGTTATACGTTACGTTCTCTCTCTAGCTGCAAAGTCACCCACCTGCTATGAAGAGATCCGCCAGAGCAAAGTCCTAGTCCTGCCAAGTCAAAGGACACTTCGTGATTATCGCAATTGCATAAGGCCTACAAGGGGATTTCAAGACAGTGTAGTAGAGGAACTTAAGTCATTAACTGATTCCTATTTTGACACACAGAGATATGTTGTATTTCTATTTGACGAGATGAAAGTCCAGTCAAATTTAGTATTTGAAAAGCATACTGATGAACTCATCGGGTATGTTGACCTTGGAGAGCCAGACATTAACTTTGGAACTCTTGAAAAGCAAGATGACATTGCCACTCATGCTTTAGGATTCCTTGTCAGAGGTGTTTGCACAGAACTGAAATTTGCTTTGGCTTATTTTGCAACAACTGGTATAACATCAGCTGAACTCATGCCTCTCTTCTGGGAAAGTGTGTGTATACTAGAAACGACCTGTAACTTGTGGGTGATAGCAACAACTTCAGATGGCGCTTCCCCTAACAGAAAGTTTTATCGCCTACACAATGACCTGGATGGTGATGCAGGAAAAGATGTATGCTACAGGACCATCAATCTGTACACACCCCATCGCTTCATCTATATCTTTTCAGATGCCCCCCATCTGGTGAAAACTACTCGCAATTGTCTTGATCACTCTGGTTCTGGTACATGCACCAGGTATGGGGTAAAATCAATATAAATTATTTATAATAGCCAACTGACCCTCCACCCCCTTCAAACACACATGTAGATGCACACATCCAACATTTCAGTAATAACATTCTAGAAACTAGTATATCTAAATGGTAATAAATCTGCCAAAGGGGAGAACAATATTAACTATGCTAACATTTACCCTATGAACTGAACAGTGAAGAATTGATTTGCTCAAGACATATTTGAATCGTTATGATAGGAAATCAATTGAAATTGTTATTGGGTTGGGTGCTTTGTTGGAACATGCAGATACACACACACACACACACACACACACATTTAACCCATGTTATTTAATTGTAATTTCAGGTACATGTGGAATAATGGTCTCTTCATCCTTTGGCAGCACATCGCTCAACTCTTGTACCAAGATGTTGAAAGTGGTTTGAAGCTGTTACCAAAGCTTACATATGACCATATTAATGTCACCTCATTTTCAGCCATCCGAGTTAATCTTGCAGCTCAAGTGTTGAGTGCCTCAGTAGCTACTGTCCTCAAAGCCTTCAGTCCTCCAGACACAGCAGCAACATATATATATATATATACACACATCAAGACCTCTATTTAATAGCCACCATCATGACTTTAAGTGGCCACGGTCCCAGTGTGTGTTTTGTTGTTGTTGTTTTTATAATGCATATTTGTGCCATTTTCTGTATATTTAATGTAACCTCGAGCTTCTCTCCATTTTAAAGGTTTCTTCTGGGCGAAGGGATGGAATATGTCTTGACAGAACGATTTTGTCAAGACACTCTGGAAGAATATTTTGGCAATCAAAGAAAATTGGGTAGACGTAGTGACAATCCAGATGTGTGAAGTGATGACAATGCAATCAGAACACAGAGATCAATTTCCTGCCAAAGTGGAAACACCCGTGGAAGAAAGGACAGAAGTAAAGCATGGATGAATGTGTCTGATGATCCTCTACCCAAGAAGAAGTCAAAGAAGAAATAAAACATTGATCAGACAATCAGCTAACATGTAGATATTTTAATATTCTAAATATTCTACAAAACACACCATTCAGTGCCAATATTGATTATCAAGTGTGCTTTTCACTGCTTTCATTGTTTGTGTCATTCAGAATATCACTAAATTTATTATT
>OX421449.1:22845311-22872811 GCA_949126865.1 Montipora capitata | reverse complement strand
GGCCCCCCCTCCATAACTCAGCAATTACTCCAGGACCCCCCTTTTTTTTAGTGGCCAAAATTTCAGGGCCCCCCTAAAAGAATTGTCCCTTACCCTATGAGCAGTGAAACTATTATTGATAATATAATATCTTTAATGAACAAGCGCTCACAATAATGGTCAGCGAATGAAATTCTGAAAAGCTTTTATTCCTTGTAACAGTTATAAATCTCTACAATAAAAGTAAAGGACAGTACAAAACAAAGAAATAAGCAGGTTACAGAATGATAAGCTTGTCAGTCTTTTATTATCATGTTGACCATGTCAACACGAACATCGTAAAAAGCACAAATACATTTTTGTCCAAAAAAAACCCTTTTCCTTTTTTGACATGCAGACTTCTTACAACAATGTTGACACTATCAACACCAACCCAAAACTGTGTTTGTTGCCGTCAGAAATTGTGTTAATGACTTCCTGTAGCGCGCAAGTCAACACCCAATTGCGTCCAAAATGATTGCCAATTATGGCAATTTCAGCATACCTCAAAATGACACATTTTCAAACACCATGTTTCACTATGTAAACCCACCCGAACTTAACAACGTTACCTTCAAAGCTTACAATACAACTGTCATGTATGCAAGGTCTCGCCCCGAAAAACAAATTGACAGCCCAGCAATACGGAGGTAAAACAACTACAGAAGCAATTGCAAAAAGGTTGAGACACTCAATCGAAAATTCACTTCCTCTTCCTAAAACCAGTCTTCCAGTTCATAAGGAAAGTCTCAACGCCCCTCCCTCCCCTACCCCCTTTTACAATGTTGATACCCTTTGAGTGCCAAGTGGAAATGGAAACACCTTTGCTTGGGGGAGGAGGAAGGGGGTTGGGGATGTGCTGACTTGAATGACATGCATTGTACAGTTATTAACAGTCACTGCCTCAACTCTTTTTGCAATTGCTTGTAGCGCCTCCCCCGCTCCCTGCTGATGATTGAGATGAGGGTACATACATGTGAGGAACATGCCGAGCTGAAGGACGGTTGGTTTGTACAGGTCAGAAATCTTTGATTTGATTCCAAGCGTCTTGCAACAAATAGCCTGGCAAAAAACACACGTTATACTAGTGAGTTTGAGGTTGTGCATTATGCGAAAAGACTGGTTGAAGGTCTTTATTAAGAATTCATTGTACAGACGTGCATCAATTTACAAGGCAAAAAATTGAATAAAACGACAAACAAATATTAATTACTATTAAAAAGACATCTATCAATAAAAACAGGTTTAAAACGACTTGTCTGGACCATACGTAGAATATCATTGTGCGACCTACGTTGTAGTTCTCAACTGCCATGATAGAAGATTGCTCAGAGCAGTGTTGGTGGAAGAGATCCTTCGCCATAACTTTGTATCTCTTTTATGACGAACGTCCAAGATACTGTGCTGCTTTAAGCAGTAACCCAACTTGTAACATCTGGCAAAGAGGTTATCAATTCTACTAAAATACATGTATTTGCTATAAAAAGAACACCCCCAGACCTCAATAGCACATGTTAAGACTGAAAGGATCAAACGTTGAAAAAGTAAGTCCAAATTCTCAATAAAGTGGCGATAATATTTACATGTTGTTAAAATATACAACCTACTGGTAGCCTTACTAAGTAAATAATCAATATAAGTGTCCCAGATAATTGTTATTTAATTCCAGTTGACAATAAAAATTCGATTTTCATTCCTGAACAAAGGAAGAACTGATTAAACCACCTTTTAAAAATACGCATCCCTTTTAAATAATGCATCCGTAAAAATAGCAAACGGTTTAGTGCCCAAGGAAATAATTTGTGTGCTAAGTATGAGCTGTTACTGGTATTCTGTTTCGTCGTTGTCGTTCTCTTTCGCTCAGTCCTTTCGTTTCTGTTCTAGACATAGGTCCTCCAGGCATCATGTAACCTTATCAGAGCTTCTAAAGATATGCCAAAAATTGCAATACAGAGAAAAAAGTGGCTCTAAGCAAATTAAAAATAAACATGCAGCTGATGCTTGACTTGAATAACTGCGTAGCCACCAGTGTGGACCACAGATATCATGATATGTCAAACTGGATTGAAACCAGCGAAAAATGCAGAAAGAAAACATCTTCCAAACCGTTTTCCACCTGAACACGAAAAGCGTTGACTGTTTAAGAACTTTCGTTTATATATAGTATAGCCGGGTTGAGTCACAGAAAGCGCGCAAAAAATGAAGCCTTGCTTATGTTCAGGTGAGTTAACCTAGGTTTGAGCCTGCAATCCAATCGAAAACCAGTACCTGGTCAGCGGTCAACTTAAAAAACAGATGACCTTGGTGAGCTTAAGCTTGAGACTGCGATATGGTCATGTGATACTGGTCAGGAGATACCTTGTTTTGACAGGTGTCTATTAATCAAAAGATGGATGTCCAATATCAAAGATGTATGCTGTAAACTAGCATGACACTGGTCACATTGGCACACATGGAGGGGTGGACTTACGGACGTACGTACGTATGTGATTTCTCACATCGATGGGTTACCATATTTTCTTAATAGTGGTGCTCCACGCGCGCTCAGAGCTCCGCTAATATTAACTTGCTTCAATTTACAGCAAAGGATATCGTGTGATACAGAGTGAAAGGAAAAAATTCTGGCAAAATCGGCGCTACCTTAGCCATGTATGTTGACATTTCATTAATGCCATAGTAGAGTTATGGCCATCACGATAAGCAAACTGATCTAAATGGATATAATCTTTACAAATACTGGAAAGTTGAAACCTTTGGACCAATTGTTCAAAGAGTCTCATAATAACAGGGGTCGAAGCTGGGTACAACTAGTCAAGGGTCACTCCTTTGGTAGAGGCTTGATGTGTGCCATCTTCCAAGAGAACGGAACTTTAACAGAGAGCTGTTAAACACATAGGTAACAGCAGGAGCAAGCTCATGGGCAAAATCTCTTAAAAGCAAGTAGGGGAGCTCATCCGGGCCACAAGCAGTCCTCTTAAGCTTGGAAAGAAAATCTGTGACAACATGAAGAGGTATTCCAGGTATTCTTGCATCATCAGGGAAATCAATTTGTGCAGGGGTACATATTCAGGGTCTGAATTTATGCTACAAAAGTATTCATTAATGGCGTCTTGATAAATAACTGAGCTAATCAACTGGGGCTGAGTATCTCTTCCAGTGATAGTATTGACAGTAGACCACCATGCACGCGAGCCCCTACCAGACGTACAAGATTCCTGCTTGACAGCTTGTCGTTGCTTTTCGCTAATAAGATGGGTAATTCTGTCCTCAAGGCCAACAGGGAGCGGTTTAGATCTCTTTTGCAGCCTATTCCTAAATTTCAAAAAATTTTTAACCAATGGCGAAATAAAAGGAAGATCCCTGGAGAATATACAAACAGAAATCAGAGGGAAACACTCGTTCAACATGGTCCAAAGGGTATTACATAACTCGTCACACTTCAATTCACAATCAGCAGCAGAAAAAACCTCTTTCTAAGCAGATAAGCCATATGAATTTTCCTATGTTCCCTAACATCTCTAAACAGTATGCTGCTACGTTTAACTTTAGCAGATGTTAGTGGGCATGCAATAACCATATTGTGGTCAAACCTAATAGCAGATCTACTAGGTCTGACCACAATATGGTTACTGCATGTCCACAAACATCTGCTAAAGATTAACGTAGCTGGTTGAGAACCTTATGGATTGTCGCCATGCTTGTTGCTGGAGTGTTTATCGTAGGTAAATAGCCCACATTACTCTTGACGATACATTCGTGACCATGAACTTCAAGAATAATAATAATATTAATAATAATAATGATAATAATAATAATAACAGCATTTATTAAAAAAATTAAAAAGTTGAGCAAAGCTGATGTGGTGGTGTACAATTAATAAAATTAGAGCTAATTAATTACAATTAAACTAATATAAGAACTTGACGTATTTACAATTTATGTGGCTTCAAAGAACACCTGAGTGACTTTTTAAAAGCGCCAATGTCACAAATTGATCTCATTTGGTTTTCCAGGCCATTCCACCGAATAATTAACTTATATGAGCACGCTTTCTTGATCATATCAGTCCTAGGCCTGGGTAACCTAAAGGTCATGTTCCTCCTGAAATTGTATCTACTTTCATACTTTACAAAATGACAGCTCATGGGACATGGTAAAAGATGATAATAAGCCTTATGCACTAGAATTAGTAATCGTTTCTCATACATAGTCTCCAAGGTACTCCATTTTGCTGTGGCAAGAACCGCCTTGCTTGGCGTACTCCAATCTAAGTTAAATATTATTTTTGCCGCTCTGACAAGTATAGATTCCAGTTCTGAGAAAAGCACTTGACCGCAAGAGCCCCAAAATAGAGATCAGTTCTCGCCTGTCTAGGCAGAAAGTACAGTGATTTAAGTAAATTCAACTTCTGCGAATACAACTTCGTTAGTTTCTATACATCTATACATGATGATCCCATTT
Source organism: Montipora capitata (assembly GCA_949126865.1). Taxonomy (NCBI): domain Eukaryota; kingdom Metazoa; phylum Cnidaria; class Anthozoa; order Scleractinia; family Acroporidae; genus Montipora; species Montipora capitata. The sequence goes on along the minus strand of OX421449.1, from coordinate 22,868,332 downwards.
AAGAGCGTTGTCTATCTGGACACCTAAGCATCTCGTAGAAACCACCTCCTTGATAACAAAATCACCCATCTTAATAACTTGTTTCGGCCCAGTCAGTTGACCGCGTCCACTGAGCAGCATATATTCCGTGTTAGTAGGATGGGGAGTGAGACAGTTCTCACAACACCATGTATATAATCTTGCTAGGACTTCATTTAATCTGGAAGCCACCAGATCAGAAGCAGAAGCCGAGACATAAACGGTGGTATCGTGTGCATATGTGTGAAGCTGTGTGTAGCCATGTATACCCTCAGTGATATCGGGCAGGTCATTACAGAAGAGGGAAAACAGTGTGGGGCCCAGCACCGACCCTTGTGGTACACCAAAAGTAACTGGCATAGCTTGAGATTGACACCCATTAATCGTTGTTACTTGTGTTCTTCCAGAGAGATAATCCCTTATCCAACACCATAAATCCCCAAGACTCTGAAGTTTTCGGAGCAAAATGGAGTGGGGAATCGCATCAAATGCCTTACGAAAGTCAACAAATATCACGCCTACAACATATTTCATGTCCAGCACTCGTCTCCAGTCATCCGTTTATCTTCACTAGCAACAGCTCGGTGGAATGACCCTTTTTGTACGCCCACTGATGAGGGTTTCCAAGTCCCTGTCCTGTGACATGCGTGGTAATAGTTGACGACACCACTGACTCCATCAATTTTCCAGGCACACTTAGAAGCAAAATAGGCCTATAATTATGCTTATCAGTTTCATCGTCACTTTTATAGAGAGCTGAAATGTTTGCAGCCTTCCATGTAGCCGGTACAGTGTTTTTTTTGTTTTGTTTTTAATAAAACAAAGCAGACACTACTTACAACACTAAGTACAATACCATTTACAAAACATTACTTACACTACTTACTACACAATATTTCCTAGACCTCAATTCTTACACTACTTTTAACAGTTTGTTTTTCTTTTATTTAGTTACCTCACACCTATGTACTTAGTAAAATGCAATTCAACACGGGTTTCCACTTAGCCTCTAGCATCTTCCTACTATTGTACTTAGCGGCAATATGACATTCAGTTTTACATTTTTTTTAACTAGTTCCTTATAGGAAGGGAAGAACGGACGACAGTTATTCCTACGACAGTTCCATAAATGTAGCTTACCTAAAACAATTAAGTAATTAAACAGAGAACATTTAGTATCTGTGACACCAACTAAAATAGACTTTAACTCAAGTTTCCTTTGTTCTTTGGCTATAGGGATCCAATAAGATTCAAATTCTTCCCAAAACGTGCGTGACTAAACACAGTAAAAGAATAAATGATCAATTGTTTCCGCACCAGTATCAAAAAAAGTGGAGAGATCGCTTTGTATTAAACCTATCTTAGCTAAGCGGGAATTTGTGAATAAAATGTCATTCAGTATTTTAAATTGAAAGCATTGTACATATGTTTCACAGATGCAGGACCTTATTAATGAGAAGGCCTTTTTATTTCCACATCATCAATAGAAAATTTTGATTTCAACTTGGTGAAGCCTCTGGATTTCTTACTGGGTATAAGCAGACTGTAGATCTCCCTAGACTTACTAAGTGCTGGATCAAAAATTCTGTCACCAATCTTAAATTGCAGTGATCTAACATGATCTCTATTAACTTCACGGCTTCGAATTCTTAGATGACTTGGTACAGCGCAACGAATACCAGTCCAGATCAGAAAGTTAGAGTCTTTTAAACCATTGTTTTGCAAGGTTAAAGGACTCTGTGTTACTCAAATCAAATTTTAAGTCACTTAAAAGAACAATGCCGGTACAGTGTTGCAAGTGCTTGTATTCAATACAGACAACAAAGATGGAATAATTGAGTCACCAGCAAACTTTAAAAGTTTTGGTGCAACACTGTCGGGTGCCAAGGCTTTATCAACTTTCAGCTTAGCCATCGAGCAATATCCTCATATGATAAATTTATGTTCATAACACAGGCTGTGACGGTGGAAATATGAACGTTGCTTTGAGTCAAGTTGGTATTCTTCAGTTCGTTGGCCAGTTTTTCGCCAATAGTTGAAAAGTGCTCATTAAGTATGTTGGCCTTGTCCAGGTCAGTGGTAACAATTTTTCCATCCGCATTTCTGATCCCTAATATCGGAGCAAATGATTTGCTGTTTGTCGCATTTCTTACCAGGCTCCAATAGGATTTACAATCCTTCACTTCATTAAAAAGTTGCAAATAGTAGCGGAGCTCCACATGCGCCGCACCATAGTTAAGAAAATATGGTTTTATAGCCATGAAGTCATGAACGTCCGTACGTCCACCCCTCCATGTATGCCAATGTGACCAGTATCATGCTAGTTTACAGCATACATCTTTGATATTGGACATCCATCTTTTGATTAATTGACACCTGTCAAAACAAGGTATCGGCTGACCAGTATCAAGTGACCATATCGCAGACTCAAGCTTGGAGCTCATCGAGGTCACCTGTTTATTTTAAGTTGACCGCTGACCAGGTACTGGTTTTTGATTAGATGGCAGGCTCAACCCAGGTTAACTCACCTGAACATAAGCGAGGCTTCATTTTTCGCACACTTTCTGTGGCTCGACACAGCTACACGGCCATACTATATATAAACAAAAGTTCTTACACAGTCAACCCTTTTCGTGTTCAGGTGGAAAATGGTTTGGAAGATGTTTTCTTTCTGCATTTTTCTCTGGTTTCAATCCAGTTTGACATATGATATCTGTGGCCCACGCTGGTGGCTACGCAGTTATTCAAGTCAAGCATTGGTGGGATGTAAACTTAAAGCTGAGTGTTTATTTTTAATTTCCTTAGAGCTGCTTTTTCTCTGTATTGCAATTTTTGGCATATCTCTAGAAGCTCTGATACAGTTACATGACGCCTGTAGAACCTATGTCTAGAACAGAAATGGCTATTGTGTGATTATCTGAACGACAAAAGGTAAAATTAAATTTAAAAAACCCTGTCCTGTTTAGCATGCTTCCCATCTGGTCACCATAGAGTATATGCAGCAGGTCAGGCATCTTTGCCAACAAAGGTTAAAAGTAACATCTCTTCATACAGTTATCTTTGGCATATTATTTCCTGGGGACTGGTTGTCATGGTCAAATGAATGTCAAAAACGACCCTAGGGTTAATGCAGCATAATATTCTTGTCAATAAAGCATCCTCCTCCTTCTCCTCCCCATCATTATCATCATCACCATCATCATCTATTGTTCTTATTGCTATTGTTACTGTGTAGGATTATCTCCCGGCGCTGGTTCCCAATCAAAAGGACTGTATTATTCTGGTTAAAATATTGCGTTCTTATTTTACTCAATTACACTTTCAAAGCCTACTACACTCGTTCGTTCATCATTCAATCTGGCCTAAAAGCCTTTACATCAATAGCTTTATGCAATGTTTAAAAAACGAGCAGCAGTGAGTGTTTTTAGACCTGATAAAACACGTGCTGTGAGTTTTTTGAACGGCTTAAAAAACATTCCATAAAGAGCGTGTCCCTCTGGACTCAAAACAGTGGTTCAAATTGTTAGCATACAAGAAAAACAAGCTATGCCTTTTTAGTATTCTTTATATAAAGAATACTAACAAGGAGTGTTTTATCAGGATATAAAGCTCATACACGTGATGTTTTATCGGTGTTTTGATAGGCTATTAGGCTCATGAATTATTAATGAGTTTTAAAAGCAATATCGAAATATGATAACAAAGGGTTTGCGGTTACCCTTATCTCATGCTATTATAATACAACCACTAAAGCTTATACTCTGTTTCATGAACACATGTTTGTTAGGGCCACTAGGGACAATACTTTTATAGTAATAGGTGTTACCCTCTTTAAATAAAGGTTATCTATCATTTACTAAATACGTGTCACACTTTGACTTGTGTTGCGTTACAATGACTATTATCAGACACCCTCCTCCCCCCCCCCCCCCCCCTCTTGACCTGTCAGGGTCTCAAGCACCACTCAGAAAACCAAGTCAATTGTGTAAGTGACAAAAACCGATCAGTGATCAAGCATAGCCTGTGTTCTCCGACAAGAATGCAGTGCTGCCGCACGCAGTGGGATTTCCCTCCCCGTACACAGTCATTTCTATTTCTCTGCTTTTTTCACTCGATTCCCTTTGCACTGACCGCTGTCGTTCTCACTCACTTCTTTCATCACAACTTACCTCCAATGGATACAGCTTTTGTACTGCTCTGCTAACAATGACAGGTTTGCCCTTGGTTATGAGTTTCAACTTAGCAACTCTTACAACACCATCCTTGCCCACAATACATTCCAACACCTTTCCCATCTTCCAGTCAGACCTCTTCACATTGTCGTCATGCACCAACACAACATCGGCAATGGTCACCTTGACGTGACTTTCTTTCTTACTTCGGTGATGTTCTCTCAAATCCGTCAGATATTCCTTTCTCCATCGATTCCAAAAATGAGTCCTCATTCTGGCTAGGTATCTAAATCTCCTAAGTAAACTCGTTTCACTGCTCTGGCAGATTCAGCAATTGACGTCCATAGATAAGGTGTGATGCAGTGAGCATTTTCGCTCCAATTTTATCGTAGTCATACGTTAGAGGACGTCGCTTCTAGTTCCATCAAAACAGTCAGCATTAAGTCTTGCGTTACCAAGAACCTATCAAAGACAACGTTTTGTGGTGCCAATCAAGCGCTGGTAAAATCCTCCCCACCAGGGTGCCCGCTCTAAATTGAACCTCCAGTCGATTTGGTTACTCTCTAAATGCTCTTGTACGTCTTGATCATCATGCAGTCGCCTTAACCACTTCTCTGCTGCTTTAAAAGTCTTGGCGTTGTCGGAATTTATCAACAACGGGGTTCCTCTCCGTGCTATGAATCTACGCAGGCATCAAACAAAAGTACTTGCAGTCAGGTCTGTCACTAGGTCGAGATGAACGGCTCGTGTCACACAACATGTGAACAAGGCAATGTAAGATCATTTCTCCCGTAGGCGACTTTACAGACAAGGGACCTTCAAAATCTACACATAACTTACAGAAGGGTATGGCCTTCCTAACTATGAGGTGTGGAAGTGCAGCCACTGGCAGAGATGTGAAGGGTATACCCTGTTGCTTTTTACAGGTCACACATTCTCGTTAAACTTTCTTAACTTCAGTTCTCCAAGAGTTGAGTGGACTCCACTGTGAAGCACTGTTCTGTAGCATTCTTTGATGACAAGTCTAGTAAAGTGGTGATCCCTTGGAATTACAATGGGATGCTGTGCCAGATCCTTGGCCAGATCTTCGTAATTCTGGTTAGGAAAATTCGATCCACACTCGCTGTGTATCCACAATTTCTTGCCCTTCTAACTCACCAACTCTTCCTTTTGTGCCAATTTTTGCTGTCCGCAGATTGTGCAGAAATCGTCTCACCCACACACTAACTCTTGGCAACTTACCCAGCCGACTAAACCTCCTGATGTCAATCACATCAAGATTTCTACTTTCGTTTCCATGTTAGTCAATGTTACAATCACTTTCTTTTCTTCTTCTGTGCTTTCTGAAGTTTTGCAGATCTTTGACACTGGCCAAGCAGGCAACCCGCTGGCCAAACATGCTTATTTCGATCCATTCCTTTCCTTTTATCGGTAGCCCCACCAATTGGGCCGCTCTGAATGTAATAAAGGAATGGTGTCTCACATAACACTCGCACTCTTACGCTCTTACTATCACCGTTATCGACAGCTTGCGCAGTTTGCCATGCAACCCTCCTGACGGACCCTACATGAAAAGTGGGACTATCAATTCACTGTGCACCTTGTATCGCATCGCTTGCCCCGGATCCTATGCGTTGAAGAGCGAAGGCATGGCCCGAATTATCGGAACAAACAGCGCCAATGCACTCACTGTTGCAGGTGCGACCAAAATGATCCGATTGCATGCTATTCCCTTATCACAAATAGAAACATGATGTTTTCCCATGCAAACACTACAGGATATTCTCGATTTACAATCACGTGAAATATGGCCGTTTCGGGTGCAAATAAAACACCTAGCATACTTACGTAAAATATGTTTTTGCTCCTCTACAGATTTCACAGTCTTGGTGGGCATGCCCACCCTTACAATACGCACAAAAATCATGCGGTTTCGCCAGTAAGGCGCTTGCAGAGTTCAATCCTATTCCTGTTCGTCCTCCCTTGACTTTAGACTGATTTAGAAACAGGACGCAAGAGGTCTAGGACTCGCTGTTTGGCCGTGTTACATCCCGGGAAACTGAGACCGACGGGACGTCCATCTATTTGATTTAGCACGGGAAAGAAGACGCATCGTCGTCCAGTGATGTTTACAAACATGGCGAACTCTCTTCAAAGTGTCAGAGAAACACTTGTCTTTGCTTATTTTGACGATATTATCGACGAAGAAGAATTTGCAGTTCTTTATGAGGAAAATGTATCAAGAGAAGTGTTTCCTTACTGGAAATATGACAGGTTTTCTTTTGATGACAAGGACGAAACCGAGTGTAAAGTTTAATTTCGATTTCACAAAGCTGACCTGGAGCTACTACTTCATATTTTAGGATTTCCTGATAAGTTTACTTGCTCCTAAGGAACTGTCTGTACAGGTATCGAAGGACTTTGCATTCTCTTAAAAAGACTTGCCTTTCCTTGTAGGTATAGTGACATGGTTTTCAGATTTGGTCGAAATCCAACAGAGTTGTGCTTAATTTTTAACCATGTTCTGGATTTCACCTTTGAAGCACATAACTATCGCTTGAACTCTTGGAATCAACCATTTCTTCTTCCTCGAACTTTGGAACATTACGCACAAATTATCCATAACAGAGGTGCTCCGCTCCAAAACTGTTTCGGTTTTATCGATGGAACTCTTTGTAAGAGTTCAAGACCCAAAAAAAATCAACAAATAGTTTTCAATGGACATAAACGTGCCCATGGAATAAAATTCCAAAGTGTTGTGCTCCCCAATGGGATTATTGCAAACTTGAATGGACCATATGAAGGATGTAGGCATGATAGCACTATGCTGTGTGAATCAGGATTATTGACGGACTTGCAAAGAGTTGCTTGGATAAATGGTCAGCCTTTATGTCTTTATAGTGACCCAGCCTACCCCATTAGTCTTCACTTACAAGCTCCTTTTAGGAATGTACAGCTTACCCCACAGATGGCCATTTCTAACGAGCGCATGTCTGAAGTCAGAATTGCAGTAGAATGGATGTTTGGAACAATCACAAACTATTATAAATTTATAGATTTCAAACAGCAGATTAAAATCGGTCTCAGTCCAATAGGGAAAAGTTACTTAGTTTGTGGAATTCTTCAAAATGCCCATAAATGCTTGTATGGCAATATTGTCTCTGAATATTTTGATTGGGATCCTCCCGATCTTCATGAGTATTTCTGGTAAAAAAAAGTTTACTCATTATGAACTTAATACATTTCATTGTGTCGTAGTAGTGATTAGATGAACCGCATATTAATGAATTTCCAATAAACATATTTATTAAAAATTGAATCATTGGATAATGCAATTCTAGTGTTTTGATCAACGGGCTAAGCTATTTAGCTATATGATGAGCCGTTATACCATGATCTACGGGTATGGTAACTGTATGCATACAGGGTCTATACCGTACACTTTTTTAAGTAGCCTTAATTCACAAAAACAGATTGGACAGATTAATTTATATTTTGTGGGCCTTTTAAAACTGTTTTTTTAAAATTGTTATTTATCTTGTGTTTTGTTGGATATGACATGATTATGTCCCTTAAATATGTACATAAATTTTTTTTACCAGATGTACTCATGAAGATCTGGAGGATGGGAGATTATAATATATATATGCTGAATAATTAAGTAAAACAATTTCTGAAACAATTTTTATTTCAGTAATGCAGTTAAAAGTTTCAAAAGTAATTCACATCGCTTTTTTGCTACAGTTCTTTAGTTCTGTTCCATACAGTCACAAGCTTTGAATGTGTGAAAGTACAACTACTTCAATGAGACAATTTAAAAAGATGATAAGTTTCCACTATATAGTCGAGCTTGTATTCTACTCTGTCATGTATTTGCCTGCCGCATATGGGGGTTCCTTGATTCCAAAATGTAGACTGTTGCAGTAACAATAAAAAGTGAAATGTCCACTCAGGTGGTGGCAAACGCATACGTCAATACTTAAGGTCAACATGAATCTTTGTTATTGTTGTACAGCTTTAAGTACTGAACAACAACAAATGGACCTCATGTTTTCAAACTCAAAATGAATCTTTTTTATTGTCGTGCAGCTTTGAAAACAAGAGCTGCATTTGTTGTTGCTGTTGTTGCATCATGCTTATCATTTGCTGCATCAGCATAGTTTGCTGTTGTTGCTGCTGCTGTTGATTTTCAAGCTGCATCTGCAACTGCTTCTGTTGGAGGTCCAGCTGCTCTTTTCTTTCTTCTCGCTGCATCTCTCTATCTTTTCTTTGTTCTTCAAGCTGTAATTCTCTGAACTTAGCATCTCTCTCTGCTTTCTTTTCAAGCCACAACATGGTCTCTGATCCTCTCCTCCTCTTTTTCTGTTCTTTTATTTGGAACTCCACTTCTTCCTCTTCCACATCTTCAGCAGATCTTTTTCTTGTTTCCCCCATTTTTTCCATAGCCTTTTTTCTGATGTCCAGCGCCTTCTGCTTCTCTAGGTTAGCCTTATCCTTGATACTTTTTGCATCTATTTCTGCTCTTTTCTCCGCCTCATCGCTTAAATGGACACGTTCTTCGAGTAAAATTTCATACTCGGTCTGTGGCTCCCCACCAATGCCGCTGCTTTTCAATTCCTCCGAAATCTTTGCTTTGAAACGCCTTGAAATTAAAGTATACCTATCCCTTGCTCCCCTTTCAGTCAAGCCATCAAACAAATCAGTGTGACATTTTAAGTTTTGCGCCACGACATTCCACACGTTTCCTCTCACTTGACTGCCAAATTTGTATTGAAATACTCCTTGAGCCGCAATCTCCTTCATCATCATCACATCTTTTTCCTCAGTCCACTTCATTGTGAGCCTAAATTTAACAAAACAATTGTGTAAACAAAAACACAAGACTAATGCCACACCATCATGTTGAAGATCAGCTCGTTCGTTGTGAACCCTCGAATTTCGTTGCCTTTACATTTGCTTTTAGATGTTTTTCATAGAATAACAAATAATTAATGTTAAAGCTAGTTTTCACACACTTAGGTTTTAACCTTTACTTACTTTTTTCCTGAATTTGCCATGATTTCTCTTCACGTTCTGGTCAGGATATCAAACTGATGGATTTCACGTCCTAAACGCGACGCCAAATTTAAGATGCGGGAAATATAATCGGTTCCAGTCTCTTTCACATTGTGCCTGACGTCCGCGTCCTGTTCACATCCTGTTCCTAAAACAGCCTTTTATCCTGTAGATAGGGATTCCTAGTTTGCGACACAACATTCTTCCTTCAACAGATCCTCCATATTCCATTCGTGATGGTTCTTTCCTCACGTGATCGGCAATCGCACCCCTTCCGGTAGCTTACCAATAATGGCGGGCACAACAATTCCTTCATATGTAGTAGACTCCCCATTCAGAGCCTTCAGTCCGCGATGATGGACTTCTACTGTGTCATAGAGTCTTCAAAGGCCTGCTCCTTGTTGTGGTATACTGGGCTTACGTTCAAGAGATTGTTTACGTGCGCTCTTTCAATCACAATAGCCTTCCCGAATTGATAGTTTGCCATTGTAAGGGTAAGTCCAGCGGTGAGTGTTTTGGCGGCTCCACCTAAGAGACCACGAAGATACAAACATTTATCGACACTCGAAAGGGCCATATTCGAGTGGATGAAACTTTCATAGCAGTCCCAGAATTCTTAATTTTGGAAGCCTGAGAAGTGGCTGCACTAACTTGTGGAATTTCACTAGCATTAGCGTTCTGTATGTGCTCTTAATGATTGTTGCGCTGATTTGTCCTTTCAGATCACCAGCAGTTCGAACTTTTTCTGCTATTTCTTCGTCAGTTACGCCCTCCACACTCATGAGGCCATTCAAAATCTCTTCATCTAGCTGTCTAAGGCTGGTCAACTTGCCTTTAATTTCGTAAATCTCGGTCGTGTTTCTGGTGTACATTGTCCAGTTGCAACTAGCTCCTTTACTTTGGGAAGAATCTGTGTCACATAGGCCTTATGTCCGCCTCTTGTCTTGTGCCATTCTTCTGGAGTCAAAATGAATCCGGCTCAAAGGACCAAGTGTGCGGGATTATCTCCTGGCGCTGGTTCCCGATCAAAAGGACTGTATCTTTCTGGTTAATTTCACTTTCAAAGCCTACTACACTCGTTCGTTCATCATTCAATCTGGCCTAAAAGCCTTTCAATCAATAGCTTTATGCCATATCGAAATACGATAACACTGTGGTTACCAAAGGGTTTGCGGTTTCCCTTATCTCACGCTATCATAATACAACCACTAAAGCTTATACTCTGTTTCATTAACATATGTTTGTTATCTATCATTCACTAAATATATGTCACACTTTGACTTGTGTTGCGTTACAATGACTATAATCAGACAGTTACCGTATTATTGTTAGTATTATCACCTACTTATCACTTTAAATCTCATAGGAATCCTGTGGCTATGCCCTTAGAGGTGCCAATGATGAGTGCATTATTGTAACAATTCTGTAAATGAGAGGTGTTATCCCTTCTTGTTTTGGGTGCCTCCCTTCCCCTCCCATAGATTTCTTCACACTCTCAGCAGTGAGAACGTTGTGCACTCATAATAATTACGAATACCAGTAATAGTAATCGTTCAGTTGCCAGTAAAGGCTACATTTTCAATGTTAAGGGTCAGCACCCTGCAATTATATTTGTCATTTTATTATTGGCCATCTATTTATACCCATTACCTATTTTTAGCATGACTTTGTCATGCTGCAAAAGACCGTGTAGTATTCTGACATGGAGATCAAATTGTAACTTGCATTATGTACCCTAACCTGATAACTTGTAATTACTTTCTTTCGAAGACATCATCTCTTTTCCTTTGTGTAGAATGGAAAAAGAGAGGATGACATAATTCGTGTTCCTTGACACCAAGGCACCATCATGACTGATTTCCACTTTTATTGGCTCATTTGAAGTGGGGCTGTTGTCATTGTCATTTTTCTGAGACAAAAAATCAACTTTAATTTGATACCAATGGAATTTTCAAAATTTTAATGAAAACTGTCACTCACCAGTTCTGAGATATGATTTTTGAGAAGGTCCTTAAAAGAACACTGCACCCTTGGGGCATCTCCTGGTGTCTTTGTCAGATGGAACTGTTGATTTAAGAGCGTCTCTCCATAAGGTCCTCATATTCAATTTTCATTTAGCTAGTTATAAACATCGACCCTTTATCTTAATAATACAAGTTATTGCGATCATAAGCTTTAATTAGTGTAATAAATCTGACGGCACAAAGTTTATCTAGTTTGAGCTCTTATCGCCTCATGCGATTTAAGCTAAGTCCAGAGGAATAAATTGCAAAAGTGGCTCGTACTCACGGGCTCTTCCACACAACAATGCAAAGTTCCATCCATCATCTGTGAAAATCAGTTAAAATATTTGGCCGCAATCTAATTTTACTTCCACACCTGTGACGTGAAAGTTGTCACATTCGGCCATAATGCGGCCATACAGTGTATTTCCATTGAACACGTCATAAACAAATGTTAGTAACAACGAAGGAAGCAGATCTCTTTGAAATTCCTCTGCGTGGTAAGATGAAACAGTTTCTTACTAACTGAATCACAATAGAAATGCTGGAAGAGTTTTAGTCAAAGCTGCTTTGTAACGAGATATGTTTGTCACATTGACACAAATTCGCTGTACGCCATGTTGTTTTTGTAGCCACTGGCCAGTTTGGTTATGGGCTCAACAACCCTTAACTCTTCCACAGGAACACTCGGTGATCATTGGTGCAAGTTTTTCGATCAACTGGTGTTTTCTATGCCTTGCCTTAAAAGAAATTTCAAAATGGCTACAAATTGATTTCAGCATTTCAACATTAAATGAACCAAGCCTCTGTGTTCGACATAAATCACAAAGATTGTATGAATCATAGTATATTGGATGCTGGACTGATAGTTTATCATACACCTCATCCACTTGTTGTAACCACTCTTCCTCTTCCACCATGTCATCCATGTCATCTTGTGCTTCTTGTGGAGACGTTAGCGCACTGCCTTGCTTTCTCTTTAAAACAAAAGCCTTGAAAAGTATGCCTGGATTTGGTTTCTCGACAGCCACTCTTCTCTAGAAAACAATTGTGCGTTGTCTTTATTTCAAGCATTTCTCATGTCGATGGCAACTTGCTCAGGATCTGCTTTACATCCCGACTCTTCTCCGGCATCAATAATCCTTCACTTGAGAGGAATACCTTGTTCCACCAGCTCTTGGCTTTTGAAGGGCCCAGCCTATAGGAAGAGAGGATGGGGACACTGATGATATTCCTGATTTAGCTCTTGAACGGTTTTCGGAAAGAAGAGTGGTGAACTCTACAACCCATTCACGACGCAACTGATCATACACAGATTCCTGGCTTGTTTTGGTTTCATGTTTAGTGTCATGTTGTTGTTGTAGAGATTCAAAACTTTGAAAGGATGCACTGCAGCCCTCCTGGGGACACAGGAACAATGTGGAAGCTTCAGACTGTTTGCTCTTCAAACTTTTCTTCACAGAAATATCGAAAAAATTCTGTTTTTCCCTGACTAATATTGAAGTAGGACCCTGCAGTTTACGCACAACGTCGGTGTAATTTACAGCTTTACCCTGTCCCACAGAGTACGCTTTACGTACGCAAATTCCTCGAGCCTCGCATTCGAAGTTGTGGTTTGCACTGAAGTTTGCCGTTCACTTCACAAACAGAGGCGGTGACACCTTGGACACGTCTCTCTAGGAGTAATTCTCTCATGTCAGCCACTGACTGACAGGGTCAATGTGGTGGTGGTGTTTTGCTGTGTTTAAAGTCCGATTTTGTATCAGTTCGCCGCCGTGATCTTGAAATGGATGAAGTTGAGGCTGTTGTGTGTGAAATATCTGATATAAATAACTTCAAAATGATTATTGCAGTATTCTACCTACCACCCAATATGGACTCTGGATATTTACAGAATGTTTTGAATATTTTTTACAGTGTTCATCGAACTGGAACAAACATTTTTATTTTGGGAGATTTTAATTTTCCCAATGTTAACTGGTCGAACTACACTTCATCATCCAATTTTGATTCCATATTTATTGAATGCCTATATGATTGCTTTTGGTCTCAGTTGATAAATGTACCAACACGATGTGCTAATGCCAGAGCCAGAACGCTTGATTTGCTTATTACTTCAGTTCATTCATCATCTTGTAAGAAACAGTCACTCTTCCATTCGCTAACAAATAGTTGATGAATCTGCCCGTAGCCAGTGTTCATTTTGTAGCGCTGACTTCAAAATACAACAGGAAAATTTCTTCTCGTTTGTAAAATAAAATGTTGGAACCATTAGCTCTCCAATTATGACTTCCATTCCATCTTCATCACTTGTTATTTGAACTTTGTGACAGCCTCATTCATTCATCTTATCCCAAAGTTCATTAAGTAAGGTTACAATTTTCTTGTCCAATTGCAGTCGTTGCAAACGGTTTGTTAATGCGTCCATCTCCAAAGCAAAAATCTGCTGTTCGATCATTCGGTCCATCTTTGCATTGAAATATTTTTTTTCCATTACCTTTATACACGTGTCCATTTCAGGGTATGCCATAAGGATGAAAAGCAAACCGGGTTGACAGGTTTTTGCTATTGAAGACTTTTGAATACTGATCATCTTCAAAACTGGTTTTTCTAACCAACCCTTAAACTTGTTTCAACTTGTTTGACTGTGACGTCAGTGCCTTCTCATTGGTTCTTAGCTACTCCATTATTCTTTCCCTTTATAAGCTCGATACTACCCGGCTGGTTGGGCAGAACCGTACCACCAGAACACACTACAGTTCACACCAAATAAAAGTAAAATTATAACACAATTCAAACCAAATATATGACGTGCAGTTAATTTAAACCTCTGCCGCCATCTTGAATATACCCTCGTGCACCTATGTGGTATGCATCTCATTATAAACCCTAATCCAAAAGCCGGTTTGGGTAGAATTTTCCGCCTGAATCTATTTGCATACATGAATAAAATTCGTCTAGTCATTCCCCATATACTACTCATATTCCCTTTTTAATTCCAGAGATGTGGGGGCTTCACAATAAAACTCGGTGCAGTCTATGATTACACATATCTGGGTAGCTATCTTCTAAAGTCTGAGGCGATACATTAAATTCACCTAGCTAATAAACAATCAGCTGACTGTACTTTTGTCAATTCGAAATTGCCACCCTATATGTTCTGTCCTCTCCGTAACCTGATCAGAGTAAGGAGGAATAGTTGTTGACCATTTAGCTACACTTCCGTTCACGACCTGAGTAAGCATTAGGAGCTGACACAACCCTGACATTCTCGACAATTGTACTGGGGTTTAACAAATTAAATACAGCAATAAACTCTCCATGGTTTGGGAATCATGTGTAATGTTTACAGGTTTCTTCGTCAAACAGATTTTCCTCAGAAAAAACTGGACTGATGTCCTTTTCACTGCTGACAGCTCTGACTTTCTCAGGCAGATCATTGTTTAGTTTACACACAGGCTTCGTTGCTAAGTCACAAGGCGAGTCAACAGTCGCATATACCACCTGTACCTTAAACTCTGATGACGTTGTTGGCTGCTCTCAGTTCACACCTTTTGATAGCATCTTTTTTCGCTAACAACAACAAACCATTAACAAACAGATTCGTTTCGCATCTGGGTGGTGTACACTTTCATTTTAATGTGCGAACTACACTTTAATTAGCTAATATTTACCTGTTAAATGGCGATTTTTCTTGTTGTTGTACAGCTTTTCCTTTCGTTTCAATGTCCCTGGGACTGCTCCTTTCCTTAGATTAAACCGACTTCCCCCTTGAACACGCAATATGTCCCCATTTCGAAAATGATGGTGACACACTACCGTTTCCTCAGTAATTTGAAAACCGTCCTTTGCCAAGTTTCATATCCTTGGGAAATTTAAAAATTTACAATGTGTTCTTTTCCCTTTTGCGTCATACATTCTGTTCAAGCAACCAAAAAACGCGCATTGTTTTCCTTTACTTCTCATCGATACATCCTAAGCTCCACTTTCATACAAACTGGAACAAGAAGTCAGAATGATGCGAAGCGTCTATGTTCACGATAAGAAACATTCATCACCTTTAGCAGAAAAATTTGTCTAGTGATTAGAAATGAGTAGCATTTACCCGTTATCTAGTGACCTTGAGGAAGGATATTTTGTGAATTCAGAGGGCGAAGATAGTGGGGTGGTTTATGGTCAAATAATGCCTTATCAAGGTGAACCATTAGCAGGTATATAATACAAAAACAGAGAAAAAGATACAAAACAGGGCTTACAATACTTGCACAAGTTACTTTAATTACCATTTGCAACGAAAACTATGCTACACTACACTATACTACACTACACGGCAACCAAGAATCATGTAACAAGTTTAAATAAAAATAGATATAAAAGTATAAATAAAGTGTACGGGAATTATGGAAAACGAAATTTGGATAACAGCTACTATTGTATTCATTGTATTAATGGAATTAGAGGTTTCCATTTTTTGTCGTGGAAATGGATTTTGTTGCTTTTTCTCGCAATAACGCATTTGGTTTCAAACGTTTTCTTAAATTTATCGACTAACAATCTTAATTTTTAGAGGGTCCTTATTTAACTTACAGCATAAATAAAAAACTTACTTTGAAGGACAATGTGATTGATTAGGATGTTTATACTATTGCTCGTATCTAGAATCCCGAGAAGAACATCCTTGATGTCAAAGCTAACATTTATATTTACAGAATTAAGGAGAGTCCTCAAATCGTCCCAAAAAATACGCACTTTTGTACAATAAAAGAAAACATGTTCTATGGTCTCTAAATCCTTTCCACAAAAATCGCATAAAGGAGAATCGACTTTTTAAAACCTAAACAGCATATTGTTTGTGTACAAGATCCTGTTTAATAGTTTATATTGGAATTCTCTTAATTTAGTGTCCAATGTTGTTTTGAAAGACAGCAAGTATATCTTTTCCCAGTCTAACTGGAATGTGTGGGTACTGAAAAAAAACGTTGTATTTCCTCTGCACTGTTGGTGTAGTAGATATCTTAAAAACAAAACTTTCATATAATGACTTCGATTGTAGACTTCGGAAACCAACTCTTTTCCCTTCAATACGTAAGTAAAAATCATCTGGGATTAGGTCATTTGTTTTTGAGGCAATAGAAATTTTATCTGTTTGTGATACTTTGCACCATTCTTGCGGAAAAGCACCCAAGAGACTGAAAAGTAGGAAATGCTCAATTGGTGAGAGAGTTGAATATAATGGCTCCTTGTTTGACTTGAGCTCTCCCCTTATGTCGTAGAGATATCCAATTTTAACAATTCCAAGATCAACCAGCCTCTTGTTATAAATTGACTTAGATTCAATACAAATAAACTGATTATTCCATATGACTTGATTTGCTATTTCAGAGAGTGAGGAAGGGTTTGCCCTCGTTTAGAAGGGCCCATGTCACAATGAATTCTTTGTAAAATTCTGGAAGAGCTATCGATAATTTAGTGTAGTTGAAATTACAATGGAACAAGAATTTTCCCCCTACTTTTTTAAGATAAAAATCCCAAAAAAACTTCCAGCTAGCACGATCTCTTTACAAAAGATTACACTCTAAAAGTTGGTTTCTTAAATCAAGCTAAAATCAGCTTGTTTTTATGTCCTCTGGGAAGCACTCACAATCTTGTTTTACATCTGTAAAACAATACTCCCAAAACTTAAAATAAGCAAATTATACTTAAAACCAGTTCAACTGATCCACAGTCCTTAAATCACTTCACAGAATGATGACTTACAAATGCCAAACAGAACAAAGGAATTTGAACAAAAATAGCTGGAAAAGTAAAAGGCATGGAACACTGTAGTAAGAAAAACATGCACATCAAGACAAAGATATTCAAACTCGTTCAAAAATGAAGACCATGTATGGCATTTTTATTAAAATTATTAGCACTGTATTACAAAATTTTACGTTAAGGCCACTGCATGCAAATACTAAAATTATTAGCAAGCTGTGCGTGTATGTTGGCGAATTGTGTGGCCATCTAATTATTAACCCAAAATCATATATTATCAAATAATTCAAATTACAATATCTTACTAAGTATATATGAATAAAACTAATTCAGTTACAACTTTGAATTTTGTTACTGTTTAATCTAAAAAGGAAAAATATGAAATGTTCACCCTTTCACTCCTAATTTTAGCCAATGTAAAAAGTTCACATACTAAAATCCTAAGAAATAAAAAGAACCATGCTAAAGGTCTCATAGGATTTTGTCCACATATTTAAAAGTTAAGAGTGACAAATCATCTCACCATTACTTGACCTAGGAGTGAAAGGGTTGAAAACCTCTCACACAGATCATTGTTTCAACCTACACAGTGTATCCTCTAACACAACCAAAATTAACCTGCGAACAAAAACACTTCATGTCAACCTGCAAGATGTGCGATAACGCACAGTTCTCTTTTTAGGGTGGATCCCAAGAATGAACTCCTCAAAAACCTGAAAAATGATTTATTGCAAATGCTGCTTGTCACGTGACAAATTGAAGGCAAAATAAACCACTATCAACGAGAGAATTTAAGTAATAGTCACTCCTGTAAACAAATTAAGGTATCAAGTCGTGGCTCGGGTGGACAAAATACAGTGATTTGTATGAAATTGTCCACATGAGCCTTAACCTCATATTTTTATGTTTGCTTACTGGAGCAGAATACAGGAAAGGTCTATTCTTAAGTTCTATGAACTAATATTACTAATATTAACGAATCTAATAAGTATAATCAGATATTGGTATCTTACAAAAGCACTGTTTTAATTAATTTAAGTTCTTTAAAATGAACTACCTGCTCACTGGACAAAGTCCCTGATCCACCACAAGTTATGAGCGACTTAGTGGAAACATGACCCAAGAGACTATCTGGCCCTTAGAACTTCAGGCAAAGCTATTTACTTGATCGTTTTTGTTTCAGTTATTTTCTTGTTTTCCTTCAGCTTCTAAGCTGCTTAGAATTCTTTAACTTTAAAGTGTTAGGTCAAAAAATAAACACAAAGGACCTCCTGCCTTTTTGTGATAACTAAAAACCAGCTGCTATGCCAAAAGAAATTGATATGTTTTAAGGCCAAACCTCAGTCACACAATCATTGTTTCTACCTACAGTGTATCCTCTAAAAAACGCAAAATTGACTTGAAAATATGAAAAAACTTCATACACAATAATAACTTTTATTACTGTGCATGGAGTTTTTCGTTTTCACTAATTTTTATTAGACAATTATTGTCTTATTTTGTTATTAATTTACTTACTGATTACTAAACCGTTTCTAAACCAAGTAACTCAGTTCAATATTCTGATCCAAGCAAAAGACTGCTAAATGTGCAACAAAGCACAGTTCTCTTTTTAGAATAAGCTCCTCAACAACTGACAAAAAATTGCCTCTTGTCACGTGGCAAATTGAACTGAAGTCCTGTTCTCAAATTCTATGAAGATTTCTTTCTTAACAATGAAAACTTGCTCCAACAGTCCTTCATCTTCTGTCAACCACAGTGTGGGTTGTTTTGTCTGACTACTAAGTTCCTCAACCAACCAATTCAGTTCACTATTCTGATCCAAGTAAAAGACTGCAAAACGTGCACTTTAATGCACAATTCTCTTTTTAGGACGGATCCCAAAAATAAATTCCTCAAAAAACTGAAAAATAATTTCTTGCCGCTACGTCACATGAAAAATTGAAGGCAAAATAAACTGCTATCAATGAGAGGAGAAAATTGATCAACTTATTCTTGTTCTCAAGTTTTGGAAAATGTCTTTATGAATAACAGTGAGAACTCTCTCCAGTAGTCCTTAATCTTTGTCAACCACAGTGTGGGACAAAGTTTTTCCCCTTACCAACTAATTCAATTTCAATGATCCGAGTAAGAGACTGCACAATGTGCGATAACGCACAGTTCTCTTTTTGGGACGGATACCAAGAATAAACTCCTCAAAGAACTGAAAAATTATTTCTTGGCGCTTGTCATATGACAAATTGAATGCAAAATAAACAGCTATTAAACAGCTATTAAACAGAGGAGAGAATTTAAGTAGGTCATATTATCGAGTTCTATGAACACTTTTTATTAATGAGGATGAAAACTTGCTCCAACAATCCCTCGTCCTCTGTCAACCACAGAGTGGGTTGGGTTGTCTGGGTGTTCTTTTTTATTGTTTCTTCGACTTTTGATTTGCCCTGCCAAAGATAAGTTTTAGTTACTAAAAATTTATGTCTAGCCTACTAACTTTCGGGGAAACTACAAGAAACAACAAGCGTAACTCCATATTGCCACAGTGATAACCAAAAAAGTGAACACATTTTTGTTCTGGTTGGGAGGGACCTACATGCACATAAGAAAGTGGTTTTTATGGTGGCCATGTTGGTGGTCAGAACAATATCAAATTTTCATCCTTTGCGAATAGAACTGATTATCAAACAACTTGTACTGTTCTTACTGGCAACAAGGCCATCTTGAATCCCACCAGTGATTCTTGAATATTGGCAGGATAACGGCAAAATTTTGTGAATAGTCAATTATTTTACCTGAGGAAAAACGTTGAGTAGAGGGATTGCGCAACTTTTTGCGTCTACTTCATGGATTTTCTCTAACAATGTTCCACAAATTTCTTCTAACAAAATAAATACATTGATAGCAATTAACTTGTTACAGCTTGTAATTATTGAAGTGTCCTGCATTGTATTTGCACCAATTACTACTCCTTATTAATAGCTACGACTACTCTCCAACAGGGTGAAGAATGCAGTACTTAGGGGGTATAAAAAGAATCTGAATTTGTGAAGACCTCTGTAAAACACAATAGCCTGAAATAAAGATATGAAATCTCCATAATTATGTCTCTGACCAATATTAGGAAATGACCCACAAAATCCTGCCAGTCATTATGTCCATGCATTTTAATTTTTATTATGTATTCATGCAGGGACTGCTATTGTGCCTCCTCGGCTTTCTGGCCTCTGGGCCAGGGAGCCTGTGGGGGCAACGAATTAATTCAGAAAAAGATGCAAAATTAATGTTCAGTGAACACATATCCCCAAGGGTGCAGAAACGTTTCATGGACTACAGACGGGTGATCAAGCCAACAAATAAGGTTTCTGAACTCCAAATAACATTTGCATAACATACCATGGGAGACTGACTGATCATCTGGAATCAGTTGCTGCCTCAGGAGAAAGTTCTGCAACTTAAGTGACACTTGTTCCCAGTTGCTCTGAAACTGAGCTACACTTGAAGAGTCTGCACCTTGGTGTGTGCAATACAGTTCCAGTTCATTTAGAAGACTGTGACAACCTTGTAGGGAGGTCAGGAGGCATGCCCCACACCCCCCCCCCCCCCCGCCGAAAATGTTTTTGGATTTTTGCTCCCTGAAGTCACCTTTCCTGGGTTTCTGAGTCATTCAGTCAGAATATTGACCAGATTTTAACTCTAACCGACTTCCACAAAATGCTGCAAACCAGTGTGGATCTGCGCCTGGTTATTACAGAAAGACAAGTGATAGATTTCTGGGTTCAAATTATGTTGCGATGGCTTTGCAGAATAATAAGCAGTAGTAAAACGCTTTAATAAATTTCCATAGACAATTTATTTAATACTACGTAGTTTTCCAGGATACCTAAAATAAACACTGGATTTCCCCAATCAGCATTGCTTGGTACAAGATTAAGCTAAACAAAACAAAAACGTAACTGGGCCTCAAAAAAACTAAAAATAAAGGAAGGAAGGTTTAAAGAACACAGTAAATATAAGTGAAAGCACAGATGGGCAAAACTGAAGGAGATTTAAGCAGATTGAAATTGGCCGCATGGCAAACTTCAGCTTCAATTCCACCCGTAACAGGAAAGTCTAATTCCAGAACAGTCTTCTAAAGTTAATTTATCTCTGTTCTAACCAAAAATATAACGACCGAGAGACATGTCTGTTAGTGGTGAAGCTGTAACTCCGTTTTACGTTTTGAAATTTCATCAGAACCATAAATTATATTGAGTTCCACTTTGGCAAATCAGGGCAAGTGATCAAAATGAATCGAACTGAATTGCCAGGCCATGACGCAGCACCTACAATTACGGTAGACTCACAGCGATTTGTAAATCATAACCCATCAGCACTAGCAAAAACGTTTACAGTTTCGTTACATATACATCACAAAAGTAAAAAAATCTCCCATACGTATTCTTTTTCATGGGTTCTCCCCAACTCCGTTCCTCCGGGTCCGGGTTGTGGAAGCTCAATCGTTCTGTTTTGGATGAGGCCGAGTATATTAGGGAGCTTAAGCACCCACGACGAATGACAGGACGACGACCGGCGGAAGTAAATTCGTGATGCTTTGAATGAATTGCGCATGTCAGTCTCAGTCAAGGCGTCGATGTGCATACATCGACGACTGAATTTTGAGTGAGTTGGCGTTCTCCCGAAAAACGTAAGTAAGTTAACCTGTTTAAACTCGCGAAAACTCGGTGTATACCCTGGCTTTATTTTGCATGAATTATTTGATTCTTTATTGGTTGATGAAGCCTGTTTTTATCGGAGTTTGTCGTTTATAACTTATTCTGTGAATGCGCCACTGACCAGTGTTTTTTTTCCAGGAAATCAAACATTGCTGCTTCTCAAGACACTACGAAGAAAGGGTAAGTATCAGGGCTTTGTAGATGCTATTTCTCGGTACTTTGCCAATACCTTACATCAGCTATTAGTGAAGTAAATTGTTGCTTAAGGTTGCTAAAAATTTGGCCCTAAAGTTCTATTTTTCTATCATCGAACAGAAACAAGTATTTTCAGTGGTCAACGGAACACGATGTCATCATGTGTTGTGAAGTTCTTGTCTCGGAACCGTTTAATTTCAAACCAAGGAGCCCAGAAAGGGGAAAGGTTTGGGACGCTATTGCCCAGCGGCTGAATGCCATTGACCAGCCAAAGTTCAGAGTATCCGCAAGAGCTGTCCATGACAGGTACTCTCTCTTGACTGCAAAGCAAGCCAAAAAATTAAGGGACGAGGAGAAAGTGTCAGGAATTCATGTGGAAATATCAGAACTGGATAGTTTGCTGGAAGAAATTTTAGAGAGAGAAAAGGATGATAAAGCTAAAATTGAGTCGCAGGATCTTGACAAAAATAGAAAGGCAGAAAAGGAAAAGGCAACAGCAGAAGAAGTGAGGAAACAAGCAATGGAAAGAATGGCTGATACTAAAAAAAGGGAAAAGAAGAAGGTAAGAAGAAGCACAAGTGATACAATTGATTATCTAAAGGAAAAATCAGCAAAAGATCATGATTTGTAAGAAAAGGAACTTGAACTGAGGAAAAGGGAATTGGAACTTGCTGCAGATAAACAAGCTCAAGCTGCTCAGCAACAAGACAGTACGATGTGTGCTTTCATGAGTCTAATGCAGGAGCAACAACAAAGCTTGCAAGCAATGCTTATTACACAGCAGCAACAGCAGAACAAAATCTTGATGGCAGGGGGGTATATAAGAGAAAAGGGGGAGGCACACCTGGTACAAGAACCCATTTTTGCATTGAGCCCAACAAATGTTTTGTGGTCTAATCACATTGCCCGGTCAATTAACTGTCAACACTTTCACCAATAAGAACAAGGTTTTACACACCCCTTGGTTATGTAACCAAGGAATTTTTGTTTACCAAAAATCGATGAATACTGCAAAATCGCAATGACAAGCCCTATAGGCTTATAAAATGTTTTATAAACAGCGCTGGGTGGGGGTGTTGGAAATCTGACCTTGGTATAACCATGACTTTGTG
>OX421449.1:22827811-22840311 GCA_949126865.1 Montipora capitata | reverse complement strand
TTTAATAGTTACCTTTGTTCGCATTCAATGACGGCAGGAATTTGAAGGACATCCGAAAGAGCCACTATATCTCTCTTTCTAAATCTGAATTCAGCCAAGCACTCAGATTCATCGACTTCTTCAAGGTCAAAATCAGGGTAACTGTGGTACGGAAAATCTGGGTTTCTCGAAAAATATTGCTCATACAGTAATATGAATTCTTCATCATCAATCACACCATCATTTTGCATGAGGAGAAGAAAAGACAGCATATCTCTAAACGATGACATATTCGAAAGAGATGTTTAAGGCTGGCGTTGCTTGGGGCTTTTGCTTAAGTGTTTATTTTTCCCGCTGAGAACGAAACCCGCTACCCAGTCTTTTACAGACATGACGTCATCTCATTCGTCATCGGTGCTTAAGCTCCCTATTGACCTCATGTCAACTTTTTGGTCCTACTGGCAGTCTCGTTAGTCTTCCTTTTCTTCCCTCACAGGGTGGCGGGACAGCGGTAAATCCCATATTAAACGTATAAGTATTAATTATTGTGTACATCGTAGTAAAAGTAAATTAGTGAAACGTATTATTTTATAATAATGTTAGTAGTTGTGTAAATGTAAATGGTCACATTTCAAATTCTTTTAAGTTATCTGGTGGGGTGAGGCAGGGATGTCCCCTGTCCCCCCTCTTTTATGTTTTAGTCGCCAAGGTTCTTGCTTGTA
Source organism: Montipora capitata (assembly GCA_949126865.1). Taxonomy (NCBI): domain Eukaryota; kingdom Metazoa; phylum Cnidaria; class Anthozoa; order Scleractinia; family Acroporidae; genus Montipora; species Montipora capitata. The sequence goes on along the minus strand of OX421449.1, from coordinate 22,839,610 downwards.
ATATCTGGTTTGTCTCTTCCTGGTTTTTCATCTTCTTTGCCTGTTGTTTCTGCTTATGCTGATGACACTATGCTGGTTGTTTCTTCTGTTCCTGGTATTTTGGCTGTCTCTGATGTCTATTCTTTGTATGAGAGGGGGTCTGGGGCTACACTAAATTAAGGTTTGTGGTTGGGTTGTTGGAATGGTCGCACTGACTCACCGGTTAACATTACTTGGTCGTCGGTGAAGGTGAAGGTGTTGGGGGTTTTTCTGGGTCCGGGCAATCTTGAGGAGGACGATTGGAGGCCGCGTATCACCACGGTGGAAAAAGCTTTGAACTCCTGGCGTCAGCGTTCGTTATCTTATAAGGGCAAGGCACTTGTCATCAATGCCTTCGCCCTTTCCCGTGTGTGGTACGTAGCCTCTCTTATCCATGTTCCCCGGTGGGTCAGTGTGGAATTAAATACGTTAAGCTTTAAGTTTTTCTCAAGTGGTAACTGGGACTTGGTCGCTTGTCGTGTTGTTGTTCAGCCTCCTTGTTTGGGTTTTTTTTTTCTGTCGTTGATTTTCAGTGCAAGGTTATGGCTCTTCATGTTCAGTGGGTTCGTCGTTTTGTTTCTTCTCCATCTTCATGGGTCTCTTTCATGGTATTTTGGTTTTCATCCTGGCTTGCCACTCCTCCGCATCTCGTTTTTTCTGCTCCGCTTTGTTTTTCTCCGGATTCTCTGCCTCTATTCTATCGTTCTCTGTTGACTGCTTGGCGGGCATGTAAAGGATCCCTTACGGCGTCTTCTTTGGGTATTGGTTCGGGTATTGATTTTTGTCCTGTTTCTGCTGTCTACGAAGTCTGCTTATTTGTTTCTTTTGTATGAAAATGCTGTTTCTCCTCATTGTGAGGAGAAATTCTTTCCTTTGTTTGGTTTCCTCTATTGGTCTTGCACTTGGCATCAGCTTTTCTTCTTTGATTTGGATCGTCCCGTTATTGATTTATGTTGGAAAGTTTCACATGGGGTCCTTTACACGGCCGAGAGGCTTGCCGGTTTTGGTTATGCTCTTTCTACTGCTTTTTTTTTTGTTCTGCTCCTGTCGAGTCTCTTCAACATCTGTTTTTTTTCACTGTCTTCTGGCAGTCAGTGTCTTGTCATGGCTTCAGTCTATTATGTTCTTGGCTTCTCCTCTTTGTCCTTCTATCTTGGTTCGTCATGTGCTTTTTGGTTTCTCGGCTGATGGGTTGTCTGTGGTTCCTCGGGTTTTTGTTTATATGCTAAATGTTTGCAAGTTTTGTATTTGGGGGGCTCGGAATGATTTTCGTTTTAGGGGCGTTCGTCCCTCGGCGGTTGATGTCATGGAGCGTGTAAAGTCTCGGGCCTGGTTTAATCTCCCTTTGTTTTTCCGCCGTTTCCGATCTGACCAACGTCATCATTATTTTGTTCCTCAGTGGGGTGCTCGTGGTGTGGTGGCTTCGCTACATAATGATGCTTTGGTTGTTCATATTTAGGTTCTCATTTTGTGTTTCCTTTGCGTGCCATGGCGTTTTTCTTGGGTGAACCAACGTCTTGGCATTGGATGAATCTGTTGACGGGCAGCCTTTTATTGCTCGCTTTTCACCCTTGTGCTGGGTTGTGCTTGTTTTGATTTGTCCGGTTGTTTTTGTCGAATTGTCTTTTAGGAGTGTAAGTCAGACGAGGCATCTCCTAGATGCAATTCTTCATTTGTCTGTTTGTCTTTTGTTCGTTGTTGGTAGCGGCGGGGTTCGATTCCCCGGCGAACTTGGTGTGTTGGTAAACCCCCGTTTGAGGTGAACCGTTGTGTTTGATGGATTAGTCGTTATGTCTGGCGGCCATTGCACTCTCCCTACCGGGGGACCAGCCATTCGCCTTAAACATTAAAAGAAAAACATACATACATACATACATACATACATTCCGAATTTGGTCTAAAATATTTGTAAACTCTGTGTAGTGGCTTCACGGAATTTGGCAAGTATTTCATTGAAGGGATACGAAGAGGAGGTACTTTCCACTGAATTGGGAAATCTGTTAGTTTGGCAGCGTGAGCCATGTTCCAGTAATAGTTTGAATTCTGGGGATGAAAGTGCTTGTTTGAGATGTTGGTTGACGGTTTGGCATATAGGCCACAACGTACAGTACCGCTCAGATATACATTAACTGCGCATATGCAGTGTATACACATATACGCACATTCGCGTATATTCATGCGCGTCTGATTTTCCTTTGTTATTCAGTACCATAAATTTCCTTTGTGTTGCATTGTTGAGTAAAACAAAGAACTTTTGGATCTGAACAAAGCCACGAGCTGATAACAGAAAATTGACATACTGCAAAAGCTATCATGTTACAAACACGCAGGTCGCGAATTTATTGGATAACAAGCAAAAGTAATTTATTAATCAGAAGGGAAACAAAAATTTGTCTTAAGTTTGGCATTCAAATACATGTATCGTTTGTGACCCTTCACGCAAAAAGGGCCTTTTTTCACGGTCCCGGTGCATGAATTTTCACCGCGTATTCTACGATAAGAAACTTTCACTCTTGGCATGAAACTATTCATGCTGTGAATGATTGGTGAAAACTTTCACGTCGTGAAATTAAGGGGTGAAATTGGGAGTGAAAAATAATACTCACGGTGTGAAATTGATCCAAAGGCGTATCCGTGGAATGCGCAAACAGCTAGCACAAATTGTCCACTTACAGTGAACTTCAAGGAGAGGTAAACTTCGGGAAATGGCAAGAGATTACCAGAAAGATACATCTGTAATATAACTTGAAGTTGTCTGTTGTAAAAACTCATTATTAATGTTACTAAATTTGCAAATGCAAACAACGAAGCCCTATTAGCGGGTTCTCGGGATACGGGATCTTTCATTTATTTATTTTTTGGAATGAGACTTTATTTAAATCCTACAGTTTTACTTCCTTCCTTAACTCCGTTCATCCAAAAATTACAAGATCAGCCTTAAATCATCTGAAAACCTTATTACAGACCACAGTTCAACAACTTATCATCCTGGGCCAGTTGTTCAAAAGCCGATTAATGCTAATCTCAGGTTAAAAATGAACAAACGAGTTTTATTCTCTACTCCCAAATGCTGTTCAAGGCTGATATTCCGTGAAACTTTACATTAGAAGAAGCCAATAAGCAAAGGAAACTTTCACCAAAAAGTTGAAAACATGAAACAAAAGTTTAGGCTAATCCTGGATCAAGGTAATCGGTTTTCGAACAACCGGGCCATGTATTCGAATTCCGGTTCCGTAATCCTGGTTTAGTTGCTTGCAAACTGTTTAAATCTGCCGTGGCTAAGACAAGAAGACAACATGTGTACTCCATTTCTCAGAATGCTCAAAAATGTAAAATTCGTTAATTACGCGTTCTATAGTCCAGTCCAAAGTTCTAGTTTTACAATTCCATAATCTTGATTTCAGTATTAGAGTAACTTGGTACCAAACGTTTCACAATAACTTGAAATCCCGTCAAGAAAAAAGCTTAAATCCAGTAGTCCAGTCTGGGTTTAAATCGCCAAAACTCTTTCTATTATCGATTCAAAACTCAACAAAAGCTACAAGTAGTAATAGTCCAAGCATTTTAGCGAATAAAAGTGGTCAACCTATCACTAATTGCAACAGAAAGTTTCTCTACGGTTTTATAACCAGAAATATATCCTCTACAACATATCAAAAGTCTAGAACAATCTAAGGAGAACAAGGGGAGAGAAATCTATTATTTATATGGATACTCTGATGCTGAACATGAAAACGAGGCTATATAAACAGTTATCTTTTGCAGGCTGTTACATAAATCAAAACGTTAGGAAAACCTTGTAATTGTCTTTATTGATTGAAAAAATATTGTCTTAACATTTTGAGACCGTTTAAAAATAATAACCGTGGGCCATTAGTTGACTTGCTTTTCAATGTTTTAAATATTGATGGTGATTTGAATAGAATGTTAAGCACAATAAAACACACATTTGCAAATTAGATAACCTTTTTGCAGAGAAAAGTAGAATTATATTTTTGGTTTCACTACAGTTTATGTAAGTTCGTAAGCTTGTTAGCAGTTTAAATACAACAATTTTCTGCACTTATAATGAAATAAATTGTAAGCATCATGTGAATTTGAATCGTTTATTCTTCGAATTCATGAAATATGATGACTATTGGCCAGGACAAGCTGCATAATAGCCCTATTTCGCAGTTAAGTTATCATATTAAGATAACAATAGAGACCATTGAGGCACTTCAGTTCGGGCACAACCCACAAAATACCATATTTTTTCTGGAGTTCGTGAAACTATTTTAGTATAAAAATGGTTTTAAAATGTAAAAGAACTAAAATTCTTTTAGTTTACATTGTTTATATGCTGTGCAAGATTGTAATTGTTGATGCAACCATATTACGGTTATAACAGGTATTTTAAAGTTATAAATGTACAAAAGAAGTATTGAAGTGAAGTATTTTGGTGACCTATAAGTAGATTTTTTACTTAAAAACGTACTTAAATTTGACAAACCGAATTTATGATGGCAAGAACAGAATCGGATTTCGAATTCAGTGTTGTAACTAGACTCGCTGAAGCTTTATTAGTCCAATCAATCTTGGAATATTTATGATTTCAGATAATCTTAAACTTAATCTGTGATGGATGGAAAAGCCAATTGCATAATCTGTAAAGAGCCACTCGACCAAGGGCCTGATTCCGCTATAGTTATGCTAGGAGAGAAAGGCAGTGCAAGTGTTAACAGAGCAAGTTTAGAGCGTAATGATAGTACTATCTGCACTGTACCTGGGCAACAGGTTCACCAATATTGCCTCAAAATCCATTGCAACCCTAACAAAATAGCCCAAGCAAAAGGAGAGGCCGCCCAAACCCCAGACACAAGTATTTCCCACTCCAAACGCCGTTCAGCGGAAAAGAGCTTCAGTTTCAGCAGTGATTGCTTTTTCTGTGGAACGCCTGTCAATGTTGTGGAGCAAGGGAAAACAAAGAGAGGTCTTTAGTGTAACAACCCTAGACATGAAGGATGCTATATTGGCGACATGTTGTGAAAGACAAGATGCATGGAGTGACATTGTACAGGCCAGAATTATGCACGTACATGACTTACCTGCCGCTGATGCAGTGTATCATCAGACATGTAGAGTCAATTTCCGCACAGGGAAGCAAATTCCAAAGATGTTTGTGACTGATGAACCTAGATGAGGAAAAAACGGATGCGTTCCTGCGAGTAGCAAGGTTTCTTCAAGAAAATGACGATGAACAGATAAGTGTGAGTGACCTTATTGACTTAATGAATGATTTTATGGCAGACTCGGAAAGCACAGCGTATGGCCATACACATATGAAGGCTAAGATCAAGAAGCACTTTGGTGATCAAATAATAATCACTGAATTAAATGGAAGGGCTAATGTAGTCACGTTCAGGAGCACGGCAGAGACTGTTCTTCAAGAATTTCATGCTCGTCAAAAGGATCATCCTGAACAGGAAAAACAACACATCATAGAAACTGCTGCCAAGCTCATTAAGAATGACATCAAGTTAGTAGACACTTCAAATGAGCACTATCCCACCGTAAATGAAATTGAAACTGAAGAGAGATGCCTCAACTTCCTTCCTGCCACTCTCAAGCTTTTTTTAGAAGGGATCTTGACAGGAAAAGATGTCGGCCTTAAATTGGCATCTATTGGACAAGCCATGATGCAAGCAGCCCGCCCTCGAGTTCTACTTGCACCACTTCAGGTTGGAGTGGCTGTACAGCTTCATCACCATTTTGCATCACGTTTCCTTATTGACTACCTCCACCGTCATGGATTTTGTTGTTCATATCAAGAAGTGCAGAAGTTTGGACAAAATGCAGCTGTAAATCAAGGAACTGATATTCCCAGCCATACTTCTGAGTTTGTTCAATATGTTGCAGATAATGTTGATCACAACATAAGAACCTTGGACAGCAACGATACATTCCATGGCATGGGGATCATAGCCGCTGTTACCCCCGGAACAACGCAGAGCCAACTTGTTCCAAGGAGACAAGTTAATGCAGAAGATATTTCCACAGCAGGATGCATCCAAATACAGCACCAGGGCTTAGCAAACCAGGAAACAGAGATAAAGTACAATGGCATAGTTATCCAGAAAGCCCTCGATCCAACAGCCAATCTTGATATTCTATGGAAGACGTCACTCTTATTTGGTTTCTCTCGACCAGCTTGGTCTGGTATGATGCAGTATGTTCATCGTGGTAACCACCCAGGTCAGTCCTCTGTGACATTCCTCCCAATGATTGACATGAGTTCAAGTGACCCTACTTGCATCTTCTCCACATTGAAGTTTGTAACTGAACATGCACGCAAGCATAACGTAACACCAATTATTACTTTTGATCAACCACTGTGGTGGAAGGCTTTGACAATCATTATGTCTGAACCTCTGGGAAGTGACCTTCGTGAAATAGTCCTGCGTCTTGGTGGATTCCATACTGAGATGAGCAGGATCTGGATTAAAAGAGCTTTTAGAGATGATTTATGCACCAAACGCAGTGGAGCACATCTTAACTGGTAAAGCTATCGCTCGAGCAGTGCGTGCACATCTTCTTGTAGATGCAGCTCTTAACACACTCATGCTATCCAAAGCTCTGACAGTTCCCATTTCAGGAATGCAAGATACGCCAAATGAGTCAGCGGCAGCTGAAGATGAAGATGAAGATGTTGCATCAAATACGCCATCTTCTGCAGATCCCAGACAGAATCCTGACCTTCAGGAAGCTCGTGCCCTGTATGATGAGTTAATAAACAAAAAAAAGTCAGCAGAAGAAATTAGTGCAGCTGATGTTCTAGACAGGATAAAAGGCCATCTCCAACAACAGAGGGATTTCATGAAGGACGACCGCATAGCATCGCTCTGGCTGCAGTATATGGATATGGTAGACATCCTTCACATGTTCATAAAGGCTGAGCGAACCGGTAATTGGAGACTCCATCTACAAGCTTTGTCAGAGATGCTTTCCTATCTGGCTGCCTCAGGGCACAATCTGTATGCTAAAAGTGCCAGATTGTACTTGCAATCCATGAACAGCCTTGAGAGTGAACATCCAGATGTATACAGGAAATTTGAAGCTGGGTTCCATGTAGTTAGAAGAAGCAACCGCATGTGGGCAGGACTCTCGACAGATCTTGTGATTGAACAAGTGCTAATGAGAAGCGTTAAGACAAGTGGTGGTCTTACAAGAGGACGTGGGATGACGGAAAGACAGCGACTGACTTGGTTGCTCTCCATGCCTGCCTGTGCCGAGATGAATCGTGTCATGTTGGACCTCACCGGTGTAAGTTACAGCACAGGCGAGCAGAACAAGGATATGACCAAGTCCAGGCAAGCCCACGACATGAAGGACACCCGGAGTTTGCTCTTTTCTCTAGCAGAAAGAAACCCTTTCACACCTCATCAAGATCTGATGAACATCATCAATGGCGTCCATGCTGACAGTTCCGTTACTGTGGAAAATGCTAAGGAGATCGGACAGACCATCTTAGAATCCATGACAGGAAAATCAGCTGTGGAATTCAAGTTCAAAAGAAGTAATCAGGTCATCACACTTAGTACAAAGTCATCTGTTAAAATTGATGGAGAGAAGATCCAGGTGGATCCGCAGCTGTTGTTTCAGCGTCTGATTATTGCCAGTAAATCACTGGATGACATGGAAGCCATGTTCCAGCATGAGCTATGTAGCTATCCAACAGCTCTATTTCATTCCTCGTTAATGCTGCTTCAGCCACAAAAGCCAGTACTAGCAGATGCTATCTGGGCCAAGCTGCCTTCTCCGATCCTGCTGGGCCAACCGGTGAAGTCCAATATGTGTTGGATGGTGGTGCGCTTCTTCATCGGATCCCTTGGCCACATGGATTCCCTACATATAGGGACATCTGTGATTTGTACTGCAACTACGTGACTCGGATGTATGGTGCAGCAATTGTTGTCTTTGATGGTTACACTAGCAGTTCTACAAAGGATATGACACAGCAGAGGCGAGCAGGAGGGAAAACAGGGACAACCGTCACATTTTCTGATGATATGAAAGTTACCATGAAGAAAGATCACTTCTTGTCAAATTCAAGCAACAAGCAATCCTTCATCAATATGCTGAGCAGCTATCTGCAGAAGAGAAATTGCCAAACACGTCACTCCCAAGCAGATGCTGATCTCCTCATAGTACAGACATCTGTGGAAAGTGCAAGAAGGATAAACACCGTGCTTGTCGGGGATGACACCGATCTTCTTATCCTATTGTGCTATCACATGGAATTGGATGCATTTGAGTTATTCTTTCAGCCTTAGCCAAAGGTCAATTCGATAAAACGGCGGGTCTGGAACATGAAAGTGCTGAAGGAGAAGCTTGGTCAAGAGGTATGGAGCAACATGTTGTTCATCCATGCAATCCTTGGATGTGATACCACTTCTCGCCTCTATGGTATTGGTAAGGGCGTCTCACTGAAGAAGTTCTTCGCCAGCCAGCATTTTCGAGATCAAGCACAAGTGTTCAACAACACATCTGCCTCCAAGGAGGATGTTGTCGCAGCGGGTGAAAAGGCACTGGTTTGTGTTTACAATGGCAAGTCTGACGAAGGACTGGATTCTCTTCGATACCAACGGTACTGCGAAAAGGTAGCCACCAACACTTCGCAAGTTCAGCCACAGAGCTTACCTCCTACATCAGCAGCAGCGAGATATCACAGCCTACGTGTGTACTTTCAAGTCCAACAGTGGAAGGGGGTTGGAGAAACCATGTCAGCAGAAGAATGGGGATGGAAGGCCAGTGAAAGATTGCTTCTTCCTATCATGACACACTTACCTCCAGCACCTCAAGCCCTCCTTCAAATTGTGAGATGCAACTGCTCCACAGACTGCAGCAGCCTTAGATGTACCTGCAGAAAACACAACCTAGAGTGTTCAACTGCTTGTGGTCAGTGTAGAGGCTCAGCTTGCACCAACTCTGTCCAGCCGGATGACTGTGAAAGTGAAGATGATGACGATGATGATGATGTATGTTGCACGCATTCTTCCAAATTGACACTGTCTGCTAAGGTGTCTAGATTATAGCTTTACTTTATTTCAATTAAGCCGGTGATGTTTCTATCAGTGAAAAGTAAACGAGGAAAGTTGTTTTGTATTTAATGAAGGGGTAGTTTCTAAAGAAACTGTGGTGCTGCGTCGGTGGGGAAGTAGTATACAAAAATTTGGTTTTATCAACGGAGTTGATAATGTAAATTGGCCACCGTACAGAGATTCTAAAAGCTGACGTTTCGAGCGTTAGCCCTTTGTCAGAGCGAATCGGATTCGCTCTGACGAAGGGCTAACGCTCGAAACGTCAGCTTTTAGAATCTCTGTACAGTGGCCAATTTACATTATCAACTCCGTTGATAAAACCAAATGTTTTGTATTTAGTCTTGTTCCCATGCTGATCTTTAAAGGCTTATTTGTAAAATTAGAAACGTACTAGGGAAAAGGATTATAATTCGTGATTCATTGTCCTGCCCAGTTGAATTAGAACTTGTGAGGATGTCTGGATCATTATCTTTCTTGTTTGAATGACATTAGTAAATTTGCGATAAAAGAAATACATTTAAGAGTAGGTTATTGTATGTAGCCTCGTTTTCATGCTGTACCAATAGAGGTATGATGTATAAGTAAAAAATTAAGTCACTTCCCCTTCGTAGATTTTTCTAGACTTTTGATATGTTGATTGGGACACTTTTCTGATATGGATAGTGAAGAAATAAATTCTGTTGCAATTTGTGATGGGTCTTATCAATATATTGACTGGACTATAAATAGTTCTCACAAACTACAAAAGTTCGTCATGATTCTACACTTGAGCTGAACAAAAAACTATCAAGCGCGAAAACAAAAAACCCTAGTGATCGCTTCTCGAGAAAACACTGTCTAGTTACTGCACTACCACACGTACGCAATGCGCTCCTACTCTAAAAAATATCCCGTATCTCCTCAGTTCCCCCCCCCCCCCCAGGCAAAAATCCCATATCCCCACAATTTTTTTACCTAAGTTTTCCCGTGTCCTGATCGCTTTTCGGCCTTTTGGCTAACATTGGTTTCTCGGCCAAGGGCTACGGTCAAATGCTCATGTACTACGTACGGTATACTATTGTCAGTGCCGTAAGGGGCAGGCACAGAACAGTTTCGGTTGTTTATCTGTTCTGGCACAGAGGGTAGGGAAATGCCCATGGTTTACCTGGGAGGATGGTGAAGATTCGGTCTGATCGACGCTTAACTGTCAACTGAGCTGCCCTTGTTTCTTCAGTAGATTGAAGTTGTCCTTTCGTAATATGTGGTACACGATAATGTTTTGGTCAATGTCATGGTAGATATATTTACTAGATACCCCCTGAGAAGACATGTGGTTCAGTAAAGTACTTAACCCAGAACGATTGAAGAAAATAAAAGCAAATCAAGAAACATTTAGCTTCAAGGCTGACAAGTTGATCATTTACAAGTTCTTTTTCACCACAATCTTAAGCGTGTACTCCGAGCTTCTGACAGCTTTCCAAGACCACTTTGCATTGAAGTTAAGCCCTTTCCGGCGGGGTTAGTAACTGGATGAGAGACGTCAAAAGATGCAACTTGTTGTCAGGAACATACGACCAAAAATTCTATTTTAATGCCCAAAAATGAGAACTAAGCAAGGTACAGATTTTGTTAGCCTGCCTTACGCAAAACAAATATTGATGCAAAAGTAAATAAATATTGATATGTAGTTTTTAAGGAGAGCAGAAGGAACTTTTAGGAAGTGTCGATCGAGAATAAGACAATCTGCGAGATGAAAACATCATAAATTTTGTGCCACGAATATAATACAAGTTACCATCAGCGAAAAAAATTTCGGGAGATTTTTGTACGTTCAATCTGAGTTCAATTTTTCTATCGTACTTTTGGTCGTACAAGTAAAATCACAAAATCGAAAGTGACATCGATTTTAGCAGCCGCCTGTGATCAAGTTACCTTGCATGTTTAATACTGACAACTCACGAAACAAAGGATGCATCTGTGACAAAATGACAGCAAGACACCGGGTTTTTGTTCGTTTACTTTGTTTTTTTCAAGTTTTATAAAGTTCGACAAGATACATGTGCAAATTTAACACAAAGATCTCAATCGTTGATGAGGTGTCAGCTGAAGTTAAGCTCCTCCAAATGAGGTTAGTACTTGGATGGGGGACCGCTGTGAAGTCGCCGTGGCGGCTATCAGTAATTCGTTTTTTTTAAAACTTGATTTCATTTTTCATTTTGTTTGGCCATTGAAAGCTATTTTCTTATTTTCTTTCTACGTCAAAACGGCTGAACAAACCGGTTCCCAAGAAATATTGGAATATTTGTGCTATGCAAATACTTCTAATGAAGTATTCGTTCTGTGCAAAATACCGTAATGTTCACAGCGGAACACACAAGTATAACTATGAAGCAAGATCTAGAACTAACATAGAAAATTCTTCTTACCTTTAAAGCTTGTCTTTCTCAAAGAAAAAACATCTGTCCACTTTATCGAATAGTTTAATACTGTGTCAATCATGGCCGGCGGAAAGATTCCACAATAAATATTTGCTTTCCTCGTAGCAACAGAACTGTGTCACGGTGGCCGAGTGGTCTATTGCGCGCACATGATCGCGAAGCGCAGGGAAAGTATATGGTTTCTAAATGGGGCAGGGAAGTTCGGATATACTGGAGGGTATAAAGGTAAATTCACCCGATCGGAGCTTAATTCTAATATCCTTGGGGTATGCACATTTGTGACT
>OX421449.1:22812811-22820311 GCA_949126865.1 Montipora capitata | reverse complement strand
ATGTTTGCAATATGCCACTGGCTTCTTGCTATAAAGATGATTTATGATAGTTTATAAAATCCTTTTCAGTCTGATAGTTAGTCATTGGTTGTAACTTTAAGCAAAATTAATGTTGTGAAAACCCACTTATAAGAACCTAGATATCTCTAAGTTTTTAAAAGTCAGCTTAAAACTTTAAAAGAGGTCAACATACATTACTTTGATATCTTTTGTTTAATACGTACTAAATACGCTCTTACACATGTTTTACCAGAAGAAAAGGTACTTGTAACTGGTGCAACAACCAGCTCAATTTGGGTTAAGTCCTTTCTTTTTATATGTAACTTATATATTTAAAATAGCAGTTTGCAGGTGTTTGACATGTGAATCTCCAGAATTTACGAAGGATTTGTAATGCCTCTTCCAAAATACCGTCAGTTGAACACACCCTTAACTATAGATGTATGTCTAATAGCACTACATTCTGAGCAAATGTAAGTCTTGTTCTAAATCTCAGCCTCTTCATGGTCTCCAATAGTGGGCTCATGAGAAATAACAATATCATGAGCAAGCTCCCTATTCCTTCCAGCACGTCCTGCAGTGACAATGAACTTGACATCTGGAAAGTTCACACCCATTCATAAAGCAGTAGTGGCTATCACTACGCGAATGGCTCCTGTCACTGACCTGAATGAGGACAAAACTTGATCTTTCTATTTGGCTTGAGTATGAGCATGATAAATTCCAACTAATCTTTTTGACGGATGAGGTGGTTTATCAGGTTCATAGAGAGCTTCACCGAGCATTGCGAACAGACTACTAACAACATCTGTCAATGAGGAACAACAGAAGATAATAGTTTTTTAAGTTTTATTTCCACCATCTCTTTTAATCATATTTGGAATCCACCTGAAGTGTTACATGTAATCTTTTCTGGAAACGGATGTCAGGTCTTTCAGGTGGCAATGTTATGGAAACGGTCAGGGGACCCATAGGCAGTTGTGCCTTAATTTTTTTAACCATTTTGTTGTCAGCTGTGCCTGTCAGTGCCAACACTGGAGTACCTGAAATAGTGCATTTGATTAGGACAGTATGTTGGTAATCATGCCATGCCATTGCGTCCAGATGCTGTTTTTATCATTGTACAGCATGGGTTCGTTTGCCTTACTGTGAATGAACTAAGAGACAGTTTCACTAATTATTTTCACTTTGAATGTCCTGTGACTATGTTTAAGCTCGTAAATGGGAAGAAAGCGCCCTAAGAGAGCTTCGAATTTCGTTGTCAACAGCGAGGAAATGGCTAGTGATGGCCAAATCAAGGATGCAATGGAGGCAGGATTTGCAGGTCTTTGTTCCGACATGGACAAACTGAGTGTGACTCAGGAGATAAGTGCTGAAATAAATGCTTTGCGGAGTAATATTCAAAAGCTAGCAAAAAAAGTTGAACACAGAAATTGAAATAACATTAAGCTTGAAGAAAATGATTGAGGAGAAAATCTACGTTTCAATAATATCTCTGAAACAAATGGAGAGGACTCCAAAGCGCTTAGCTTCAGTAATAATGTTTTGGGAAATGATGCCGAACTTATCCGATTTTACACCGTACATAGAGTTGGCCAGAAGTTCAAAGGATGATGTCGGCCGATTATTGGGAGATTTGTTCTTCAAGAAGATCGTTTTTTCTACATTTTAATTGTTTTTAGCTGTCTGCTCTCTTAATGTAAGAGGACTGGGGGACAGCTTAAAGAGACACAAAATTTTCAATTGCCTTAAGAAGAAAGGTATTCCATTTATTTGCTTCACGAAGTACATTGTTCGGAAAAGACAAATCCCTTCTGGTCTGCTGAGTGGGGGTATAAAACAATGCAAGTGATCAAGGTGGAGTAGCTATTTCATTAAATAATAATTTAACTTTAAAAAGAGTTTTCTCTGACCGAAACAGTCAATTTATTATCTGCGACATTGAGGTTGACCAGAAATGTATCACTTTAACGACATTATATGCACCCAACAATGATGAACCAAGCTTCTTCAATTCTTTTTGCCCATTTCATTGATTTTGCGTGTGAGGATATAATTTTTAAGTGGTGATTTCAACTTTGTTTTAGATGTAACTGTAGATGAAAAAGGTGGCAACCCTACTACACATGGCAAATCCCTTGAAACCCTCAGAGATTTTGTAACTCAGCTCGATCTCATCGAAGCATGGAGAGTCTAAAATCCTCACGGCCACTTGACCACGTGGCGTTGCAAAGAGCCTAAACCTCCTGCCAGTTAGATTTTTTCCTCGTGAGTCGGAGCCTCGTGTGAAATATTACAAGCGCTAAAATCTCATTAGGTTATAAAAGAAACCATTCATTGATAGATATTAATTTCAATCTACACTCTAATGAAAGAGGTCCAGGATTCTGCAGACAGACAAGGAAATTTTAAATCAACAGAGTTTTAAAGCGGTTACGTCATGTTGCCATGGGAGAGTTAATTTTTTCTGTTCTAAACAAATGCACATCAAAAATGATGTCACTTTTGATCGCCACGCTGATATCTTTCTTTGCTGAAGAAAAAAAGTTGACTGAACGAGGGGAAAATCATTACAGATCCGAAAATATTGAATCATTTACTTAACATCAGGGTGTTTTATGAGGAGAGGTTCATGCAAGTATGAAGAAAAAGGTCTATAAAGTCACAGTGAGTTTGCTTCAAATTAGAGCTATTTATACTATTATAGTAGCTGAAGTAATCTTTGCAAATATCTACCAAATACCTTCTTGTTTTCTTATCTACTCCCATAATTTAGAATCAGTAAAATATATGTTTTCGATGTTGTTGATTTCCTTCATCAAGTAAAGCAGTTTAGGGCTTATTTCACTAAAAAATCGTATGGATGATGATTCATTTGAGACGTGTTACCAAGACATTCATGAGTTGAACTTTTATCTTAATTGGCACTGCTTTTATCCTGGTTACAATCCAAACCCCACTCCCCACCTGCCAAATTCCTCAGTCAAAAGCCCATTGTCACATGTAATAATTGTAATAAGAACAAAAGGCCTTGTGGCAGCCAAGATTTGATGGAACTCTTTTTATTCGAAAATGACATTCTCAGGAAGTGGGGGGGGGGGGCTTAGTTAAATGACTAAGGTGTTTTAACCAAGACTGGAGAGTGTGGGGGGTAATTAAAGTTTCTTAGGAAGTTTTCAGATGCTTCCGAAAGAATTACATCGGGGATAATACTTACCGGAAATTTCAAGCAATGTGTCCTTTTATGTCCACTGAACATGATGCGATGATTGCAGATGGGGCGTGCAATAGGTCTCGCAGTCTCATCAATAAAACCCCAGCATTGATTGACTGGTGCCCCTTTATTGTTTATGACTTTCGAGAAAAGCTCAGGGTCTAACCACACCAGATCTAACGAATTGAGTAGGTGTTTGAGCCAGTCATAGAGGTCATCCATTATCTAGAAATGCAAATATTCATTTAGTCAATTTATTGCATATGTTATTTGTCTTAAATTGCAAAGTAACTAGACATTACGTAAAAGCATACCGTGTTAAATACTAGACCGTCCGAAAAAGAGTACCAGATTATGAAGCAGTTTTCATGTCAAAAAAACAATTCGCTGTGCAAATTCGATTATTCAAGTCTGACATTAAATTATGTACCCATGTCATCCAATCATTACTTCTTGTCTTCCAACTATGTCTGTTTGCCATTTAATTATTGCTTTTGTCATTCAATGATTAGACAATGATGTCTTTGTACTATTCGTCGTTTGACATTCAATTATTCAATTTCGATTTCTATCGATTATTCCGCTTATACCCAAGCCCGCAAAAGCACAGCTGAATACATAATTTGATATGCGCGATACTCAGAGAATAAACATGGCTGGAGATGGCAGCAAGTTCATCGTGTGCTGTGAAAGAGAGTATTACGCGGGGTCTTATTGAGATTATTCAAAAATTAAACACCGGACACTTACAATATCATGAAGCAGATTATTTGTATTACAAATTGGAGAGAGTGGAAACCATCTTGTGCCAGTACGTCCAACTCGCCGACATTGATGACCGTGTATTTGGCCGCATTTCAGAGGCGAAGTATTTGATAAAAAATGAAATATGCAAAGGTGATGAAAAGCCCGACGGTTTTCAGTGCGAGAAGGTATTTAATGGAGATAGAGCTATAGTATAACGGCAGGACAACTTGAGTATTTTCTTGATTTTGGTTTTACGGCGACACGAAGTATCTGCTATGTTAGGCGTCAGCGAGGCAACAGTAAGGAGACGCCTGCAAAAATTTGGTTTGAGTAGTACGAATTTCACAAATATTTCGGATGAAGCACTTGACAGGATTGTGGCAGAACTTAAGGAAGACTTTCAACAAGGTGGTTACAGGGTGATACAAGGAATCCTACAAGCTAAGGGGTATCACATTGCAGAGCGCCGGGTAATGGAATGCCTGAGACGAATCGATTTACAGGGGGTTATCATGCGTTCTTTGCAGCTCCAAATTATCCACCGCAGGTCATACAAGGTCTATGGGCCGAATGCTTTGTGGCATGTTGATACGAATCACAAGTTGATAAGGTAAAATAGTTGCAATACCTAACAAAAAACAAAAATGTCACTTTGTTATTACCATTTTGTCGGTAATGTCTTAATAATCACTTAAATTTTCAGGTGGAGGATCATAATACATGGTGGCATAGATGGTTTTTCACGTGCAGTTGTTTACCTGGCTTGTCACAATAACAACCGAGCTGAAACTGCTCTCACTGAATTTCTTGGAGCTGTAGATAGTTTTGGGCTACCCAGTCGCGTACGGTCAGACCAGGGAGTGGAGAATGTTGGTATTGCTAAATTTATGTTAACCCACCCTGAGAGGGGTGAAGGGCGTGGCCGTCACATCACGGGTAAAAGTGTGCACAACCAGAGAATAGAAAGACTTTGGAGGGATGTGTATTACGCATGCATATTTAAATACTATTCTCTGTTCAGGTTCATGGAAGATAGCGGCATTCTTGATGTAGATGATGAGGTCCACTTGTTCTGTCTTCACTTCATCTTTATTCCACGCATTAGAAATCACCTTTCAGACTTTGCTAGAGGATGGAATTGTCACGGGTTATCCTCTGAAAGAAACAGAACACCAATGCAAATTTGGATACAAGGGATGTTCAACTTATCAAACAGCAACCAAAGATCTGTGATGGAGTTCTGGGAGCCAAGAATAGATGCAAGTTTCTATTTGTTTTATTTTCGTTGACCTTAAGGGTAGAGAATGAATTCCCATGCCACCTGATTGTCGATGTACTTCCAATCTTGGGCCACACATGGAAGCTATGACCCCCGACCTTTCAGTGTTGTGTAGAATCACATTATTCGAGACTGACATATCAGAATTCCTTCTTTTAATAATACGCAATGTGACCCTGTACCAATGAGTGTTAGAGGGCCATGTAGGGACATTCATTGTCTTCACTCATTATCTTGTGTGTTTACTTTTTATTGTACATGAAACCAACAAGACTTGATTTGTTATCTGTCGTGTTAAACTGTGATGTTAAATATGTCGATTGACTCTATATAAGAGAGGGGATTAAGTAAGGTACATGTATTTCCACTCCCCTAAAGATCTTGACATAATGTGGCCCTTTTCAATTTTTTGTGTCAGGAAGAGTTCAGTTCCTATGGAGTAGACTGGGATGGACCTACCCCTTCGTTTGAGCGGGGAACTTTGGCAGACAATGATGTGGAAGGAATAGAAGTGCCAGACATTTTGATTCCATTCTCACTTGATGCGGCACTAACCACTTTGAATAGGATAGAACCATTGGGAAGAAGTAATAACCATGGGATAGACTTGTATGAAAGGACAGTGACTTTGTTAAGAGATAGTGGCTATGTTTAACATGCAGACAGTGTAAATGTTTGCTTGCAATAGTTTACAATGTTGCTAACCAAAATATGATATTAATAAGCTATCACTATGATATCTCACAGTCAGGGCTTTGTGTATGGTTCAAATATTAACACATTTTGTGAGACACCATACCTTGCAAAACAAAAGCGCACAAAGGGCAATGACTGTTGTGCATAAGACAAACACTCTTGCCTTTGCAAATGGCTCAATCATCACTTAAACCTAACATGTAAGATTTATTTCAAGTTATCTTTCTAATAATTGGGTACATTGTGTTTGAAAATAACATGCTACAACAGCATTGTGCAAATCGTAACCAAACAATAACATTACAGTGATATCGGGTGTTCTTTTGTGTGCAATTTGCAGCTTGATGTTCTATTCGGCAGTTTTATGAACAAATTTGAAAGTTCAAATGTCAACTTGATGGAATGTTAAGAACTAAAATTGCTTGTAACACAACATAACGTAATCATGGCAATTGTTACAGCTTATAGGGAACGTCAGACTGTGTACGAATATGCCCACTATTGCCAATGTAGAGGCTCCACTTTTGGTAGTAAATCTCCTGATGTTAGCCATAAAATCTTACAAAATAAAATCAAGTTAGATGCCATTTGAAATTCGCAAAGCAATGCATCAACATTTTTAATTGGAGCATAGCTAGGCCAACCATTTAATATGTCTGCATCATTGCAATTTTGTTTCACCAAAACTGCTTTATTTTTAGGGAGGGGGGGGAGTTTGCTTTTCTTGGCAGATGGGATGACACTTCCAGCTTGGTTGAACACTACTCATGAGAATGCTGAGATAATTAATATTACAACTAAATTAATAGACATCCGTAAAAAGAAGTTGTTCCCTAACAAAAACAAAATTAAGGTACACTGTACAGTGTATTTATAGATCGTTGATGCAACAACGTGAAAGCAATAATTATTAGTAGCATCAACAAGTTATAACAGTTACTCCAAACTGAAAGAAATCAGCATCTTCCAAAGCCTTTGTGCTGAAAATTTAAAACAATGTCTCAACTTCTTGTAAATTCTTCCTTTGTTTTGTGATCAAGTGGAAGGCTTATGGTTCCTGTACAGACATCAGCATCTGGCAGGCTCTTTCCCTGGCGGTTGAACTTAACATAAACTGGCTGGGGTGGCATAGTTGGTTCTCCAAACACAAACTGAACAAACCTTTTCAATCGATGATAAATCTGATTCTAAAAGAAACGATTAGTGTATAGTATTGTACAAGTTTCATCTATTAGCAGACAACTACAGGAGTGTAAATGATTGCTCAAGATAATGGTACATCCATATCAATTCCCAAGGGTTGGGTCAGGACAGCAACATGATCATCGTTCTGTATTCGGGAGCTCCAACATAACAGCCAGCAGTGACATCATGTGAAATCCGAGAATAGCATGCAATGTTATCTTGACACGTATGACAAGGCATGTTATACTAATATTATTATAAGTACCTGTGTTTGATGGTAGATCACCAACATAATCCTTGCACCAGTTTAATACCGTTTCTTGTTCTGCAGCCAATTCTCCCACTGAAGGGTCACATTTGAGACTTTTCAACACCAAAT
>OX421449.1:22805311-22807811 GCA_949126865.1 Montipora capitata | reverse complement strand
GCGTCCACGTTTCTTTAGGTTTCCAGGCTTTTTTACGCCCACTTGATGAAGCACTTGGTCGGAAACGTTCATTGGGTTGGCGGGAACTGATTCTCGCTCCAGCTGCTGCACCTTGTCTGTAGAATGGGAAGAGCTGTGCCATTTCTCTACTTTCAGAAGAAGCAGATACTTGTACTGTGAGAGAAGCAGGAGAAGATTGTTGTGAGAACTGTGGCTGATGTTGCGATGTATCTGCAGCAGAGCCTGGGGAAGTTAGAATACCCACTGCCTCATTCAATAATGTTAAGGCGCATAGATAATTTTCGCCGTTCTCTCGTTTCCCGTTTCCAAGGACCACTGGTTTATCTGTCGTCCCTTCATTTGAAGAGTCGGACGCCATTTTGCTCTGAGTATCACGCATATCAATTTACGTATTCAGCAGTACTTTTGCAGGCTCGAGTACATCGTAACACGCAAATAATCGATGGAAATCTATATTGAATAATTGAATGTCAACAAGCGATAATAGAGCGACGAATAGTACAAAGACATCATTGTCTAATCATTGAATGACAAAAGCAATAATTAAATGGCAAACAGGCATAGTTGGAAGACAAGAAGTAATGATTGGATGACATGGGTACATAATTTAATGTCAGACTTGAATAATCGAAAATCGAATTTGCACAGCGAATTGTTTTTTTGATATGAAAACTGCTTCATACCAGATCGCACCATCTGGCTGGGTAGACCAATCTCCTGAGTAAGATCATTAAGGCCTCCATCCCAGTTGTGTGTGTTGGCTGAACACAAATTTAATACTCTGGGATTTCCAATGCAGTCAGGAGGGGTTGCATGTCGTGTTTTCGAAACCTGTCATTTGTAGTTCAACTAAAGCCTATCGTGTCCAAAACCAAAAAAAAAACAAAAAAAAGCAACCTAAACATCGTCTCGCACTGGTTTTCAGTCAAGTCTTCCAAATTGAGCCGTATATAGTCAGGTTTGCTAGTTTCAGGGAACATGGCATCGACTAAAAGAAGATTGAGGTCGTCTTCATCGCTCGAATCAACTGAAGAACTGCTGTCAAAGGCCAGTGCTACAGTAAGGATGTCCTCAAAATCATACCTTAAAAATGGAGAATGAAAAATTTATTTAACACCTCTCCATTTAAATTTGTACTTCTCCATTTAAATTTGAACTTTTTTTAGTGCTTATTTTTCACGGTATATTCTGCTTCTTATCCAATTAGAAGGCCTTACTTTAATTACGGTTTCAGTGGCGGAATAATCCCCCATCTTAACCAATCAGAAGGTAAAATAGCAACATGATATCTGTAACCAGCAGAACATTCCGCATTTTAGCCAATCAGGTCTAGTTACTGTTATCCTTATCAATTAGCACCTTTAACAGGGGTCATTGAGAACGACACGTACAAGCCTACTCTCACAGTAATTGAAGTCCTTTTTTAACATTGGAAAGACTTCTTTGCAGTGTCCTCGTTTATATTGTTTAAATTGTTATCATATAATTCCCAACACTTCGTGTTTTGAAGACATCCTCAGTGTTTTGCATGCTCCAACACCGTATTTAACACGCCGGTCACATGACTTTGCCTAAAATCGGGTGCCGTCAACGTAAGAAAGATTTGAACTTGTATTCAGTGAACTGCTTCATTTCCAAAACCTTGTCATGCGGAGTTTTAACTTTTGACCACCAGTATACTCTGCAATTGAGCCAATCCTAACGAGATGTTTTAATTAATCTGATGTCGATTGACGCTTCCTGGGTCATTTCTGTTAAATACGTTGCATTTTAGGCCAGAGGTCGTTTGCAATATTGTCTTGCGGCACTGCAGCAGTTTAATTTTTATCTGAAGTTACATTGACAAACCTTGCTATATTCAAATATGTCATTGCGTAAACATAAATAACTGTTAATAACATCTAAAACTAATGATATGGTCAATTCCCAACACGATATCTGTAATTATTGGAACATTCCATATTTCAGCCAATCAGGGCTAGCCACTGTAATCTTCATCAACGACAACAACAAAGTTGAATTGCTTTAAAAAACTATTTCGCAGTGTTCTGGTTATTTTTTTTTTAAACGTTATCAAATAATTGTTTCAAAGACATCTTTGGCATTTCGTTCACGTCATGATGTTCAGAACACCAGGAAGCATAGAATTTAGCACACCGGCTGTACGACTTTACTTAGAATAAAATGCGCTGCTAGGAGCGAAAGAAATACTTTGTGAGTGAGCAGCTTTCCTTGTGAGACCTTATCATTCAGCTCGGCATTTAGATCACTGATACATCCCGCAATTAGGACGTGGTATTTCCGAGTCATTTCCGCTGAATACGTTTGGAAGCCAGAGGTCATGTATAAAATAAAGTCTTGAAGTTGGGCAACTTCAGCAACTCAACTTTTACCCACTTTTACATCGGCTAACCGAGTCACATTCAAACTTACAAGCAATGCTATCCACTCAGCCCCTTCGTATAAAAAGAATTACTTT
>OX421449.1:22795311-22800311 GCA_949126865.1 Montipora capitata | reverse complement strand
GCAAATCACAACTAAAGTAAACACACTTGTGCTTATCGAGACCTGTATTTCTCCGCAATAGACAGAAAACTTATCTCCGCAGTCAATGGTATCATCAGTGAGCGGGAGGCTGTTTGTTCGCAGTGAAAATGGTACAAGCGTGAGGCCATTTGTTCGCTGTGCCAATGTTTTTACTTTGTCTTCAGAAGATTCCAATATGGCATCCATTTGTTTGTGCAGTTATTTTCTTTGTCGCTGTCATCTTCAAAGTAGTTCTAAATAAGGTACCCGCTGCTCATTAAAGAATTTGTATTTTGAATTGTATCACTTTCAATAGTTGCGTCCATTTCAGTTAAATTCGAGTATATTCTTGTTTCATTCAGTTCACGGAACGACTTGTTTCAAAGCTGACGCTTGACATCTTTTAGTGTGGGTCTACCGCGAAAAGCCTATGCCTTTCTTCGTATCATCAGGGAGTCGTGTTTTGAGCGCCCCAAGAAGAAATTGATTAAGCCAATGCAACCTCAATCTATCCCAAACAACGCATCACAGTGCTCTTCGTGATCTTGGATTACGTGAATTGCTTTAAATAACCAATGTAAACAGCACCACGTGGCTTCTATTGTGCATTACCCAATCAAAATACCCCCAGGTGCTTTCTATTGTGCATTGCCCAATCAAAGACAGCCACGTTTTCTATTGTGCATTTTGCTGCACAGGAAAAAAATAAAACTGAAATCAAACGTATTTTATTACTCGTGCCCCTACGGGCCCGAGTAATTAACGCATTGTACAGTTTAGTTGTCTTGACCTGTAACATGTAACATGATACTTTTTTGTTGTTTATCTCAATTGAGGATAAAACATAAATTGGCAACTTCTCTTGGGAAATTAAGAGACACGAACGCGATAGTGACAGTGACAAACAGAATGAATTTTTAGACTTTCTACAGATTTTTTTTACAAGGGTTTCCGCGGAGTAGTAACAAAGGATCGCCATTTCATTTTGTCGAGAAGGGCAGAGCGCAAGAATTGAGCTTTTTATTGCATTAGCCTTGGAGTCTTCCACCATTGCCTTCCGAATGTTGTTCGTGTGACTGTTAATATCTAAATGTTTCACATAAGTTCGATAAAATCCAAGATTGTACGCTATTACATTAAATCACATAGTAAATCAAAATAAAAGTATTAATACTCTAAGTGGTCATTCCTGTGGCTAAAAACCAAGGAATTGTAGTGATTTGAAGAGCTTGTTTTCGACGTTCACCTGGGCGTACCGATACAAGGGAGGAAAGCTCGGTTTCGGACCGCCACAGCATCAAGCTGATTTTCACCAACAAATTCCCATCGGACAGGTTTCAAATCACGCACTAGGCAAGCTGAAAGCCAAAGGCTTTCTCTCATACCATTATCTCTGAAGTTCGTCCAAAACTGAAAGCGCTAGACCTCAAATAATATCGAAAAATCCAGCATTTTGAAGCTGATTTTCGAGTTTTAGCTTGCAGCGGTCATGCCGTTTGCTCCTCTCTGATTGGAGAACTAGACACAATCAAACCTATCATCAATTCGAAGCTTTCTACAGATAAACTTGCGGTGTCCAGAGTCCATTGAACATGGAAGAGCGCAAGGTGAGGTAAGTGATGTAAATTCTTCAGCTCTACTTTTTGGTGTGTGCATAGATTTTTTCCTTCGTTAGCGCTCACACACCACAAACACAAAGGCTGCAGCAAACGTTGTACTGCCGACAACAAATTAAAAAAAAATAATAACATCGTCCCAAGCAAAGATTTCAGCATTCGGCACGATAAGAGTGTGCGCCGATTCACGCCGTCATTGTTAAGTAAAAAGTCTGTTGTTTGTTGTCAATATTAGCGACATACCTTCTATACCCCATTGTAGCAGCCCTCATGGTACGTATAACACAGCCAATTAACAACATGCAGGAGGATTTTTAGTTCTTCATCAATATTTCTGCTGTCACTTATTTACTTTTTATGGCCAATTCGATTGTGTTGTGGCATGATTTCAAACAAATCATATTTTATTTTGAATACAAGTTTCCACTCCAATTGCTTGGGAAATTGGGTTTCTGAATCGTCAGAAGCCTGTGAGGCAGCGACCAAGGTCATAACCGATTCAGAAGATGACTTCTACTTTCTTGAGGATGGTAGGTAAGTAAGGCCCTGTTCATACATAAACTTTGGCTCGCCTAACCGGATTAATTTAGTCACGGATTGCAACGTTGAGCATGCGCGAACAATGTCGACAGTTGACTATGCTGGGAGGATGACCCTCTTACCCGGGACAAGATTCTCCATATAAACGGGGTCCCGATGGCATAGCATAGAAATTGCGCACGAACAAAATTTTACCCCAAGTTGTACAAGGGAAAAAAAATTCATCACGGTCTTTTCCTGTAACATGTAGTGCTAACATTTAACTATACAATTGATCATTAAAACCTTCTGTAAACACATGGCATTGGGACATTCTGATATTCAATGTTGATATCCAGATGTTGAATTGTGAAGTGATAAAGTTCACTTCGGCATGGCACTCAGTGCGCTACTTTTGGAAACAAACCGGGTAGGGCTGGGCACCAATCGCTGATAATAATTATGACGATTATAATTCCCACCAAAACTAAATTTATGCCCACATGGAGAACATGGCGGAGAGTCGAGAAAGTTCAACCTTCGATCAACGACGGGCAGTAAGCCTTCTGCAAGAGGCTACGCGTTTTCTTCAAGAATATTCCAGTCAGGGAGACAGAACCTCACATGTTCAACAACCCACGGAAGCAGCACCATCAACGTCCAGAGCAGAACCATCGACATCAAGAGCTCTGCAAAATTTTCGCTCGATTTTTGCTCTTTACGCCCAAAGACTATCACCTGGTGCATGTTCAAGTAGACAAACGTCTGAGAAACGGCCGAAGAAAGGGAAATGGAGCAACTTTTCTTTCAAGCGCAAAACATGGACTCATGAATTTTTTTTGTCTTGCAAACTGAAATCAAACTGTTGCTCCAGGTAAAGGCCAGAAAGAACGTCTACAGGACGCAGGCTTAGGGCGAAAGAAAATTTGTTTTCACTACAAGGCAACTTCTGGGGAAGTAAAAGCCAAATTAGAAGAAACCTTTCCTAAGTTACGTGAAGGAGGTGGATTCGACATTTTACGACGTGGACCGACAGCAAATGACCTGACCCTCATTCGCCCTCCCGCAAGTGGGTATTCTGTCCCGTTTCTGTGTGACTCTGCAGGTTTGGGCCAAGCTATCGCCTTTATCAGGCCACTACAGGTAAACCTCAACACTGACAGAGTGGAGACCGTCGAAGAATATGGGGTGAGTTGTATTTTTTAATTGACAAAAACTGCAAATTTTCACGATCATTTAGCCATGTGATTTTTCCAGCAGCTGCATGCGCCTGTAAAAACTGATTGATACTCTCCCGGTCGCATACACATCTTTTTGCTCTGGTACGTCCTGTGTACAGTCTAGAGGAGTCACAGTCCTCTTGGTACAAATTAATATCTCAAAGAAACCGATATATTTGCCTTATAATTTACAGTGATTGTACAGAGGATGTCTCTGTGGAAAGTAGCTCCTCTGCCTCCTTCACAACTATGTTTGAGGGAAGCCCACATAGTGCAGGTTTGAAGTTCTGTTCATTGTGTAACCCTATGGCTTCTAGAACACATTTGAAAACACTTTGCTGGAGAGAACTCCATATTTTTGTCAAAATCAAGGGAAACCAACTCCCTTAAAAGTGATTTTAAATATCCTTATTTGGTGGTGTTTGTTTACAAGTGGTTCTTTCTTTTTGTCTAAAAAAGGAATAATCCAGCAGGTTATCCCTGGCCTTCCTTTATCAGTTGTACAAAATGCATTGACAGTGGCAAATGGTGATGTGAATAAAGCTGTTGAAGCTCTTTTAAGTGAAAAAGGTAATAAGAATGTGTTTCCAGACATATCACAAAGTTTTCCTGTTTATGGAAGGACTATTTTAAAGGATGGGGAAGGAGAAGGGAAGGCAAAATCGAAAACAAAATTCTAGGAGAAATTTAAGACAAAATCTGGCCATAAATGCCACTAAAAAGTTTCTTACTCAGTGAAGATGACTCATTAATTCCTGATATAAAAATCTTTGCAACAATAGACCTAATTCGCGCAGAGGTCACGTGGTCTGTATTGGGTAAACAATCTCAACAAGAATGGCTTCTCAAAGTGGCGCTCGTGGTGAAAACGATTTAGTTTGGACAAAAAATCTTCGTCTTCTGCCAAAGTTCACCACTGAACAAATTCAAAAGCACTTAGAAGGTTGCGGTAAAAAGGATATTGGTTCTAAAGGTTACAAATTTTTCACCGAGAGTTATATTCACGACGTTTATATTGCGTACGATCAACGAGCTGATAAGGCATCTGTAAAAGGAATGTGCTACAGAAGTCAACGTAAGAGCGAGGAACCCCACAAGTTGTTTCTCAAATGTGAATGTGCTGACGACGGGCTCGCAAAATTGGTGCAAACTTCTTGTTCCTGTAAAGCCGGGTAAGAATAAAATAAAATATGTTAAAGCCTTGATACCTTGGTGATCGCAAAAGCAGAAAGTATTGAAAATTTTGGCAGAGCAAGCTTGCTGCGTGGCCTTTCTTGCAGTGCATAATTTGTAACGTTTAATATAATATTTCTTGGTCACGAATAGTTGATGTTAGCTCAATAAAAGAGTCATGTCAAAATGAGCCTGTTCTGTTGCGGTACCATCAAGTTTTTATTTTATTTCTGGTAGAGCTGGTGGGCATTGTCATCACATGTTTGGCCTATTGTTCCTGTTAAGTCATTGGAGTCTTCTTGATCTGAGGGAAATTCCTGCAGATAAGACATGCACTAGCTTACCTCAAGTTTGGAGTGTCCCACGAGGGGATAGAATAGAGTCTGAACCTGTAATGAAATGCAACTTTGCACAAGCTAGCACCGACCAAGTTGGCAAAAGGAAACGACCTCCAGTAAGTTGCAAATTGTAT
>OX421449.1:22767811-22780311 GCA_949126865.1 Montipora capitata | reverse complement strand
GCAAACTGTCAAGGCGGTCGTTATCTAAAGTTTCCACATCTAACTGCCTTAGGATCGTCGCAAGACCCTGAATAAGATGATTTCTTATCCGTTGTGAACTGTTCGTATCTTGACTCTCCGCCATGTTCTCCATGTGGGCATAAATTTAGTTTTCGCGGGAATTATAATTGTCATAATTATTGTCAGTGATTGGTACCCAGCCCTACCCGGTTCGTTTCCAAAAGTAGCACACTGAGTGCCATGCCGAATTGAACTTTATCACTTCACAATCCAACATCTGGATATCAACATTGAATATCAGAATGTCACAATGCCATGTGTTTACAGAAGGTTTTAATGATCAATTGTATAGTTAAATGTTAGCACTACATATTTGAGTATCGTAATTAAATGCCACAACGGTATATTCGAACATTAAAATTAAATATCCGAATGAATATTTTAACATCATAATTGAATGTTTGAACATCAGAGTAGCATAGCTAAATACCATGATGGCATGTTTAAATGTCACAATTCAACATTGATTTTTGACGTGAATCACACTCCATACAACAGGGCATCAAGTATGCTGCATTAGATGTGCAGAAAAACTGAACAACGACAAAAAGAGATGCCCTGTTTGTCGAAAAAAAATCAAAGTGGTAATTAAAAACGTTTTCTAATTAAGTTATAATTTAAGCATACTGTAATTTTTGTCGGGTTCAATTTAAAGTAAGCATAGAAACCAGTCGCCTTTATCACACTATTCTTCGAAAAACCCACTACTTCAGTCCCTCACTTTTCAGGGTTTATAAATTCAATCATAAATATATACATGTAAACGTACATAAATACCCTAAATCTAGAAAGTCAGTGAACATAAACTTAGAGAAAGTTATACAGTATATATGCTTTGGTTACGATAAAAGAGTTGTCCGAAAAATACTTGGTTAACAAGACCATGAGCCAAATTTCTCTGTGGCATATGTATGCCTTAAGTGGCTAGACTATTTATACATGTCACTCGAGTATGCTCATGCGTCCAAAACTTAAAGTTTAAAAATGAAATCTTCGGTGCGTTATTAAAATCCGTACAATGATTTCAAATTGAGAGTTGTTTCTGAAGTGTCATTAAACGTCAAAGCTTTGCAAATATCGAAAAGCGAAATAATCCATTCCTTTTTCAACATAGATATAAAATGTGACAGACCGGCTTGGGTGTCATGGTTTCCCTGATAGGCGGTAATCGTTCGCTCAAGAACAAGTTTAAACTTAGATCGAACAGGGCGTAGTCGACAAGTTACTAATTGTGAATCAAAAGAAAAATCTACCCCATCTTCAGGCTTGAAAGCAAATGTTACAATGCCGCGGAAAAGAGTTCGGCTTCTCACTGCGCAAATTTTAAATATTCTTTATATCTTAGCGCCTTGCTTTTTTTTAACCTAACCACTATTTGAGGTTTTCAATATGCTTTGTTTTTGTTTTGTTTTTTTGTTCTTGGCGGTTTTTATTTCTTTTTCTTCTTTTCGTCGCTTCCCTCTCTGTCCTGGAAGCGGGTACGGCGCTTTTCTCTCTGCTGGCTTGATCATTTTTACCTGTAAATGTAAATTGCAGGAATGGCACTAGTCATTCTGGCGTGCATGAGAATATTTCACACAATTGTTTATGTAATGAACATCCATTTAACGAAATTTAAAAATGAAAACAAAGGCAATATTTAACTCCTTTTTTTTCAAAGGTTACCTCTAAAAGTGTATATTATAGAGTTGATTTTACTATGATGGTGCTCTGGCTTATTGTCTTGATACCTGCTATTCCTGTTCTTGTTCTTGTTGTTGGTAGGTACTTTCATGGCATAGCTATTTTAGATCAACCAAATCCAAGATCACAACTTCAGTGTAAAGAAAGTACAACTTACTGGTTGTTGGTTCTCCTTTTTAGCGATAAGTCGAAGCAGCGTTTCATTCCTCTCCTGATATTCCAGGTCGTCATCTTGTTGCTCTGGGTCTGGCATAACATAAGTAAAATTTAAAAGGTCAAACGTCTGTCCCGCTTTTCGGTAATCGTCCTCACTCAATGATTCCCACAGTTTTCCATGCTCTTCTTCCTTTTCAATTCTTTTCTCCCACCAGCCACGCTCATTCGCAGACATCCTCACTTTCAATTTTTCAATTGAGTCCCTCATCGTTTTCACACTGGGACACTTCTTGAGGTCGGGTTTTAAAATAGCTGGTTTACCAGGAGGAACTTCACTTAGGACAATAAAAGGTCCCTCCTCGGGGTACCACTCTTTCCTACTCGCTTTTGCCCAGGGTCTATAGGTCATCTCCACGTCTCCGTTTTCATTTAATTTAAAGCGGAAGGCATGTGGATGACTGTGGTGCTGAAATTTGGCGGTGTATTCCCGCAACCAGGTCTTCACGTTGTGTATGTTTTCAACTGAACAGGTAACTGGCGTTGGATTGTATGCCTTTTGTATCACCCGGAGAAGATCAGTCAGAGTTACTGCATTGGTTTTCGCCAATGCCACGGAAATTCTACTGAACATCTGAAAGAATAAGCAAGAGAATATATAACAGCAATAAGGGGAAACTGGTTTCCACCTTGTCGCAATCTCTCATTGCCAAGATGTGGTTTATATAGATTGTACCACCTTTGGTATATCATGGCAACAACTAGACTTACCTGGTCTTTGTCTTCATGGGTGTGTCCAACTAGTAGATATGACAATCTCACCTGAAAAAAAAAGCCTGAAAATTTTCATTTATAGAAGTAAAACGTCAGTGTGTTTAATGATACAACGCTGAAATATCTGTTTTTGAACACTCAACAAAAGTAAGAGTAAACAGATGATTGGCGGACCCGTCCTTGATACATGTAGGTTTCAATCCAAATTTACTGTCTGATGCTCACTACGAAGTTTTCAACACGAACTTAGTACACGAAATTCGTTTTGTCTTGCACTCAATCTAGGAAACCGCCCATGCTTCCATTAATTTAGTTGATTCGTTGAGGTCACCTTATAATTATGAAGTTTGGTTGTATCGTTGGTGGCCGGCTCGTTCTTTCTTTGGGTTCTGTGAAGTGATTCAGTATACCCAACGTCATTTTACTATCGTCAACTAACCTTTCTAAAAACACCAGCTTTCACAAGTAAAGCACAAAACCCCAGTACCTCGATATTTTTGCAGTCCCGGTAACAATTGTCCAGTTGCAGGTAGAGATTAGGTGGTAATAGTCGTTTCTGTTTTCAAAATCAAAAAGAAGCAAAGTAAGTCATTATGTAAATATTTCTATGCTTGAAAGTAACTTTCCAGTGGTACCTCTTTACACTATTTAAATAGAACCTTGAGACCAAAATTTTTTCATCTTATTTAAATGCTCTCTGTTGTCACTTCAAAATATAATGACTGGGCTCCGGTGTGCACCATTGCCGACACTTTGGCGAGAAATTATTCCAATTTTTTTTCGCTTGTGTTATCTCTCACACCAAAAGAACAGTAAAGTACTATTGGGAAAAGGAATGGTCCTCT
The DNA here is from genome assembly GCA_949126865.1 of Montipora capitata. Classification (NCBI taxonomy): domain Eukaryota; kingdom Metazoa; phylum Cnidaria; class Anthozoa; order Scleractinia; family Acroporidae; genus Montipora; species Montipora capitata. The sequence continues at coordinate 22,776,796 of OX421449.1, read as the reverse complement.
TACCGTGTTTACAAGATGACGGAAGCTTCAAATCAAGCAATTTATCGTCAGGTTTGCGTCCTGGGGCCACCGCAAGAAGTCAAGAAAACACCATGCTAGCTTGTGTCCATGTGAGAGGACCCCCGTCAGATGGGTTTTCATAAAACCGTCACATTCGCCTTCAAGCTAAGTCAAGAGTAATCCGTCAGATGGCTGGAAGTGCAGTTATGACATTGACCTAGATACAAACAATTTGAGCGCTGTTTCATTTGGAAAAAGAAATACGGGAGTGTCTTGAGTCTCACCTTCAACTTTTGTATCCAGTGAGGTAGATGAGTTTTACTCGGTCCATGCCATCGATAATAAAGGAGAGGTACTTATCGGGACGCTGTTCTGCCTTTTTTTGGTGCTTATAATACTTCTTGCACTCCCCACTGTATCATTTAAAGAGGGAAAGTGATATCTCGTTAATTTTGTCATCGATTGTTTATTTGCGTCGCTTTTGTCATAGTGAAAGCATTTATCGAAGAGTGCACCACTTATGGATGAGAGGAAGTGGCTCCTGACTGCCTATGGGCATAACTGAGGCTTTAAGTCCCATATATGTATCAGTACTTCAGTCAAAAATTGCTGTTGCACTGCTTGTTTTAACAAGAAACGGAGAACAACTTACACCTGCTGTTCCATGTGGAGCTGTTTTTTTTGTGTCCAGCTCATTCTTTTCTCCTTGCTGCATGTGGCTCTGATGTGCTCGTTTATATGAAGACAAACTCCGCATTTTGTAAAACGGTTTCTCTACAAAAAAGCAAACGGCTCTAATTATTACCTTCGGAATTGTCACTTCGGGAAAAACACATTTCCACATGCGTCTAAACTGTGAAATCTCAAGGGGTTTGCCGGGTCGATTTGTTGCTCCCTCTCTATACATTTCATACACTTTCTGGACAATGAGGCAGGCAGGGAATTCCCTGCGGTTAACATCCGGCATTACATTTGCGAGGGAGCTGGCAAGATCCGAAAACCACAGTTCTGCCTCCATAGACCGTTTCGTTGTCAGAAGCATTCCAGTACGAGCATGGATGGGGCTTTCTTTGGCAGCCTTCCACATGTGAAATCTGTAAGAAAATGTTGTTTCGGTTATTTTTGCCACTACTGGTACTATATTCCTTTAAAATAAAAATAATACTTTTGGAAATCGGTTAATGAAAGTGGTACTCTTCTTGAAGGTGAAGGCAGGGTAAATAGCACACGAACCACTGGGGCCCACACGGCCGGAACTGATGTTCTTTTCTACAGCATGAAGCAACTACAACTGGACGGCATGCCAGTCCATCGCAAGGTTACCGCCTGTAGTATGTAGCCTGTACTGGTTTATACACCTGGGTGGAAAAATAATATCTTGTCTCGGGAAACAAAGCGATGAAAGGGACGGATATCAAACTGACAACGTTAAGATATGAAGTGCAAAGAGCTAACCATAACATCAACACGCCTCCACTATGGGACGTTTTCAACCAACCTCTATAGACACCAACAACAATAGAGAAATGTATGACTTCTGGTGGACGAACAAAAGAAGCTAATGAGAGGTCTTTTGTTTTCGTCCACCAACATGGCGGCGATGACTTCACGTGAAAACATCCTATTATTTCCTTACCTTCCATAAGACAATCCATGACACAGGATCCACGCTTTTTGGCATACCTCCCTTTGCTCATTTACGACGTAAGATAGTCGGCTCCCGCCATTTGTTATTTTCCGTGCAAAAGAGAAGAAATGTAAGAGCCACTGTCCTTGTTTCTCTCTGTCTTTCTCCCAAAATTCAGTCCTCGACTCTACCATGTCTTTCAATGTTAATGTGTTTTTTAAACAGTTGTTACAACATTTTGTATTTTTCGTTTTACGTATGTTTTCCGCTGACAGCATTTCCTCTTTTCTTGTTGGTTGCATTTTCAAATAAGACGATTTCCTACAGGAAAAAGTGAGAATTTCACAACCCTGCGCAGGACAATATGCGTCGTCTTACATAATAAGCTGTGTAAACAATGTTAATCCTACCCGATGATTGTCATCAAAAATATTGTCCAAGGCTGAACGTATTCATAATATCAAGAAAACAAGATTTGTTGATGTTTGACTGGTCAGGATTAAATACTATTTCTTTGGTATTTTTGCTTCAAGGTACATTTGACTGAAACATGATACATTACTATCAGACGTAGCAGCTACCGAACTAAGCATTTTCGGCTTCGGTTTAGGCCCAACCTTTAATGGCGTGATGTTAAAATAGCACATTGCCATTAATCCTAACCCTCTAGAACAGTTGGAGATGATAGGAGCGTCCTTATTTCCTACAAAGCTGAAAGATTTTATAAACCTTACATCTATTTACGTCCCAACCAAATTGGTGTTCTTCCCAAGTTTCATGGTCACTACCGTTGCTTGAAAATTCTTCAAAATCATACGATGCACAGTTGCACGTCCTGCCAAAAGGACATGGACTTACGGACTCCTTCCTTGCAAAATGTGGTCAAATATGGCTAATTAACAGTTGTCTTTAACAGTTGAACTAATGAATGTTTTTAATTCCAAAGTTGTTATGATGCGTTACAATGATCACGTACCGTCTTGCCTCTTCCTCTCAGTCTCAAAATGGACGGTCTTGACGCCTTTTGTTCCTCCTCCAAAGGGGAATATTCCTTCAAAACCAACAATAACAAAAAACAAAGCACACTTTGTTATGGAGCGTTGTTACAGACCAGTTCAGATAAAACGTCACGAAACTAAATAAGTAATTAGAGGTTCCACATTAATAAATGAATTTGATTATCATTCAGTGATTAAAACGAAAGCCGACATTAGAGTCCACGAAATGCAATATCAGTGAGGACTACCCGGTTTTCCAACACCTCTGTTGTTTGGGATAGCGGGAAAACGTTTTCAGCGTAGGTTGACAACTCGTCATTTAAATAAGAGATCAAAGAATATCGTGCAATGTCCATGTCCAAAAGATGAAACAATAAACATGGTGGGCGAGGAGGCCTCTTATCCTTGTCGTTGTCACCATTTTCGTCATTTCCATTCCCTCCATTCCCGCCAATGATATCAATGCTTGTGCCTGCGAAAGCTGCTAAAGGAGTGATGATGGGTCAAAGCATGCTAATAGAAACTTGGAACACATCGTCGTCCGCAACAGTCTCAGCCCATTGGCCGTTTGGTAAGAGACATACATGTATGACAGCCATTGAAAAGAGCAACACAAGAAGGAAATTCGCGAAAAACCTTTCACAATGTGACATGATGGCTCGCACAGTACCAGCGCCGACGAATATTACCCACGACTTCTCACTTTTTAGCGCCAGCTTTATTTTAGATATTCGAATTTGGCGCCTTGTGGTCACGTGATTAACAAACGCCCTTTTTGCATTTGACTACACGCGGAATATTCCGCTTGGGGACAAATTGCCAATATACATTATAATAGTTATTGGAAATTGCCAAAACAATAGCTACCGGTACTGTGCCTTGAATAATTTTCCCCTTAAAGCATTCTCTAAGCTTGAACAGTTACCCGTGAGTTACCCGGTGGTCTCAGTTTTAGTGTCGCGGAGAAAATATCTTTACTATGATTAATTGCTACAGTAATTTGTTCACTCAATCACTTATACTCGCCTTCATGAAAGAAAACTTTCCAAAAGAAAGTAAAATTACAGCATTCTCACATATGCGCGGAAACTTTTAGCAAGTACATTTCCAGTCGCCTTTTGGGCGCAGGTGAGGGCGCCAGCCAACGTCATTTGTTTCTTCGCTGAGTTCATCTTTTCAGTCTGCATGTAGGGGAAATTTCCCATCATTGCAGATGTGCAAGCTATTCCCGCACTAAAGACATCCAAGACTCTAATGGCCCTTAAAACTCCCAAAGTGGTAACTCCTACACTATAGACGTGGTGAGTATATTATACGGTTACTATCCCACAGAAGGAAAAACCCGTGTCTTTAACAACTATATTTTGTTAGGTAAAAGATACATTTTTGTGCAAAGGCTTGAGCTAAAAACTTTCAACCTATCTCAGTTTTTAGACTTTGTTAAGAATAATATTATTGTACAAAGAGCTATTTCACAATCAAAAGGTCAAATGAATAAGTTTTATTCTGTATGGAAACCGTTCCTTTCTTTATTAGAAAAATGAGTAGGACAGATGTAATTAAGCAATCTGGTGCAAGTTTATTTGTTGTGTACAGTGTTTGTAAGAAATAAATGTATTAAATAAAAATTTAAAAAAAATGCCCACGAGACCAAACTTTTATATTAATATTCCGCTTATTCGATCACAGGTCATAAACGCAAGCTTGAAAAGGCTAGCTGAAACTGCCAAGAAAAACGTGAGTATCATAAATCAAAAATTACTATAGTGTAGAATGTCAGCCATGTCCTCGCCCTAATCTCGAGGATCACACGAGAGGAAAGTCTGAATTCACAGACTCGTAATTTGCGAAAATCAAACGTTACATTCAATTGGTGTCTACATCTTCCGGAATCATTTATAAGTAACAACCACCCAATGTATGCGTTTTTGAAGGGCAAGAAAGTGATAGCAGTGAATTCCTACATGATGGAGGCGTTACAAAGGAAAGAAGGGGCAACGGAATTCAACACTTTAAAAAAATGGATGGCAAAGGTAAGTGGAACTTCCAACGATTCCCATAGAAAGCGAAAAACTATCACCTACCAACATTTTCTGGTCAAGTCCATGGAAAATGAGAATGAATACTACCCTTCTATGAATAATGGAATGAGTTTACCAAAGGACTCACGTTGATTTCGTAATAAATAATAATAATAATAATAATAATAATAATAATAAATAAGGAAAATCTTCCTATCGTGGAAAGTACTTCGCTTTCCCCCCAGAGTTAGGGTATGGAAGAAAACTTAAGTTCCAGATTTAAAATATAAGCCGGCGTCATAACTTCGCTTCGAAAAAGAGGGCACTGGAAAGCATCCTGTTTGCGATAAATTTGCCGTTTCAACGTTAAGTAGCCCCATCGACTTGTCAATCAAAACTTGGAACCAACGGAAAAAAAGAGAAACGTGACCAGCAAAGATCTTTGTAAATAAATAGTAACTGTAGGAAAATTTTCCCAACAAGAAATCGTCATTGGATGTTAGGGGTATGGTAAAGTAATATGTAGCTAAGAATTACTGAGTTCTATATATATCCTTGCTGTTAAGATTCTACTAACAAAATGTAGCGTGACCTCACATGCCAAGTCTATACAGCTAAAAGTTACTAAAGTCTTAAAAATTGTTTCGCAGGTCATTAACTTCCGTGAAAAAAGTTGGCAACATTATGACAGCAACTTTGACAGTGCAACAGGGGGAACTTCTGCAAACGAAGAACTTTTTTTTACTTGTATCCGGTAATCAATTGTTGCCTGTTTTTGTTTTATTGAATTTAATTTAGAATTACAGTACAAGCCAATATCATACTTTATACTTTTTTGCAGAAAATTACTTCAAATTAACAAAGTGAACCCATCGGATTGGAGAAAATCATCACAAATATCACCACAGCAGGCCGACGACCGAAGTTGTCGAGTTTACGTAATCAAAGTAAGCCAAGACGGTGGTATCACAGCTAGCTATCATCATTTTATCATGTTTCTTGTCCAATGATTAATTTACTCTCGTGGTTGCTCAGACTTCTATAATTTAATGCACCGACATCGCAATATGCAAAAAATTTACCATTACATTTTTCTTTTTGTAATCATAGATCGCTGAATGCATTTGTAGTGGAACGAAGCTGTCTCTTAAACCGGTAAATGTAAGGCAATTATAACCCCCTACTTATGGTGTCTCTTTTTAAGCCTATTGTGAAATCCTCTCTCCTTCTTTGTAAAAATCCTGGAGATATTTAACGCATGTTCTAATCTATCGCTATTCTCATTGGTTCTTCCCTGTTCAACCTTAAGTTGATGTCCACATTTCTTGAGCGAAAAGCTTACTGGCGAAAACCTCGTAAAAAGCTTTAGGACACTGGTAACGTCCATCATGGAAAGTATCCGAATGTTATTGCCTTTTGTATCACCTGGAAAACTACTTCAATTGTCTAGGAAGGAAACACCAAAGACTGATTGAATTTATCACATGATAATGTCAGGACTGAGGTAACCTTACAATAATTTTGTCCTGGTTTATGGCATTTTTCACGAATAACTACTGGTTTCACAGCTTGTAATTTGAAAGCTCAGAATATACTGCGGCTTTGAACAACTCTCAGAGGTAGCACTTCCAATGCCAACAAAATATAAAGCTCAAATTTTGCGCTCTGCCCCTCTCGACGAAATGAAATGGCGATCCTTTGTTTCTACTCCACGGAAACCCTTGTAAAAAGCATCTCTAGAAAGTCTAAAAATTCCTCCTGTTTCCTTCACGTTTGTTTCGCTTAATTTTCCAACAGAATTTGCCAATTTATGTGTATCCTCAATTGTGATAAACAACAAAAAAGTATCATGTTACATGTTACAGGTCACGGCAACTAAACTGTACGTGTTAATTTTGACAAGTGTTTTTTCCACTGCAGGAATTCCCTTCAACGTTAACGATGAAATAGAAAATAAATACTTGGGGAAAAACAATATTGCCACTATAGTTTTCTCTCAGTTTTCCTTGGCGTCAAACCACGAACCAATTTCCACAGCGGGATATTCCGCGGAAATATGAATTGCACACTGATGCATGTCGATTTTACTAACACCACAAATCATCTGGCATCCTCAGATTAAGTAAGATCATCCGAGTTGCTCTGAAAGAGCATGGGGTCACGCACGTTCTCCATGGCGGACGACTATTGCCGTGGAAAGCTTCGATTAATTAAACCTTGTATTTGTTGGGCAGACTTAGAGAACTGGTTTTTGTCGGTTGCCATAATTAAAAACTTACTGACACACTTGACCTCTGGCAAATTGTGGAATGCAGGCGTGGGGCACCAAAGGAGCTAATATTGGAATGAAGGCGGGAAAAGTGTGACAACAAAAGCTTGCTATTCAGTCGCGTTTAGAGCGTGAAAAAAAATATATATATTCCACGTCGCCAGTAAAAGAACACAAGTTGACAAAAGGGAGAGAGACAGGTGATGTGGAGCAGTGATGAACATAATAACGGGTGAGGACACAGTTTTGTTGCCGGATTATCTATGGTATGGTCAGCTTATTTTAAGTAACACGGACTAGTTAAATATTACGCCTGCTTGAAATGAAATGGTTTTGCACCGTTGTACCGACCTGAAACATCAAAGAGCAAAAAAGGGGTATTTTGTCCACCATAAAGCTAAAGCCACTTTATTAAGGAAAGTAAGCCCTTTTATACGAAGGGGCTAAGTGGATCGCATTGCCTTTTTTTTTTTTTTTCTTTTCATTTAGTTAAATACAGTACTTACATTACTTACAATACACCGTTACTTACACCACTACTGCTAATCACAAAAACTGTCTTAACTTACACTACTAATACTATTCACAATATCATACTTTACATTGTTCACTATACTTCGCAATCATTACATATATTAAAAAAAACAATAAATAAATAAATACATTAAAAAAAATTTTTTTTAAAAACCTTGCTATGTATTAATGAGTGTCTAAAAGCTCACGGATGCTCGAACGCTTGGTGACTCCGTGGATAATTTGCTTTTTAAAAATACTTTGAACGCTGTTATCCTGTAAGATTCACTTTCTTTGGCTGCAGTATAGATGTAGTAATGGGCTACTATAAGGCACAGGTTGACAGCTCGAAAAGATCGCTTCTTGGGGTGATGTGCATATATTTTATCTTTGTTCGTCAGAGCTACCTTTGGCAAGTTACTAGAGTTCCACCAAGAGGCAAAAAGGTTCCAGAAAGTATGGACGTGCCGACATTCTAAGAACAGATGCTCTAAGGTCTGTCTTACACCCCACAATTGACATTCATCGTTTTCGATAATTTTAGCTCTGAAAAGTTTGCTGCGAGTGTAAAGAATATGGTGGTTGATTTTGAATTGAAACATTGAGAGTTTAAAGGTGCTCGCACACTAGGGGTCATTTTGCAGCTTCATGACCCTGGAACATGCAGCAGTTTTAAAATCATATTCCATACATATAACGCGGCATAGAGCTGGAATCTATAGCGGGGACACGAAGCACCCACCAAATCACAACATGTACACACAGAACAAACTGCGCCATAAGCATGTCCCTGGGACATCTATCCATTTTACTCACACACTAGGGGGCATTTTACACGCATGTGTACCGGGGACATGCAGCGGGTACAAAATCACAACCAACACAGACAATTAAGCCCAATAGCGGGAACACGTCACAGGGACTTGTAGCAGCGGTAAATTACTGTTTCGTTCACATGAGGAGGGCTGTAGCGGGTGTCTGTATCTGACGCGCACTGCAGGGACAACATCAAATTGCGCACATACATTCGCAAATGCAGCCATTACATGTCCCGGGGACATGAAGCTGCAGTCAAATCCTGTTTCATACATACGAGAGAAAATGTAGCAGGCACTTTTATACGGAGCTCACAGCAGGGACAAAACGTATTTACGCACATTCAGAGTTCTACACTCCAACCACTGGGGTCACCACTGGCAACTAACTTTTCACACTCTCCACTTAAATAGTTGTACTGGCAACTTAAAATCTGAAAGCATTAAGGTCCAGCTATCTCAAAGGTTTTTTCCTGAAAGTTGAGTCCTGTGAGAGTCATCTCAACAACATTATCTTATTTGTTAATCTCAATTATTAAGCATTATTATTTAGAAATGCACCCATGAAACTGACTTGATCAGATATGGCAGTTGAAATAAGAAATGATATTATCATTTTACCATTTTACCGTCAATGTGGCCTTAGAAAACAATAAAACTACTTCATAGCCTAGAAAGATATGCTAGTAAAACACCTTTTGGAATTTTTGTTTCAAGTGACTTATTTCTCTTGCCATCTTTT